>CM077009.1:182933695-183316195 GCA_039090855.1 Macrothele yani | reverse complement strand
TATACCACACCTTCCTGTAAAAGGACGTTTTCACCTTTTTTGCTTTCATTCTCCCCTCCTCTCTCTCTCTCTCTCTCTGCCAATGTGGTCTTAAGCTGTCTGCCTGTTTCTTCCACATAGCTGAGACCACACTCACACTTTATCTTGTATAACACACCTTCCTGCAAAACGATGTTTTCTTCTTTTTTGCTTTCATTATCTCTCTGCCATTGTTGTCTTAAGCTGTCTGCCTGTTTCTCCCACACAGCTGAGACCTCACCTCACACTTTATGTTGTGTACCACACCTTCCTGTAAAACGATGTTTTCTTCTTTTTGCTTTCATTATCTCTCTGCCATTGTTGTCTTAAGCTGTCTGCCTGTTTCTCCTACATAGCTGAGACCACACCTCACACTTTATGTTGTGTACCACACCTTCCTGTAACAGGACGTTTTCTTCTTTTGCTTTCATTTTCTCTCTCTCTCTGCCAATTTGGTCTTAAGCTGCTTGCCTGTTTCTTCCACATAGCTGAGACCACACTAACCCTTTATCTTGTATAACACACCTTCCTGTAAAACGATGTTTTCTTCTTTTTGCTTTCATTATCTCTCTGCCATTGTTGTCTTAAGCTGTCTGCCTGTTTCTCCTACATAGCTGAGACCACACCTCACACTTTATGTTGTGTACCACACCTTCCTGTAAAAGGATGTATTCTTTTTGCTTTCATTCTCCCTCCCCCCCTCTCTCTCTCTCTCTCTCTCTCTCTCATAGCTGAGACCACACTCACACTTTTTGTTGTAAACCACACCTTCCTGTAAAACGGTGCTCTCTTCTTTTTGCTTTCATTCTCTCTCTCTCTCTCTCTCTCTGTCTCTGCCAATGTGGTCTTAAAGTGTCTGCTTGTTTCTTCCACATACCTGAGACCACACTCACACTTTATCTTTGTATAACACACCTTTCTGCAAACGGATGCTTTCTTCTTTATGCTTTCATTCTCTCTCTCTCTCTCTCTGCCAACGTGGTCTAAAGCTATCTGCCTGTTTTTCCCACGTAGCTGAGACCACACTCACACTTTATGTTGTAGGCCACACCTTCCTGTATACGGACATTTTCTTCATTTTGCTTTCTTTCTCTCTCTCTCTCTCTCTCTTTCTGCCAACGTGGTCTAAAGCTATCTGCCTGTTTCTTCCACATACCTGAGACCACACTCCCACTTTATGTTGTAGACCACACCTTCCTGTAAACGGACGTTTTCTTCTTTTTGCTTTCATTCTCTCTCTCTCTTTGCCAATGTGGTCTTAAGCTGCCTGCCTGTTTCTCTCACATAGCTGAGACCACACTCACACTTTATCTTGTATAACACACCTTCCTGTAAAACGATGTTTTCTTTCTTTTTGCTTTCATTCTCTCTCTGCCATTGTTGTCTTATCTGTCTGCCTGTTTCTCCCACACAGCTGAGACCTCACCTCACACTTTATGTTGTGTACCACACCTTCCTGTATACGGACGTTTTCTTCTTTTTGCTTTCATTCTCTCTCTCTCTGCCAATGTGGTCTTAAGCTGCCTGCCTGTTTCTTCCACGTACCTGAAACCACACTCACACTTCATGTTGTAGACCACACCTTCCTGTATACGGACGTTTTCTTCATTTTGCTTTCATTCTCTCTCTCTCTCTGCCAATGTGGTCTTAAGCTGCCTGCCTGTTTCTTCCACGTACCTGAGACCACACTCACACTTCATGTTGTAGACCACACCTTCCTGTATACGGACGTTTCCTTCATTTTGCTTTCTTTCTCTCTCTCTCTCTCTCTCTTTCTGCCAACGTGGTCTTAAGCTGCCTGCCTGTTTCTCTCACATAGCTGAGACCACACTTTTTCTTGTATAACACACCTTCCTGTAAAACGATGTTTTCTTCTTTTTTGCTTTCATTCTCTCTCTGCCATTGTTGTCTTAAGCTGTCTGCCTGTTTCTCCCACACAGCTGAGACCTCACCTCACACTTTATGTTGTGTATCACACCTTCCTGTAAAAGGATGTATTCTTTTTGCTTTCATTCTACCCCCGCTCTCTCTCTCTCTCTCTCTCATAGCTGAGACCACACTCCGACTTTATGTTGTAGACCACACATTCCTGTAAACGGACGTTTTCTTTCTTTGCTTTCATTCTCTCTCTCTCTCTGCCAATGTGGTCTTAAGCTGTCTGCCTGTTTCTCCCACATAGCTGAGAACACAACCTTTATGTTGATTACCACACCTCCCTGTAAAACGCTGTTTTCTTCTTTTTGCTTTCATTCTCTCTCTGCCATTGTTGTCTTAAGCTGTCTGCCTGTTTCTCCCACACTGCTGAGACCACACCTCACACTTTATGTTGTGTACCACACCTTCCGGTAAAAGGATGTATTCTTTTTGCTTTCATTCTCCCCCCCCCCCTCTCTCTCTCTCTCTCTCTCTCTCTCTCATAGCTGAGACCACACTCGCACTTTATGTTGTAAACCACACCTTCCTGTAAAACGATGCTCTCTTCTTTTTCCTTTCATTCTCTCTCTCTCTCTCTCTCTCTCTCTCTCTCTCTCTCTGCCAATGTGGTCTTAAGCTGTCTGCCTGTTTCTCCCACATAGCTGAGACCACACCCACACTTTATGTTGTATACCACACCTTCCTGTAAAAGGACGTTTTCACCTTTTTGCTTTCATTCTACCCCCCCCTCTCTCTCTCTCTGCCAATGTCGTCTTAAGCTGCCTGCCTGTTTCTCCCACATAGCTGAGACCACACTCACACTTTATCTTGTATAACACACCTTCCTGCAAAACGATGTTTTCTTCTTTTTGCTTTCATTATCTCTCTGCCATTGTTGTCTTAAGCTGTCTGCCTGTTTCTCCCACACAGCTGAGACCTCACCTCACACTTTATGTTGTGTACCACACCTTCCTGTAAAACGATGTTTTCTTCTTTTTGCTTTCATTATCTCTCTGCCATTGTTGTCTTAAGCTGTCTGCCTGTTTCTCCTACATAGCTGAGACCACACCTCACACTTTATGTTGTGTACCACACCTTCCTGTAAAAGGATGCATTCTTTTTGCTTTCATTCTCCACCCCCCCCCCTCTCTCTCTCTCTCTCTCTCATAGCTGAGACCACACTCACACTTTTTGTTGTAAACCACACCTTCCTGTAAAACGGTGCTCTCTTCTTTTTGCTTTCATTCTCTCTCTCTCTCTCTCTCTCTCTCTCTCTCTCTCTCTCTCTCTCTCTCTCTCTCTCTCTCTCTCTCTGCCAATGTGGTCTTAAGCTGTCTGCCTGTTTCTTCCACATACCTGAGACCACACTCACACTTTATCTTGTATAACACACCTTCCTGTAAACGGATGCTTTCTTCTTTATGCTTTCATTCTCTCTCTCTCTCTCTGCCAACGTGGTCTAAAGCTATCTGCCTGTTTTTCCCACGTAGCTGAGACCACACTCACACTTTATGTTGTAGGCCACACCTTCCTGTATACGGACATTTTCTTCATTTTGCTTTCTTTCTCTCTCTCTCTCTCTCTCTCTTTCTGCCAACGTGGTCTAAAGCTATCTGCCTGTTTCTTCCACATACCTGAGACCACACTCCCACTTTATGTTGTAGACCACACCTTCCTGTAAACGGACGTTTTCTTCTTTTTGCTTTCATTCTCTCTCTCTCTGCCAATGTGGTCTTAAGCTGCCTGCCTGTTTCTCTCACATAGCTGAGACCACACTCACACTTTATCTTGTATAACACACCTTCCTGTAAAACGATGTTTTCTTCTTTTTGCGTTCATTCTCTCTCTGCCATTGTTGTCTTATCTGTCTGCCTGTTTCTCCCACACAGCTGAGACCTCACCTCACACTTTATGTTGTGTACCACACCTTCCTGTATACGGACGTTTTCTTCTTTTTGCTTTCATTCTCTCTCTCTCTGCCAATGTGGTCTTAAGCTGCCTGCCTGTTTCTTCCACGTACCTGAGACCACACTCACACTTCATGTTGTAGACCACACCTTCCTGTATACGGACGTTTTCTTCATTTTGCTTTCATTCTCTCTCTCTCTCTGCCAATGTGGTCTTAAGCTGCCTGCCTGTTTCTTCCACATACCTGAGACCACACTCACACTTTATGTTGTAGACCACACCTTCCAGTATACGGACGTTTTCTTCATTTTGCTTTCATTCTCTCTCTCTCTCTCTGCCATTGTTGTCTTAAGCTGACTGCCTGTTTCTCCCACATAGCTGAGAACACTTACACTTTATGTTGATTACCACACCACCCTGTAACACGATGTTTTCTTCTTTTTGCTTTCATTCTCTCTCTGCCAATGTGGTCTTAAGCTGTCTGCCTGTTTCTTCCACATACCTGAGACCACACTCACACTTTATGTTGTAGGCCACACCTTCCTGTATACGGAAGTTTTCTTCATTTTGCTTTCATTTTCTCTCTCTCTCTCTCTCTCTCTCTCTCTCTCTCTCTCTCTCTCTCTCTCTCTCTCTCTCTCTCTCTCTCTCTCTCTCTCTCTCTCTCTCTCTGCCAACGTGGTCTAAAGCTATCTGCCTGTTTCTTCCACATACCTGAGACCACACTCCCACTTTATGTTGTAGACCACACCTTCCTGTAAACGGACGTTTTCTTCTTTTTTACTTTCATTCTCTCTCTGCCAATGTGGTCTTAAGCTGTCTGCCTGTTTCTTCCACATACCTGAGACCACACTCACACTTTATGTTGTAGGCCACACCTTCCTGTATACGGACGTTTTCTTCATTTTGCTTTCATTCTCTCTCTCTCTCTCTCTCTCTCTCTTCTCTCTCTCTCTCTCTCTCTCTCTCTCTCTCTCTCTCTCTGCCAACGTGGTCTAAAGCTATCTGCCTGTTTCTTCCACATACCTGAGACCACACTCCCACTTTATGTTGTAGACCACACCTTCCTGTGTAACGGACGTTTTCTTCTTTTTACTTTCATTCTCTCTCTGCCAATGTGGTCTTAAGCTGCCTGCCTGTTTCTTCCACATACCTGAGACCACACTCACACTTTATGTTGTAGACCACACCTTCCTGTATACGGACGTTTTCTTCATTTTGCTTTCATTCTATCTCTCTCTCTCTCTCTCTCTGCCAACGTGGTCTAAAGCTATCTGCCTGTTTCTTCCACATACCTGAGACCACACTCCCACTTTATGTTGTAGACCACACCTTCCTGTAAACGGACGTTTTCTTCTTTTTACTTTCATTCTCTCTCTGCCAATGTGGTCTTAAGCTGTCTGCCTGTTTCTTCCACATACCTGAGACCACACTCACACTTTATGTTGTAGACCACACCTTCCTGTATACGGACGTTTTCTTCATTTTGCTTTCTTTCTCTCTCTCTCTCTCTTTCTGCCAACGTGGTCTAAAGCTATCTGCCTGTTTCTTCCACATACCTGAGACCACACTCCCACTTTATGTTGTAGACCACACTTTCCTGTAAACGGATGTTTTCTTCTTTTTGCTTTCATTCTCTCTCTCTCTGCCAATGTGGTCTTAAGCTGCCTGCCTGTTTCTCTCACATAGCTGAGACCACACTCACACTTTATCTTGTATAACACACCTTCCTGTAAAACGATGTTTTCTTCTTTTTGCTTTCATTCTCTCTCTGCCATTGTTGTCTTAAGCTGTCTGCCTGTTTCTCCCACACAGCTGAGACCTCACCTCACACTTTATGTTGTGTACCACACCTTCCTGTAAAAGGATGTATTCTTTTTGCTTTCATTCTACCCCCCTCTCTCTCTCTCTCTCTCATAGCTGAGACCACACTCCCCCTTTATGTTGTAGACCACACCTTCCTGTAAACGGACGTTTTCTTCTTTTTGCTTTCATTCTCTCTCTCTCTGCCAATGTGGTCTTAAGCTGTCTGCCTGTTTTTCCCACATAGCTGAGAACACACACTTTATGTTGATTACCACACCTCCCTGTAAAACGCTGTTTTCTTCTTTTTGCTTTCATTCTCTCTCTGCCATTGTTGTCTTAAGCTGTCTGCCTGTTTCTCCCACACTGCTGAGACCACACCTCACACTTTATGTTGTGTACCACACCTTCCGGTAAAAGGATGTATTCTTTTTGCTTTCATTCTCCCCCCCCCTCTCTCTCTCTCTCTCTCTCTCTCATAGCTGAGACCACACTCGCACTTTATGTTGTAAACCACACCTTCCTGTAAAACGATGCTCTCTTCATTTTGCTTTCATTCTCTCTCTCTCTCTCTCTCTCTCTCTCTCTCTCTCTCTGCCAATGTGGTCTTAAGCTGTCTGCCTGTTTCTCCCACATAGCTGAGACCATACCCACACTTTATGTTGTATACCACACCTTCCTGTAAAATGACGTTTTCACCTTTTTGCTTTCATTCTCTACCCCCCTCTCTCTCTCTCTCTCTGCCAATGTCGTCTTAAGCTGCCTGCCTGTTTCTCCCACATAGCTGAGACCACACTCACACTTTATCTTGTATAACACACCTTCCTGCAAAACGATGTTTTCTTCTTTTTGCTTTCATTATCTCTCTGCCATTGTTGTCTTAAGCTGTCTGCCTGTTTCTCCCACACAGCTGAGACCTCACCTCACACTTTATGTTGTGTACCACACCTTCCTGTAAAAAGGATGTATTCTTTTTGCTTTCATTCTCCCTCCCCCCTCTCTCTCTCTCTCTCTCTCTCTCTCTCTCATAGCTGAGACCGCACTCACACTTTATGTTGTAAACCACACCTTCCTGTAAAACGATGCTCTCTTCTTTGCTTTCATTCTCTCTCTCTCTCTCTCTCTCTCTCTCTCTCTCTCTCTCACTCTCTCTCTCTCTCTCTCTCTCTCTCTCTCTCTCTCTCTCTCTCTCTCTGCCAACGTGGTCTGAAGCTATCTGCCTGTTTCTCCCACATAGCTGAGACCACACCCACACTTTATGTTGTATACCACACCTTCCTGTAAAGGACGTTTTCTTCTTTTTGCTTTCATTCTCTTTCCCCCACCGCCTCTCTCTCTCCTCTGCCAACGTGGTCTGAAGCTATCAGCCTGTTTCTCCCACATAGCTGAGACCACACCCACACTTTATGTTGTATACCACACCTTCCTGTAAAAGGACGTTTTCTTCTTTTTGCTTTCATTTTATCTCTCTCTGCCAATTTGGTCTTAAGCTGCTTGCCTGTTTCTTCCACATAGCTGAGACCACACTAACACTTTATCTTGTATAACACACCTTCCTGTAAAACGATGTTTTCTTCTTTTTGCTTTCATTATCTCTCTGCCATTGTTGTCTTAAGCTGTCTGCCTGTTTCTCCTACATAGCTGAGACCACACCTCACACTTTATGTTGTGTACCACACTTTCCTGTAAAAGGATGTATTCTTTTTGCTTTCATTCTCCCTCCCCCTCTCTCTCTCTCTCTCTCTCTCATAGCTGAGACCACACTCACACTTTTTGTTGTAAACCACACCTTCCTGTAAAACGGTGCTCTCTTCTTTTTGCTTTCATTCTCTCTCTCTCTCTCTCTCTCTCTCTCTCTCTCTGCCAATGTGGTCTTAAGCTGTCTGCCTGTTTCTTCCACATACCTGAGACCACACTCCCACTTTATGTTGTAGACCACACCTTCCTGTAAACGGACGTTTTCTTCTTTTTACTTTCATTCTCTCTCTGCCAATGTGGTCTTAAGCTGTCTGCCTGTTTCTTCCACATACCTGAGACCACACTCACACTTTATGTTGTAGGCCACACCTTCCTGTATACGGACGTTTTCTTCATTTTGCTTTCATTCTCTCTCTCTCTCTCTCTCTCTCTCTCTCTCTCTCTCTCTCTCTCTCTCTCTCTCTCTCTCTCTCTCTCTCTCTCTCTCTGCCAACGTGGTCTAAAGCTATCTGCCTGTTTCTTCCACATACCTGAGACCACACTCCCACTTTATGTTGTAGACCACACCTTCCTGTGAACGGACGTTTTCTTCTTTTACTTTCATTCTCTCTCTGCCAATGTGGTCTTAAGCTGCCTGCCTGTTTCTTCCACATACCTGAGACACACTAACACTTTATGTTGTAGACCACACCTTCCTGTATACGGACGTTTTCTTTATTTTGCTTTCATTCTCTCTCTCTCTCTCTCTCTCTCTCTCTCTCTGCCAACGTGGTCTAAAGCTATCTGCCTGTTTCTTCCACATACCTGAGACCACACTCCCACTTTATGTTGTAGACCACACCTTCCTGTAAACGGACGTTTTCTTCTTTTACTTTCATTCTCTCTCTGCCAATGTGGTCTTAAGCTGTCTGCCTGTTTCTTCCACATACCTGAGACCACACTCACACTTTATGTTGTAGACCACACCTTCCTGTATACGGACGTTTTCTTCATTTTGCTTTCTTTCTCTCTCTCTCTCTCTTTCTGCCAACGTGGTCTAAAGCTATCTGCCTGTTTCTTCCACATACCTGAGACCACACTCCCACTTTATGTTGTAGACCACACTTTCCTGTAAACGGATGTTTTCTTCTTTTTGCTTTCATTCTCTCTCTCTCTGCCAATGTGGTCTTAAGCTGCCTGCCTGTTTCTCTCACATAGCTGAGACCACACTCACACTTTATCTTGTATAACACACCTTCCTGTAAAACGATGTTTTCTTCTTTTTGCATTCATTCTCTCTCTGCCATTGTTGTCTTAAGCTGTCTGCCTGTTTCTCCCACACAGCTGAGACCTCACCTCACACTTTATGTTGTGTACCACACCTTTCCTGTAAAAGGATGTATTCTTTTTGCTTTCATTCTACCCCCCCCCCCTCTCTCTCTCTCTCTCTCTCATAGCTGAGACCACACTCCCCTTTATGTTGTAGACCACACCTTCCTGTAAACGGACGTTTTCTTCTTTTTGCTTTCATTCTCTCTCTCTCTCTGCCAATGTGGTCTTAAGCTGTCTGCCTGTTTTTCCCACATAGCTGAGAACACACACTTTATGTTGATTACCACACCTCCCTGTAAAACGCTGTTTTCTTCTTTTTGCTTTCATTCTCTCTCTGCCATTGTTGTCTTAAGCTGTCTGCCTGTTTCTCCCACACTGCTGAGACCACACCTCACACTTTATGTTGTGTACCACACCTTCCGGTAAAAGGATGTATTCTTTTTGCTTTCATTCTCCCCCCCCCTCTCTCTCTCTCTCTCTCTCTCTCTCTCATAGCTGAGACCACACTCGCACTTTATGTTGTAAACCACACCTTCCTGTAAAACGATGCTCTCTTCATTTTGCTTTCATTCTCTCTCTCTCTCTCTCTCTCTCTCTCTCTCTCTCTCTCTCTCTCTGCCAATGTGGTCTTAAGCTGTCTGCCTGTTTCTCCCACATAGCTGAGACCACACCCACACTTTATGTTGTATACCACACCTTCCTGTAAAAGGACGTTTTCACCTTTTTGCTTTCATTCTCTACCCCCCCTCTCTCTCTCTCTCTCTGCCAATGTCGTCTTAAGCTGCCTGCCTGTTTCTCCCACATAGCTGAGACCACACTCACACTTTATCTTGTATAACACACCTTCCTGCAAAACGATGTTTTCTTCTTTTTGCTTTCATTATCTCTCTGCCATTGTTGTCTTAAGCTGTCTGCCTGTTTCTCCCACACAGCTGAGACCTCACCTCACACTTTATGTTGTGTACCACACCTTCCTGTAAAAGGATGTATTCTTTTTGCTTTCATTCTCCCTCCCCCCCCTCTCTCTCTCTCTCTCTCTCTCTCTCTCTCTCTCTCTCATAGCTGAGACCACACTCGCACTTTATGTTGTAAACCACACCTTCCTGTAAAACGATGCTCTCTTCTTTTTGCTTTCATTCTCTCTCTCTCTCTCTCTCTCTCTCTCTCTCTCTCTCTCTCTCTCTCTCTCTCTCACTCTCTCTCTCTCACTCTCTCTCTCTCTCTCTCTCTCACTCTCTCTCTCACTCTCTCTCTCTCTCACTCTCTCTCTCTCTCTCTCTCTCTCTCTCTGCCAACGTGGTCTGAAGCTATCTGCCTGTTTCTCCCACATAGCTGAGACCACACCCACACTTTATGTTGTATACCACACCTTCCTGTAAAAGGACGTTTTCTTCTTTTTGCTTTCATTCTCTTTCCCCCACCGCCTCTCTCTCTCCTCTGCCAACGTGGTCTGAAGCTATCAGCCTGTTTCTCCCACATAGCTGAGACCACACCCACACTTTATGTTGTATACCACACCTTCCTGTAAAAGGACGTTTTCTTCTTTTTGCTTTCATTTTCTCTCTCTCTGCCAATTTGGTCTTAAGCTGCTTGCCTGTTTCTTCCACATAGCTGAGACCACACTAACACTTTATCTTGTATAACACACCTTCCTGTAAAACGATGTTTTCTTCTTTTTGCTTTCATTATCTCTCTGCCATTGTTGTCTTAAGCTGTCTGCCTGTTTCTCCTACATAGCTGAGACCACACCTCACACTTTATGTTGTGTACCACACTTTCCTGTAAAAGGATGTATTCTTTTTGCTTTCATTCTCCCTCCCCCCCTCTCTCTCTCTCTCTCTCTCTCTCTCTCTCTCTCATAGCTGAGACCACACTCACACTTTTTGTTGTAAACCACACCTTCCTGTAAAACGGTGCTCTCTTCTTTTTGCTTTCATTCTCTCTCTCTCTCTCTCTCTCTCTGCCAATGTGGTCTTAAGCTGTCTGCCTGTTTCTTCCACATACCTGAGACCACACTCACACTTTATCTTGTATAACACACCTTCCTGTAAACGGATGCTTTCATCTTTATGCTTTCATTCTCTCTCTCTCTCTCTCTCTGCCAACGTGGTCTAAAGCTATCTGCCTGTTTTTCCCACGTAGCTGAGACCACACCCGCAATTTATGTTGTATACCACACCTTCCTGTAAAAGGACGTATTCTTCTTTTTGCCTTCATTCTCTCTTTCTGCCAATGTGGTCTTTCATTCTCTCTCTCTGTCAATGTGGTCTTAAGCTGCCTGCCTGTTTCTCCCACATAGCTGAGACCACACCTCACACTTTATGTTGTATACCACACCTTCCTGTAAAACGATGTTTTCTTCTATTTGCTTTTATTCTCCCCTTCCCCCCCCCTCTCTCTCTCTCTCTCTCTCTCTCTCTCTGCCAACGTGTTCTGAAGCTAACTGCCTGTTTCTCCCACATAGCTGAGACCACACCCGCACTTTATGTTGTATACCACACCTTCCTGTAAAAGGACGTTTTCTCCTTTTTGCTTTCATTCTCTCTCTCTCTGCCAATGTAGTCTTAAGCTACCTGCCTGTTTCTCCCACATAGCTGAGACCACACTCACACTTTATGTTGTATAACACATCTTCCTGTAAAACGATGTTTTCTTCTTTTTCCTTTCATTCTCTCTTTGCCATTGTGGTCTTAAGCTGTCTGCCTGTATCTCCCACACAGCTGAGACCACACCTCACACTTTATGTTGTATACCACACTATCCTGTAAAACGATGTTTTCTTCTTTTTGCTTTCATTTTCTCTCTGCCATTGTTGTCTTAAGCTGTCTGCCTGTTTCTCCCACACAGCTGAGACCTCACCTCACACTTTATGTTGTGTACCACACCTTCCTGTAAAAGGATGTATTCTTTTTGCTTTCATTCTCCCTCCCCCTCTCTCTCTCTCTCTCTCTCTCTCTCTCTCATAGCTGAGACCGCACTCGCACTTTATGTTGTAAACCACACCTTCCTGTAAAACGATGCTCTCTTCTTTTTGCTTTCATTCTCTCTCTCTCTCTCTCTCTCTCTCTCTCTCTCTCTCTCTCTCTCTCTCTCTCTCTCTCTCTCTCTCTCTCTGCCAACGTGGTCTGAAGCTATCTGCCTGTTTCTCCTACATAGCTAAGACCACACGCACACTTTATGTTGTGTACCACACCTTCCTGTAAAAGGACGTATTCTTCTTTTTGCTTTCATTCTCTCTCTCTCTGCCAATGTGGTCTTAAGCTGCCTGCCTGTTTCTCCCACATAGCTGAGACCACACTCACACTTTATCTAGTATAACACACCTTCCTGTAAAACGATGTTTTCTTCTTTTTGCTTTCATTCTCTCTCGGCCATTGTTGTCTTAAGCTGTCTGCCTGTTTCTCCCACACAGCTGAGACCACACCTCACACTTTATGTTGTATACCACACCTTCCTGTAAAACGATGTTTTCTCCTTTTTGCTTTCATTCTCCCCCCCTCTCTCTCTCTCTGCTAACGTGGTCTGAAGCTATCTGCTTGTTTCTCCCACATAGCTGAGACCACACCCACACTTTATGTTGTATACCACACCTTCCTGTAAAAGGACGTTTTCACCTTTTTGCTTTCATTCTCTCCCCCCTCTCTCTATCTCTATCTATCTCTCTCTCTGCCAACGTGGTCTGAAGCTATCTGCCTGTTTCTCCCACATAGCTGAGACCACACCCACACTTTATGTTGTATACCACACCTTCCTGTAAAAGGACGTTTTCTTCTTTTTGCTTTCATTCTCTCCCCCCTCTCACTCTCTCTCCTCTGCCAACGTGGTCTGAAGCTATCAGCCTGTTTCTCCCACATAGCTGAGACCACACCCACACTTTATGTTGTATACCACATCTTCCTGTAAAAGGACGTTTTCTTCTTTTTGCTTTCATTCTCTCTCTCTCTCTCTGCCAATGTGGTCTTAAGCTGCCTGCCTGTTTCTTCCACATAGCTGAGATAACACTCACACTTTATCTTGCATAACACACCTTCCTGTAAAACGATGTTTTCTTCTTTTTGCTTTCATTCTCTCTCTGCCATTGTTGTCTTAAGCTTTCTGCCTGTTTCTCCCACACAGCCGAGACCACACCTCACACTTTATGTCGTGTACCACACCTTCCTGTAAAAGGATGTATTCTTTTTGCTTTAATTCTCCCCTCTCTCTCTCACATAGCTGAGACACACTCACACTTTATGTTGTATACCACACCTTCCTGTAAAAGGATGTATTCTTCTTTTTGCTTTCATTCCCCCCCCCCCCTCTCTATCTCTCTCTCTCTCTCATATAGCTGAGACCACACCCACACTTTATGTTGTGTACCACACCTTCCTGTAAAAGGACGTTTTCTTCTTTTTTGCTTTCATTCTCTCTCTCTCTCTCTCTTTCTGCCAATGTGGTCTGAAGCTATCTGCCTGTTTCTCCCACCTAGCTGAGATCGCACCCACACTTTATGTTGTAGACCACACCTTCTTGTAAACAGATGCTTTCTTCTTTTTGCTTTCATTCTCTCTCTCTCACTCTCTCTCTCTCTCTCTCCCTCCGCCAACGTGGTCTCTAAGCCGTCTCTCTGTTTCTCCCACATAGCTGAGACCACACTCACACTTTATGTTGTAGACCACTCTTTTTAAGTAAATCTTTTCCTGTGTAAAACCCATAATTTAGTGAAATTTATAAGTGTATCAAGTCCAGGAATAGCCATTACATCAATTATTACTGGTTTCCCTGTCAAACATGCTTCCTAAATACCCTGTAATAGTTTGTTGGGCTGTCTGATGCCCATACTATCGATAATTCACGTGCATAGCAAATAATGGTAATACAGTATAAGACAACTTATTTTTTGACGTTTGCCTTGTTGACATTTCTTACACGTCGTTAGTGGGTTTTCTTTTTTTTACCCTTTCTTCAGCTGCCGAACAAGTGAGCGAACGAGTGTACTCCTGGGCCAACGACGTGCAAGAAATGTCAACGAGGCAAACCTCAAAAGGTAAGTTGCCTTATATTACCATGCTTCCTAAATATACAAATTCATTCACATGGTCTATCTCTGTGCTATTTATACTTATCTTGCATTTCTTTCTCAAAAACCATAACTTTGGTTTTCCCCCTATTTATAGTCAATTTCAACACAGTGAAAAAATACTTAATTACGGGTTTTATCGAGGTAAATTTTAATTCATTTGGTGGTCAAATTATTGAACCTCAACCTATTTCATCATCAGGACCGTCACTGGAGTAGTTATTAGCCAATCGGTTGGAAGTGCGCAACCACAATTATCGTTAAGCGTGATACCTCTTGAAAATTCTAAAATACCGTCTATGCACGTAAAATTACTTAAAATAATACAAAATTCACCCGATACTTAAAATCTTTACTAAAATCCTAAAAACTTATAAGTACAGGTAAAAGTAAGATCTTTCGAGAGCACTATGCTCTCATCATCTGACAAAATGTGATGTTGTGTCTTGGTATATATATACAGCAACAATCGCAAGGTGACGTGAAACGACACTGACGTAAACTGAAAGATGATCCAATCAGGAGCATGCTCCACATGTCCACCAGTGCGCTCCCCCACGGAGTCTCAAAGGAAGCCAGGCGTTAAGTAACAGAAAATGGTGTATAGGAAAACTCACCATTACTTAGGTAACGACACTGTTGACTCATTTGGGAAGAAATCCCTCTATGGCTGTGGAACTTCGCATGGGTAAGTGTCATTACAACACCTAGCTTTATGAATGAAGATATAGAGGCTTTTGGCTAAAAGCAATGAGGGTGTATCCTGATGGGTAGACAGGACACGACCCTGATCCCAGAGGGGGTGGTGGGTACCACTGAGGGTTAGTTTGGCCAATGACGTGTTCTGGGCCCACATTCACACTCCATATCTGTTCAGATAAGCGGGTCTGAAGAGACCGCTTGGTGGAACGAATGTACAGGGTGTCCGCAATGTCTTGTTACCCCCTCCCCCTCTGTTAAGAAATGTGAGCTATGTATCTGTTGTATGATGTATATGTTGAGTTATGGTCTGTATTGTGTTTATTTACAAATTAGGTACCGAAACCATGTGTGATACCAACGAATACACCCTGGAACAGCGGATTGTTGTCAGTGTCTGGGTACACGAACGTCCACACACAGGGAAGACAATGTGTGACGTACGTGCCGATTTCCAACAACTTATTTACAGATTAGGTACCGAAACCATGTGTGATGCCAGCGAATACACCCTGGAACAGCGGATTGTTGTCGGTTTCTGGGTACACGAACGTCCACACACGGGGAAGACAATGTGAGACGTACATGCCGATTTCCAACAACGATTCGACAAAGAGGCCCCTCTAAAACAGACTCTTCTACGGTGGGAACATAAACTCTTCGAAACAGGCAACATCAAGGATAAACCACGAACGGGATGACCATCAACCAGAGTGCAACAGTGTCAAGCGGTCGAGGAATCAATTATCAGGTCACAGACGAAGTCGCTCCGCAAGCGATCAGCGGAGCTTGGAATACCACGATCGACACTGCATAAGCACATGAAGAATGACCAGAATTTGCACGCATGTCGCCCGATGTTCGTTCAGGAGTTATCAGTCATCGATTTAAACCGCAGACGAGATGCATGTGCAAAGATGCTTCAGACATTTGCCACAATCCCAAAACGTGGAAATGTCACTTTCAGTGATGAATGTGCGATTATACTGCAAATCACGGGAGCCATAACTTTCGTTTTCATAGAGCAGCTATCGATCACGGAACGTTGTGTTCTGGTCCAAGGAAAACCCACATTATGTCGAAAAATTGGAACATCATCCTCCGCATGTCATGATATGGGCTGCAATGAATAGTCAACATCTGTTTGGACCGTATTTCTTTGATGATCCAGTGAATCTAATCTGGACATGCTACAAACCTGGTTTGTGCCACAGCTTGGAAATTTTGGCATTCTGAATAACGTATGGTTCCAACAGGATGGGACACCCGCCCATTACGCAATCGCTGTTCGGGAATACCTTTGTGAGGTCTTTCGGGATCGGTGGATCGGCCGAAGTTCGGCAGTGCTGCCCGCTCCACTTGAATGGCCACCTCGAAGCCCAGATCTCTCAATGTGTGATAATGCCTTTGAAGTTTCATAAAGGAGGTTGTTGCACAGCAGCGCTACCAAATCACTGATGAACTTAAACAAGCAGTGAGACGTGCTTTCTCTCGTATCACTCCGCAATTACTTCGGAAAATGTCCTACAGAATATGGCGTAAAATTATTCTCTATCATGAGAATGACGGAGCCCAAACTGATCCACTGGATGTTTAAGGATGCCTCTATATATATATATATCATGCAACAGATACATAGCTTACTTACATTTCTAGTTACAAGTGGATGGGTGGGGGATTAACAAGACATTGTGGACGCCCTGTAGAGTTTTGAAGGCGTGTCAGCATTCACTTTTACCTGTACTTATATATTTTAGGATTTTAGTTAAGATTTTAAGTATCGGGTGAATTTTGTATTGTTTTAAGTAATTTTATGTGCATAGACGGTATTTTATAATTTTCATTTCAGCAAGATTGCACGTTTGCGTTTTTACGTGGTACCTCTTTTCCTTGCTATTTCCATCGTTTTTTCAGGTTTGCTTTTTAAAACATGTGATTAGTGCGCGATTATTTTTATTGAGTCCCATTTTATGGAGTGCCTGCTTGTTCAACATGTCTGTCTAATCCTGTATTGTTTCTAATGGCTGCATATTATGTCTTCCAAACGAACTTTTACACTTCATCTACACTGACGGAAAAAAAAATCCCAACACCACGAAAAAATAGTTGTAGAGGAATGAAATGGCGACAATACATTTGTATAGGTAACATATTTAATCGATTAAGGTTTCAAGATCACAGCTTAATGTAAGCGCGAGAAGAGCCATTTTAAATGTGAAATGCTGGTACATTAATAACCGGTGTAACCGCCAGAATGTTGAATGCAAGCACGCAAACGTTCATGCATTGTGTCGTACAGGTGCTGGATGTCAGTTTGTGGGATGGAGTTCCATGCCTGTTGCACTTAGTCGGTCAATACAGGGACGGTTAATGCGGGTTGGGGGTGACTCTGGAGTTGTCGTCCAATGATGTCCCATACGTGCTCGATTGGAGAAAGATCTGGTGATCTAGCAGGCCACGGCAACATGTCGACACTCTGTAGAGTTCGTCAACTGCCTCAGTCTTTTCATAGAGTTTTCAAAGACACTCTTTTTGTCCATCATAAATCTCTGGCTCAGTCTTTTTTCACCCTTAAGGTGGACGTCAAGTAATTTTGCTTCCTATACTTCCAATGGAAAAACTTCTGTACACATTTTCTTCACAATTAATGCGTTCCCAAGGATGAGAAAAATTGAACATCGATTACAATAGCTTCATTTTACAACTTGGAATACTTAATATTTTCTAAAACATAATTATGCAATCCAACATTTGTTTGTCTGCTGACGTCATCAAAGTACAGGTTCCCGTCATCTATTTAGGTGGACGTCAAGTAATTTTGCTTCTACTTTCAATGGTAAAACTTCTGTACACATTTTCTTCACAATTAATGCGTTCCCAAGGATGAAAATTTGAACATCGATTAAAATAGTTTAATTTTACAGCTCGGAATACTTAATATTTTCTAAATCATAATTATGCAATCCAACATTTGTTTGTCTTCTGACGTCATCAAAGTACAGGTCACACCATCTTTTTTCTGGTTTCAACACCACCAAAGGAAACTTATTGATTTTTAATAGAATTATGGTTCTGTTTTAAAAAATATTAAGTATTCCAAGTTATAATATGAAACCATTTTAATCGATGTTCAAATTTTCATCCTCGGGAACACACTAATTGTGAAGAAAATGTGTACAGAAATTTTTCCAATGGAAGTTTAGGAAGCAAAATTACTTTGACGTCTACCTTAAGCGAGATGAAACGGATAACAAGTATTTCTCTTTTTCGCACTTCCCTTTTAGTCTCAAGTGTCGGCGTGTTTGCTAGTTATGTAAACATTCATCGGTTTCGTCCGTGACCAGTCAGATGGAAGGAATGCGCCACCTAAAAAGCAAGGGCCTCCTGTATACATGGCAGAGAAAGCGTTCTGCTTCACTTTCAGTACCCAGAAATCCGCAACAATATTCCTGGGAGAAGGAGCGGTTATGTGGTCTGTCGAACTAAAGAACTGCACACAACAATGGGGCCCACGGGTTTTCTTTATTTAGATGGACTATGCGTACGTTGCAAAATAAGGATGTAGTTCACATTGTTGAAGATTCTCTGCAGGCTATTCGATCATTTCTGTGGCTGAGAGCCACTATTACCAGCTAAATTTGGCCCATTTGATGTGGTATCGTAGGTCCGAAGCCCCAAGCGGTTTCGAAAAATTGCACAAACAGTCACAGTTAGGTTGTACATGTATATATAAATATACAGAGAGGAAGATAAATAGGGTCACAATATTTTGTGGTCTTCCCCGGGCGCAGAAATGAATAGTTACGCCTCTGATCTTGCCGCTTTGATTGCCCATAAGCACACATGGGCGCAGTGGTCCAAGCGCTGGCTTATGACCATTCGTCCGTGAAGAGTTCAGGTTCGAATCCCGGTGCGGCATGAATGTTGTGTTTGTCTTACGGCACTGGCTCTCTCCCTTCCCCGGAGCCAGTGGCACTAAATTAGGGACGAGCGACTGCTTATAGCCAAGGATGTTAGAATAATACTTCTGGAGATGCCTTGAATCTCTTAACCCTGAAGCCGCAAACTGTGGGAATCTGACGTTTTTTTGTTTGTTTTTTTAATTTTTGGATTGGAGTATTAACGACCGCCGTGAGCAACTCAATGGGCTATAAGCAGTCGCCCGTCCCTAATTTAGGGTCACTGGTTCCAGGGAAGGGAGAGAGCCAGTGCCGTAAGACAAACACAACATCCATGCCTCACCGGGATTCAAACCCGGACCCCGTTCGGACGAATGACAAGAGGCCATCGCCTAGACCACTACGGCACTGACGTTGTTTGCATGAAAATTATGTAATTTCAATTGTGTGTATTTTGGAATTGCGTGGTTTTGGGTTACAGAAACCCTGTTAATATCAAACCGGAGTAAATTATACTTTATCATTCGTCCGAACGGGTTCCGGGTTCGAATCCCGGTGAGGCATGGATGTTGTGTTTGTCTTACGGCACTGGCTCTCTCCCTTCCCTGGAACCAGTGACCCTAAATTAGGGACGGGCGACTGCTTATAGCCCATTGAGTTGCTCACGGTGGTCGTTAAAAATCCAATAAAAAAAAAAAAAAAAATTATACTTTTTATGCCAGTGAAGTTTTCAATTTTAGCGTTGTGTTTTGTTTAGAATTCGCACTAATGTTCGTGTATTTCAATTTAAAATAAAAATGGAAGGAGCTTGAAAATAATTAAGAATTTTATAAATTCCGCATTTTCTCACACATTGACAGCAAGTTACGATGCTAAATGGGAAACATTTGCTACGAAAGAAGGTGATTCGGCCAACACAAAATGCATTGCAATAGCCTTGAAAATCATCAGCTTTCTACACTTTAATGGCCGTCTCTTGCGGTTATAGGCTTCACGCAAAGTGGTGCGGCTCCGTTAACTAGGGCATCTCCAGATACCTTATTCTAACCTCCTTTCTTATAGCCCAATGAGTTGCTCACGGTGGTCAGCAAACCTCAAAAAAAAAAAAAAAGCTCAAGTGTTGCAAAGGATTCGGAATTCAATTGATAATATTAGCGCGCTGCTCCGGTGGCGCAGTGGTCTAAGCGATAGCCTCTGATCAATTGTCCAAAATGGGTACGGGTTCGAATCCCGGTGAGGAATGGATGTTGTGTTTGTCTTACGGCCCTGTCTCTCTCCCTTCCCTGGAGCCAGTGACCCTAAATTAGGTACGGGCGACTGCTTATAGCCCATTGAGTTGCTCACGGTGGTCGTTAAAACTCCAAGCACGAAAAAAAAAACGTATTTATAATTTTTCTTTTATTCAATGGTGCGCATTCATTTTATTTTTTAAGGAGATTGCCTATCGTGCGATAGTGGGAAGTTTGTAGTTGTTTTTTTAAATTCCAGTTTGTTTCCTTTTTACGTGTTCGCCTGGGCTTCTAAATATTTCGTTTTGAAAAAATAATTCACAGGTTTATTTTACCAGTGTTTGGCACTAAGAACATGAAAATTTAATATACTGTGCATTGGAAATGTTTCATTAAAAATTTCACCATGACTAATGAAGATGTTGTCCGGCATCATTTGAAATAAACATCGAACACAAAATTGCCCTGGTATATTTTGCAACCTTGATTTGTTCTTTTAAGAAATTGATTTCTCCGTCTTCGCCCTGTAGCTCTATTAATTCGTTGGCATACTCCAAGACGTTAACAGTTTACAAACTGGCCAACAGTTAGTGGCAATACTATAGCGACAATACGTGAATTATTTTTTTTTTTGATTGGAGGTTTAACGACCACCGTGAGCAACTCAATGGGCAATAAGCATTCGCCCGTCCCAAATTTAGGGTCACTGGTTCTAAGGAAGGGAGAGAGCCAGTACCGTAAGACAAACACAACATGCATGCCTCACCGGGATTCGAACCCGCACCCCGTTCGGACGAATGATCAGAGGCCATCGCTTAGACCACTGCGCCACCGGGGCGGCCCAGTCATTGTTGATGAAATTTTTAAGCAGTGAGTAGTCTTCAGAGATACTTATAAATTTATTGGCCACAGCCAGGACTTTCGGCTGTAGTACGGCTACTTTTGAATCCACCTTTTCTGTTTTAACGAGAATTAACTCCCGACAGCGGCTTTCGATTTGCCACCAATGAATGGCGAATTTGACTCTTCTTGCATTCGAACAAATCCGCACAGAAACTCTTGACATGGACTTACTTTTGAGAAAATGCAATGGTCAAAAGAACCGACCACTACAACTACACTGCCGGAAAGTGAAAAAAGAACACCAAGAAGGACACGTCTGATACCAACGAAATTTACACAGCATAATAACGGAATACAGAGGATAACGTGATCAAAGCATTGTGGCAAAATACAGCTGTATTTGCTGGTAAACTGAAAAATAACATTTCCATGTAACATGGTTAGTACGAGGTTGAACCGCCATGAACTGCGTCACACTATGCAATTCTGGCATGGAGTCTGTCGTACAGGTGTTGGATGTAAATTTGGAGCATTGAGTTCCAAGCTTCCTCAACCTGGACGCGTAAATCGGGGATGGTCGTGGCTGGCTGTGGAGACCGGATAAGACGTCCCACAACATCCCACACGTGCTCAATGGGGGACAAAGGCGGTGAACGTGCAGGCCATGGAAGTTGTCTCACACCCTGAAGTGCATGTTGGGTTGCACGTGCCGTGTGTGGGCGTGCGTTATCTTGCTGGACAACACCGAGATGGACTGACCTTACAAATGGCACAACGACGGGCTAAATGATGTTGTTGATATAGGAGGTGCTGTTTAACGTATCCGGTACAAACACTAGTTGTGTACGGGAGTGATAGCTGATCGCTCCCCACACCAGGAGAGCAGGTGTAGGCCCTGTGTGTTGCTGGCGGATGCAAGAAGGGTGGAGACGCTCCCCTGTGCGTCTGCGAATACGCATACGGCCATCGGAGACTCCCAAGCAGAATCTGCTTTCATCGCTGAACACGACAGATCGATATTGCGTTCTCCAGTGCAGACGGTGGCGACACCACAGCAGCCATTCCTCACGGTGGACTGGAGTCAGAGGTACACATGCCAGAGGCACACGTGCACGTAGTTCTGCATCCAGTAGACGGTTGCGGATTGTTTGCACAGTCACCTCAGGTGCAACGGCAGCTTGGATTTGCGTCGCAATGGATGTTCTGCTTGACAACGCCGCTCTTCTTATGCGTCGATCGGTCCGCTCATCAGTCCGTCTGTGACTCCCGGTTCCACGTCTTCTCGTGTGGGAATGTTCCTCGGACCATTGACGCCACCATCGTACCACCACCGATACTTCCCGTCCAATTCACTCCGCATTACGACGATACTACCACCCGGCCTCGCGGAGTCTGACTAGATGCCCTCGCTCAAAGTCAGATAACTGCTGAAATCGTACACGTCTTCCATGTCCAGACATTTCAGCTTCTTCAGGGTCTTCGCACGTGTCCGTACGCCGACGACTGATTACATTCACTTCGCCGTACTCCTTAAATACCACCGACGATAATTTGCATATTATGCCGTGCTGTGGCGTAAGCGCTCACCGGCGGGTCCCAAAATTAACATCACACCTACATAAACTCGACCCCATTAACATATGTAAATTTCATGATCGTCCGCCAATTCGTTCTTGGTGTTCTTTTTTCACTTTCCGCCAGTGTATTTTGATTTTCTGTTGGTAAGCAACGATTATAAATATATTTTTATTTTACAAATTGTTTCTTGTTGTTTTTTTATTTATGTCAATCAAAAATGGTACTTTTGTACCTGATGTATCTAGATAAGGTGCTTTGTCTGGACTGAAATTTGCAAAATTTCAGTAATGCTCAAAAAAAGGTAAGAAATATATAGCTTTTTTGAGCATGCCCTAAATTTTATTGAGTCTGCCCCAAGTATAGAGTTTGGCTGCTGCCCTGGACAGAACCCATACAAAAATTTAGATAAACTTACCTAGGAACTGTATTTCACCACGATCGTATCATGAATATTTCTCCGATGAAGTAATCTTACGCAGCAAACTTCGGTCTTTCAACACTTTATTATAAAACTTCTCACACTCCATTACTCCATGACACAATTTTGTCTTACAACTAACATAACTCTCATTATCTCAACACTTAACCTAAATTTCTCCTTTGACCACATACTGTTCATAATAGCAAATATTCTCTCAACAGGTGCTGTACTTCCTGGAAGGCAACGAATAAACTCTACAATATTACAAAAATCCAGAAAGTCTAGGTGTTTTCCGCTCATTTGAGAACATTTTTGTACTCATCTATCAGATACAGGAATGTTTTCTAGGCGCTTTTCCTCATTTCAGAAAAAATTACCTGACCAATATACAAGTATATTTATAGTTTTTATTTAAAACGGGACGAAACTGACATTTTTATTAAAACGACGGGACGGCCGGGAAATATGAAAAAAAAATGGTACTGCCCCGTTCAAAACGGTACGTATGGTCAGCCTATATATACAGAGAGAGAGAGAGAATTTTTTTTTTTCCGGGCCGTAGGGGGCTTTAGTGGTCAGCGTTCGTGACTGCCATGGAGATAACGTCAGGTTCGAACCACTAAATACCCGCCGTGCGTCGGATGAGCACGTTAAGCCGTCGGACTCCTGGTACTGCCCCCCCTTCCCTTGGTAATAAATAAGGGCGTCTTCCACCTAGCTTCCATGTTACTTTCCTATCGGGCACTCTAACCCAAATCTCCTAGCTTCCTATTTCTAAGGGTTGTTTAAGACCTGGGGTCAGACACTCCCTTCCTAAAATCCTCTACATATGATCTGATCTGATTTTTTTCCTAGGAAAATTCTGTGGAAAACTAGGGAATTTCTTCCAGTGATCTAGGGAACATTTGGAGGAACAGGTTGGCAGCACTGGTCCGTGGTGAAGTTCTAGTACAGCACTGTAGTTCTAGTAAGAAATAAGGGTATTAATACAGTTTAGCGGCCACATATAATTACCCCGAATATCTTCCTGAAATGAATTTTGTACAGTAGTCTGTGATATTCGGGGTAATTATATGTGGCCGCTAAACTGTATTAATACCGAAAACACGATGGCAATGAACGTCGATGCTTTTGTTTTAAAATTGTCTTTTTCTATATATTTGTAAATACGAATTAAAATGCTACATGTAAATACGAAAGTAAAATCTTTTATATCAGTATCCGAACGTATATATACTGGAAGTTCATTCTTTTCTTTCTTTTAGTTCTTTTTCAGCATCTCGGTTAGTGTTTTTCATGTAGTCCATGGAATATTTCTTTGATGAAAGCAAACGTTAGTCATCATGATGAATACAAAAATATGCAAAGATAATCACTTTGTCACTTCTCATAATGTTTGCATTCGAATGTAAACAACAGATACGTTGCCAGATCAAAAAACAGTAGCTTGATGTTTCCGCTACCTGTTCGCGGAGCTGTGCTAGCGTTCCACTGTCCTAGTTGTGAGAAATGAGCCGTGCGGCCGTCTGTGGAAGAATAGCCGGCATTCGCACCCGAATATTCCTTCTGTGCTATTTGTACGATATACGTGTTATGCGTTGAATCAAACACTGTATGTACCTTTCCAATTACTACGTATTTCTCACCAAATACTCTCGGTAACGGATAGCGCTGCTGTCTCGATTGCAGCTCGTTGCTTCCAGTCTATTTTCTACAAGGTCTTTGGTTGCCTTCTTATACCCGAGTTAAGTCAAGTCACAGATGCTGCTCGAATCGAAACGAAGACGTGGCAGGTTGTCGTAGTGTTAAATTGTGTGTTATTTAAACGTTATTTTTAATTAAGAGATACTTGTAGTCTACCTTAACTGTATATCTTGTTGGTTTCTACAAAGATGGCTCCTGGAGTATTTGAAGTGCTTTCCGTATTCTACCAAGATTACAAATCCAATACCCCGCAGAAAATTAAAATTATAGATGCGTATCTTCTGTACATTTTGCTAACCGGCATTTTGCAGTTTGCGTATTGCTGTTTAGTGGGGACATTCCCGTTTAATTCATTCCTTTCGGGATTCATATCATGTGTTGCATCATTCGTACTTGCTGGTATGTATATTATATTTTTCGTACTGTTAGAAATTATGAAAATATTTAAAGCTACTATTTAGTCGGTAACAAAAAAAAAAAAAAAACACCGGGAGTTTTGTGATAGTTATTTGATATGTCAACCGATCCTTGTGAATCATGTTTAATCAAACGGTCTAACGAATAGTTAATGCATTTTCATCATCACCCTGCTCCCCTCCCCCTTGTTTTTTAGTTTTATACGGAATAGCATACAGTAGATTTTGGTTAGTTGGGACACATCAGGGCTGAAACACTTTTCAGTGTAATTAAGCAGGTGCCCCAATTATGCAAAACTTTATGGCAAAGAATTAATTTGGGATGTTTTTAAGGAATTGCCACAAATAAACTGCTCCCCTGATTAACTGATGGCTCGAATTGACTGGAATATACTGTATTGCATCTGATAAGGGACCGGCTGGAACAAAATGGGTGGGGGGAGGTGTATTTTTATTCCACCCAATATTTAAGCGGCCAGAATCAGTAGTTTATGGGAGTTATGAATGGTCCCTCAGGATTTTATTTTCTTTTTGATTGATTACAGAGCAACTCAATGGGCTATAAGCACTTGTCCATTCCTAATTTAGAGTTGCTGGTTCCAGGGAAGGGAGAGAGCCAGTGCAGTAAGACAAACGCAACATCCATGCCTCATCGGGATTCGAACCCATTACGGACGAATGATCAGAAACCATCGCTTAGGCCACTGCACCACAGGGGCGGTGGCCTAAGCGATGGTTTCTGATCATTCGTCCGTGGCAATTCCTTAAAAACATCTCAGGATTGGAAGGATGCTATATTGTTCCCTTGTACACTATCTACCAACAAGTAATTGGACACTCCTACAGTCGACGATATCTGCGGTCCTGATACAAGTCACGGCCACCGCCGTTAAATATTGTGTAGGAAACAACAACGCATGCAAGATGCCACGCAGTTCGGAGCTCTCTGATTTCGAGAAAGGTGTAATCGTCGGGTATCACAGAAATGGCCGATCCATACGTAACGTATCCAGCGAGTTGAAGTACCCAAAATCGACAGTGGCCTACGTGATTGGCAAGTAGAAGATGAGAGGTGACTGTCGGAATGTGCCCCGACCCGGCAGACCCACAAAACTGGAAGTTAGAGACTGACGGGTGCCGGCCAGAGAAATTCGGAAGAAATGCACCAAATTGACGGGCCACATCCGGGAGTGTTCTTTTGATGAATACCATTCGTAAGGAAGGACATCTGCTCGGTTATTGTGGACGTGCTGCCGACCACAAGCCTTTGATCACCAAGTCCAATAGCGCTGCTTGGCTAACGTGGTGCAAAGAACGTCGACAGTGGACCATTGAACAGTAGAAACAGGTTCTGTGGAGCGGCGAATCAAGGTTCACCCTCTACCGTTCAGATGGCAGGGTCTGGGTTTGGCGTCTGCCTGAAGAACGCCTCCTGCCTGGAATGTATTGTGCCAACTGCGAAGTTCGGCGGCGGTGGAATTATGCTATGGGGGTGTTTCTCCAGGTATGGCACGGGACCCTTGGTCTCAATTCCTGGTAGATTCAACGCCGAGACCTACTGCACCATTTTGGATGACCATGCGCTTCCTATGTTGTGGCAGTTTTAAGGGGTGGACCCATGTTACTTTCAGCACTACAATGCAACCTGTCATGTTGCGAGGTCCACCATGGCTTGGTATGGTGACAATGGGGTTAATCGAATGGACTGGCCTGTGCAGAGCCCGGACCTTAACCCTATCGAGCACCTCTGGGACGAGTTGGAGCGTCGACTTAAGGGGTGCCCCCACCGTCTGAAATCGGTGAAGGAACTGACCTGTCTTCTCCAAGCCGAGTGAAAGAAAATACCGCTAGTTGTCGTACAACGCCTGGTTGAGAGTATGCCCCGGAGGGTCGCAGCTGTAACCGCCGCTCGTGGAGGCTCCACGAACTATTGATGGTGAATAAACTTCGTTTTCCTTTGCTATCACAGGTGTCCAATTAGTTGTTGATAGATAGTGTATAAGGGAAATGAAGATCAGAGTGAATGCAAGAACTTTCATGGTATCAGTTTGCTGAGTGTGCCAGAAAAAGTATTTGGAAAAGTTGTCGATGAGGTCTCAGATTAGAGAAAGTGTGGGATCTACGGAGTGCTTTTATGCCTGGTAAGGGCTGCACTAACCAAATGTCTTGCTTAACATTTGATGAATAGAAAGTATCTGCCATTGGTAAATTTTTTGCAGCCTTCATGGATTTGAGAAAGCTTATGATTGAGTAAACAGCACTCTTGTGTGAGAGGTATGGATTAAATATAGTATCACCTGGAATATACTCAATGGTATGAAAACCTTGTATGCTGGCAGTAGAACATTTGCACGAGTAAATGGTGTATCGAAACGCTTTCTATTGCAGGTGGAGTCGAACAAAGTTTTGTAATGTCACCATGGTTGCTTAATATATTTATAGATGTGTGATGCCAAAATGGATAGTACTGAATAATTAATCAGACATTTTAACGTGGACCAGGAACATCAAACAAATATCTTCGCTCTTTCCACGTTTATAAGTGAGTCACAGAAAATTCTCATTGGCCGCCACCGGGAGTCGAACCCAGGGTCTTCCAGTTACATGCCGGATATGTTCTACGCTACACCACAGCGGCCTCGAATTCCTCTGGACTCGCACACGCTAATTGCCAAGCCAATTTGGCAGGTTGCTTCTTAGAGCCCCACACAATGCTGGGGATTCACCAAAGATGGTAAGCAGCAACTGAAGAAATAATTAAAAGGGGAATGAATAATTAATACAGACATTTTAACGTGGACCAGGAACATCGAACAAATATCTTCGCTCTTTGCACGTTTATAAGTGAGTCACAGAAAAATTCTCATTGGCCGCCACCGGGAGTCGAACCCAGGGTCTTCCAGTTACATGCCGGATATGCTTCCGCTATACCACAGCGGCCTCGAATTTCTCTGGACTCGCACACGCTAACTGCCAAGCCAATTAGGCAGGTTGCTTCTTGGAGCCCCGCACAATGCTGGGGATTCACCAGAGATGGTAAGCAGCAACTGAAGAAATAATTACAAGGCGAATGAATAATTAATACAGACATTTTAACGTGGACCAGGAACATCAAACAAATATCTTCGCTTTTTCCATGTTTATAAGTGAGTCACAGAAAAATTCTCATTGACCGTCACCGGGAGTCGAACCCAGGGTCTTCCAGTTATATGCCGGATATGCTTCCGCTACACCACAGCGGCCTCAAATTCCTCTGGACTCGCACACGCTAATTGCCAAGCCAATTTGGCAGGTTGCTTCTTGGAGCCCCGCACAATGCTGGGGATTCACCAAAGATGGTAAGCAGCAACTGAAGAAATAATTACAAGGCGAATGAATAATTAATACAGACATTTTAACGTGGACCAGGAACATCAAACAAATATCTTCGCTTTTTCCACGTTTATAAGTGAGTCACAGAAAAATTCTCATTAGCCGTCACCGGGAGTCGAACCCAGGGTCTTCCAGTTACATGCCGGATATGCTTCCGCTACACCACAGCGGCCTCGAATTCCTCTGGACTCGCACACGCTAATTGCCAAGCCAATTTGGTTGGTTGCTTCTTGGAGCCCCGCACAATGCTGGGGATTCACCAAAGATGGTAAGCAGCAACTGAAGAAATAATTACAAGGCGAATGAATAATTAATACAGACATTTTAACGTGGACCAGGAACATCAAACAAATATCTTCGCTTTTTCCACGTTTATAAGTGAGTCACAGAAAAATTCTCATTAGCCGTCACCGGGAGTCGAACCCAGGGTCTTCCAGTTACATGCCGGATATGCTTCCGCTACACCACAGCGGCCTCGAATTCCTCTGGACTCGCACACGCTAATTGCCAAGCCAATTTGGTTGGTTGCTTCTTGGAGCCCCGCACAATGCTGGGGATTCACCAAAGATGGTAAGCAGCAACTGAAGAAATAATTACAAGGCGAATGAATAATTAATACAGACATTTTAACGTGGACCAGGAACATCAAACAAATATCTTCGCTTTTTCCACGTTTATAAGTGAGTCACAGAAAAATTCTCATTAGCCGTCACCGGGAGTCGAACCCAGGGTCTTCCAGTTACATGCCGGATATGCTTCCGCTACACCACAGCGGCCTCGAATTCCTCTGGACTCGCACACGCTAATTGCCAAGCCAATTTGGTTGGTTGCTTCTTGGAGCCCCGCACAATGCTGGGGATTCACCAAAGATGGTAAGCAGCAACTGAAGAAATAATTACAAGGCGAATGAATAATTAATACAGACATTTTAACGTGGACCAGGAACATCAAACAAACACACAGTCCGTAGGAGGAATTCGAGGCCGCTGTGGTGTGGCGGAAGCATATCCGGCACGTAACTGGAAGACCCTGGGTTCGACTCTTGGTGGTGGCCAATGAGAATTTTTCCGTGACTCACTTATAAAGGTGGAAAGAGCGAAGATATTTGTTTGATGGATAGTACTGGTTTATATCTTAAAAATGTCCATGTATTTAGATTGCTATATGGTGATGACATAATCCTGCTGGCAGAAAGCAAAAGTCATTTGCAGAGTATGTGTGAAATTTAATCTGAGTATAATAAGGGAAGAACCGAAGTTATGGTTTTTGAGCGAGGAACTGTTAGTACTGTATAGAGTTGTATAAAAATAAAATCTCTGAGTACACAACCATTGAAACAGAAAACTTGCTGCAAATACACGAAGCAGGAACCACGATAGCAATAAAATCAGATAATTATTTATCGTTTTATTTTTTTAAATTATTAGAACATTATAGGTTCCCAGGAGAACAAAGTAAATACATTACAACTGAATGCACAGCAATGTGTGTGTGTAATGATCCTTTACAGTAAAATATTAGGTAAATGTGTAGTTTAGCGTCCTAAATTATTTTGTTGGAAAAGCGTTAGTACCTGGAAAAAGTGCGACATACAGAAATGAATGGCAAATGGTGCAGAAATTTCATATTTTAAATGTATTTTAAAGACTTTTATCATAATATTTACCTGTTAGTGTGATTCTGTTAAGAGATGTTGCAATAGGGCTAATGCATTGGCAGGGGTACAGAAAATTTTCAGGTCCAAATATTTCCCCAGAACACAATTTTTTTTTTTGTCCGAAATTTCCCCCAAATCTGTAGCTGATTTTTATGCAAGCTTAAGCGATTATTAGAAATTAAGAACTATCCTTAAAGCATATTCCTTAAAAATTTGAAAAACAATATTTATTCTAATGAATAAATAAAAAAAAAAAAACCGATCGTACATTGATGGGTGACATCAGTTGTCACCAAGAATTGACAGCCTTCCCATCTCTTTGTGAAGGTTGTCAATCACCTTGAGATGAGTTGCTGAAGAAAATCCTGTGAAATGGTATCTTCCACCATGAAAATGCCTGTTCAAGGATTCTTTTAAAAGTTGTGAAGCCTTATGAACAGGAGGTCCATTCCAAGAAATGAAGACTTCATTAAAAAGGGTGTTGAACTGGATATTCCGATTGTGTAGGTGGTTGGCAATTACAGATTTAACTGATTCACAAACAGCTTCACTACAGATTTCTAAACAGTTTTCAAATACGTATGTAAATTTTTTTGGGGGATGTGAGCATACACTTCAGGGTTAGTAAATGCTTCTTTAATTAATGTGTTATTCTAGATTAAGTTTGATTTTCTTCAAAAGAATCAAGCACTTAAAAAAAAAAAAAAAAAAAAAAGCTTTGTTTAAAAGATTGGTTTTCATATTTTTTTTTTTTTTTTTTTTTAAATTTTACCCCCTGGTAAAAATTTCCCCAAAGCTGCATTAATTTACCCTGAACCTCATCATTCGTTCGGCCATATTCTGCACCCCTGTGCATTGATACTCGGCGGCCACACAAACCTTGGCTCGTAAACGTAAAATTCCACCTTTTTCATTATTTTGGCCGCTCAGGAGATCAATGCACAAGTAAACAGAATTGAAGGAGGGGGGTAGATGTTCGTCGGAGGACGAAATTCCATCTTCACGAAACTTTCGAAAATGGAAAGTGGAAGGAGTTCAGATTTTTTTCGTAATTGTAATTTCTTTTTACTCGCGATGTTGCCTCTGCTCAGTATTTTACTGCATAAATTTTTGTATTTCAGCTTGAAAATAGGAGAAAAATTTCCACAACCGGAAGTCGGACGTATTTCCTGTAATCGCTATCCCCCACCCACCCCCACAAGTTTTTGCACTTAATCTTGATTAGGGAAGAAGGAAATTCCCGAAAACGGAAGTGACGAATTTGTAAAAATTGATGCATGGTGTTCAAAAGTGTTAATATTCCCAAAATTACGCCATTATTTATCTAAAAGAGTTGAAACTTTGATATCGTTCACTCGTGGCCCTCATACTGATGGTTGTTATCAGAGGGCATAAAAAACTAGAAAAGAAAGAAAAACGACAATGAAGTAGGCAGAGAATGATATCAGCAAAAAGAAAAATGAAGCCATCAATGATGTGCAGTCGCAGAGTCAACGAAAGACAGACTAATAGTAGTCTGCATTCCTGCTGTCTGTTTTGATTTTTCACTAGTTAAAATGTTCAGCTTTTTCTCCCCCATCTTTGGTCTCATCTTGTCTTAAACTAAAATTTTGGAGGCAGTATGATCATATGGTAAGTGTAGGTTCATGCACTGTGCGTTTACTTGCTTGGATTTCCTGTCTGTCAAGCATTTTGGAATTCTGAATGCATCTTACTGATTTTTACTGGTGGAAGTTCAAATCTCGCAATCGTGCCCTTGCCAGGGAATCAACTTTGTGTTTCGCATGCGTTAAGTTTGTTTCATTAGAGTCCTTGTTGGTTGTAAGGTTTTGTTGAGGTGCATATGTTTTTTACAAAGAGATTAATTATTTTGTAAAGTAGTCTATGTATTTCACGCAATACCAGTTATTAGTAACAAGACTATTGCCAATGTTGGTAGGTATGGACTCTTTTATTTTTTTAAATATCTTGGTCTGAGACATGCTGCTGTGGATTATGCGAAGAAAAAAATTGGTTTTCTCTTTGGATTATACGCCCTTGCGGATCTCGCAAAGGAAATTTTTTTCTGAATTTTATGGTCTACAGATTATACGAAGAAAAAAATATCGTACTTTGAATCAGTATGTACAAAATATGACATCCGTAAAAATAGTATTGGGTATATAAATGATTTTTGAGGGATTTGAGGTGAACAAAAACAATATTCTAATCAGGGCGCGATTTCACCGATTAGCAAATAGCTAGTGAAAAATCAAATTTGCTAGTGAAAAATCAAATTTGCTAGTGAAAAAAAATCGCAGTAGCAAATATTGCTAGTAAGGTAATTTCTTTATTTAAATTAACCAAAAATCATTATTAATCCACGAAGCTTACATAACAGTTTCTATTATCAGTTGTTAATTCTCTTTCGCCAATTTCCTTTCGCCACTTAATACCCATCCTCCCCATATCTTTCATCCCTTCCAAACTGTCATAGAAGCGCATTGAAACTCCTCTCCATCGTGCCCTCATTGGTCTATTACAGAAACTGAATGTGACGTCGGCAATGGTTGCTGTGGCAACCCAGAGCTCTGGGATGGGTCGGTTGTTTGACCACCTGCTCTGCCACCCTCCCTTCTTTTGCCCCACGAACTTTGTCCTCAACTCCTGCGTACCCTAAGCCAAGCGATCGCCTTTATTGCGTGGCATAGATAGACGCTTTTTTACGAAACGTGTTCGTGGAGGGGTAAACGATTATGGAAGAAACTTTTGCTTCGTCTGACTTCTGGTTTTGGAAATTTTTCTTGTATTTTCAAGCTGAAATACAAATATTTATCCAGTAAAATGTTAATGAGCAATAATACTTGACAGAGGCAACATCGTGAGAAAAAAAAAAAAAATATGATTACGGAAAAAATCCAAATTCCGTCGACCTTTTGTTTTCTAGTTTCGTAAAGACGGAATTCCAATAATAATGAAAAAAGCCGGAATTCCTTGAATTCGCGGAAGAATCTCGTGCCTGAAGATTACAGAAAAATTTTGCAGCAGCCAACTTCCGTTTTTTCCAATTTTTCTCCACAGTTTCAAGCTAAAATGCAAACATTTATGCAATAAAATGATATTTAACAAGAAAAGCAGACACAAAGGCAACATTGGGAGAAAAATTTGCGATTACGGCAAAATTTTCTTACTCCGTTTCACTACTGTGTTCGAAAGTTTTGAAGCACGAAATTTCGTCTCCAGAGAGAAAACGACCCCCCCTCTTTTTTTTTTTTGCCATCAGTTAGAATGATCTAACTGATGACAAAAAATAAATAAATAAAGCGGTATTCCGCGAATCCCTGTAAGAATCTCGTGTATATCATAAAAAGCCGCCCCGGTGGTGCAGTGGTCTAAGGCGTTGGCCTCTGATCATTCGTCCGTAAGGGGTCCGGGTTCGAATCCCGGTCAGGCATGGATGTTGTGTTTGTCTTACGGCACTGGCTCTCTCCCTTCCCTGGAATCAGTGACCCTAAATTAGGGACGGGCGACTGCTTATAGCCCATTGAGTTGCTCACGGCAGTCGTTAAACCTAAAAAATAAATAAATAAATAAATAAATAAATATCATAAAAATAATAGCAAAAGAAAAATTTGTAGAATCCGTAGTTTTGATAGTGATTTCCGTAGTCAGACAACTAATTCCGTAGAAACTACAGCATTGTGTGGTATTTGGCAGATATGAAGTGTGTAGAAGTTTAGCAGAAATTTGTGCGATACTTCCACTTAGTACTGCATGTTGTGAGGTGGGATTCAGTTTTTTAAAAAGAATACAAGGGGATTGGAGGAACAATTTGTCTGTTGAAACTTTAAATGCTCTGATGACAATTGAAATACTGTAGAAGGGCCACAAGAAGAGATTTTTAATCCACGGTCAGCAGTTATAAAGTGGTATGATGACAAAGTCAGACACCCTGAGCGTAAACCATATGGGAAGAAATCTGAATTAGAATGTCAGTGAAATATATTCATGTGGTATGAGAATTTGTTAGAAATTAATAATAAAGATATTCAATAAACTTATCTAAGATTCTATTCATTATTCAAAAAGGTAAGTCAAAATATTTATACACATATTTAAATTTCTGTGTAACTTTATTAGAAAATAAGTTACGATGTGATTTAGTTTTACTTGCTAGTCATGCAAATGTTTTGCTAGCAAACTATTTAGTCACTAGCAAAATTTGCTAGTGAGCAAAAAAGTTGAAATCTTGCCCTGATTCTAATATTAATCAAAGTATGCTCCCTCTGAATCTACAACTTTACCCCATGTTTTTGGCAGTGAACGTATGCCCCGAAGGAAGAATCCCAGTTCCTTGGAAGAGATCCAGTTGTCCAGCCAATTTTTAATGTCTTCATAAGAACTAAACCGTTCTCCAGAAAGTGCTGACTGCATCGACCGGAACAAATGGTAATCTGATGGCGCAATATCTGGCGAATATGGCGGGTGGGGTAGAACTTCCCAGTCGGATCCTTCTAAGTACTTTTTCACAGGGCGAGAAACATATGGTCTTGTGTTGTCCCCTGAAGCAGAATCTTTTTCAGGAGTCTGTAACGCAGGACGGAAAAGCTATAAACTGTCTGCAAAATAAAGGGAAGCCTAAATATTAAATTTTTTTTATAAAATCAATCATTCTGTACTGCGCCAAAGTAAAGTTTTTAAAAATGAGCAAATTTGTGATTTTGAAAACTGTATAAATTAGTATTTAGTTGCAATATTCAAACTAGCTTTTCCTTGAAAAGAAAAAAAGGAAGGTTAACATTTTATTTTAGTCAGAAATAAATCCTGGATTAATAAATAATAAGGTTTCACCACAAACAAAACTGCTTAAATAGGTCTCACATAAACAAAACTCAAAGTGATTTCAAAACTGCATAGAGAGAGGGGGAGAAAGAGAAATCATCAGGGTTGTAACATTTCATTTGTTTGTAAAATTGGTGCCCACATAGGATTTTTTTTTTAAATCACTTTTGTTGTGAATTGACTGCAATTTTTGAGAAAAATTTTGTGAATTTACTTAACTGTGGTGGGAGCATTTTCATTGATATAAATCAATCACAAAACATTATGAAATTAAAGTGAGAAACAAGGCAAGAGGTTTTGTTTTTGTTTTTTGCCTTACTACTTTCCTTCATCAGCCTGAAATGAAATTATATTGAAGTAAGTAAAAAAGAAATAAAATTGTGCAATAGGAGACATTAAAGTACATAGAAATATGATTTTAGTAAAAAAAAAAATTCCCTGTGACCGTCAACTTCCGGAATGCCATGGAAACGGAGAACGAAACTTTGCAAACGCTAAAAAGTATGGCTCTTAAAAACGCACAAAAACACCTCTTTAATTTAACTGAAACAAGCTACACTATCTACCAACAAGTAATTGGACACCTGTGATAGCAAAATAAAACGAAGTTTATTCACCTTCAATAGTTGGTGGAGCCTCCACGAGCTGCGATTACAGCTGCGACCCTCCGGGGCATACTCTCAACCAGGCGTTATACGACTGCTAGCAGTATTTTCTTCCACTCGTCTTGGAGAAGACAGGTCAGTCCCTTCACCGATTTCGGACGGGGGCACCCCTTAAGTCGACGCTCCAACTCGTCTCAGAGGTGCTCGATAGGGTTAAGGTCCGGGCTCTGCGCAGGCCAGTCCATTCGATTAACCCCATTGTCACCATACCAAGCCATGGTGGACCTCGCAACATGACAGGTTGCATTGTAGTGCTGAAAGTAACATGGGTCCACCCCTTAAAACTGCCACAACGTAGGAAGCGCATGGTCATCCAAATTGGTGCAGTAGGTCTCGCCGTTGAATCTACCAGGAATTGTGACCAAGGCTCCCGTGCCATACCAGGAGAAACACCCCCATAGCATAATTTCACCGCCGCCGAACTTCACAGTTGGCACAATACGTTTCGGCAGGAGGCGTTCTCCAGGCAGACGCCAAACCCAGACCCTGCCATCCGAACGATAGAGGGTGAACCTTGATTCGTCGCTCCAGAGAACCTGTTTCCACTGTTCAACGGTCCACTGTCGACGTTCTTTGCACCACGTTAGCCGAGCAGCGCTATTGGACTTGGTGATCAAAGGCTTGTGGGCGGCAGCACGTCCATGATAACCGAGCAGATGGGCTTCCTTACGGATGGTATTCATCGAAAGAACACTCCCGGATGCCTATTGAAACTCCTCACGGATGTGGCCCATCGATTTGGTGCGGTTCTTTCGAATTTCTCTGGCCAGCACCCGTCAGTCTCTAACTCCCAGTTTTGTGGGTCTGCCGAGTCGGGGCACATTTTGACAGTCACCTCTCATCTTCCACTTGCCCATCACGTAGGCCACTGTCAATTTTGGGCACTTCAACTCGCTGGATATGTCACGTATGGATCGGCTATTTCTGTCATACCCGACGATTACACCTTTCTCGAAATCGGAGGGCTCCGAACTGCGTGGCATCTTGCATGCGACTGGTTGCGTTGTTGTTTCCCACACGATATTTAACGGCGGCGGCCATGACGTGTATCAGGACCGCAGATATCATCGATTGCAGGTGTGCCCAATTACTTGTTGGTAGATAGTGTATCTGGAAACGCGAAGAAAGGAAAATTTGCAATCCGTCAGCTTCACGAATGCCGCTTAATACATGCCCGTGAAAACAGATAGAAAAATTCCGTAAAAATAAGATTTTTGAAAAAAAAAAAAACCCTTCATAAATCTGAGATGAAGCCATCTGAAAGCAAAAAGAAAAAAAAAAAAAGTTGAAAAATTGGATGTCAAGTTCCGGTATATCGACGGCCGCAAAAACGGAACGTTTAAAACACTTATAAAATACTGCTTTTGTGAAAATAAATAAATAAATAAATCTAATTGAAACAAAGCTATACTGACCCTTCCTCCCCCCCAAAAAAAGCGGCCATCAGCTTCCGGAATGCAGCCCAAAACGGACGTGATGGAAACGGAGAAGCCGTTTAAAAGTGTGCAAAAGTATCATTTCCTAGCTTCGTTATTGAAAGAAAACAATGTTTCGTCAACTCGAGTTATATGTTTGTAAAACAAGGAAGAAAAAAATTAAAGTAAGATAAAATAAAGCAATTGCCTACGTGATCGGTCGTTATAACTTGACGTCTGGAAGTGGCATTCAACGTTAAAATCGCTCAAAAATTTCCCTTCCTGTGATTCAGAATTGAAAAGAATCCTAGCAACAATAAATGTTAAAGAAATACCCCCCCCCCCCCCCAAAAAAAAAAAAAAAACAGTCAGCACATTTTCCAGAATATCGTGTTACGCCGTTTCTGCTCCTGGGATTCAGTTGAGCAAACAGTTAAGGAAATTTCACTTTTTTAACATATGAAATAAATAAACTATTGAAACTTTCTGAAAGCAATCTTCAATGGTTAAAGTAATCTGCGGCGCCCGCCGCCGTGCAGCGCCGTTTCTGCCACTGGGGTGTTGTCATGCTGTAAGATGACTTTGTTGTGTCTCTTCTACCATGCTGGCCATTTTTGCATGGGAACTTGTTTTAAACGCATTGATTGGGTTCAATACCGACCACCAATAATAATTTCTGACGGTTTCAGCAGTTCATAGTGGATAACACCTTTCTGATCCCACCAGATACACAGCATTACCTTTGAACCATGGATATTGCATTTCGGCGTTGAAGGACCTGGTTCACCTGGCTTCACCCATGCTTTCTGTTGTTTAGGGTTATCGTACCATATCCATTTCTCGTCGGCAGTAATAATACGATGCAAAAAAAAAAACCTTTCTTTTTTGCCTTTGAAACAGCAATTTGCAAATGGTTTTTCGACGTTCAAGGTCTCTTTCCCGCAAAGCATGTGGAACCCAATTCCCTTCTTTTAGCACCATTCCCATGACAGCTAAATGTTGTGAAATGCATGGTTGACTAACATTTAATGCTGCTTCAAGTTCTTTTTGGGTCTGGCACGGATCCTCGTCGAGTAAAGCTTCCAATTCGGCATCAGCAATTTTTTTGGGTGGTCCAGAACGTTCTTTATCACTGACATCAAAATCGTTCCTTTTGAATCATCTAAACCAATACTTACATGTTTTTATGGGTGAGGAATGTTCACCATAGATTTCTGACATTAAGCAATAGCTCTCGGCAGCACTTTTCTTGTCAATAAAGCAATGCACTAACACTTCCGGCTAATGCTGTTTTGTCGGGATGAAAGTTGCCATTTTCCATCGAGTAAAACAAATATGTCTTCGCACCTCAATCGAACGTCGTATACTGACTGACAGCTGGCGTCTCGTACTGCGATATCGCAGTGTTGCCACCTTAAAATACATGCAAGCACTAATAAGTAAGACACCGAACGAAAATCCCCCAAAACGTATTTATATACCCAATATTTTAACAAAATTAAAATCTGAAATTTTAATTTTTTTGAGATCGTCTACTGGAAGAGTGGAAAAAGAAAGTTATGAAGCAAATGTGAACTTTATTTTGCAATAAGTGGTTTGTGTAAAAAGAAAAGAAAAATTGACAACAAATATGGTTTACCACTTTCATTCCAGCGTCATAATTAAACATGTTTTTGTTCGTGCATTATTGACTTCGTTTCGCTTGGCGCCTAAATTTTGTAGCTGGCTCCTAGATTTAGAACATATTTGTCAAGCCCTGGCTGGCTATATCAGATGTCTCCATTTACAGTGAACTCGGCACACAGCTCAAGCCTCATTAACATCCATCACATGCCACAAACAAGACCTTTTGTACTTCATACTCATTATCTTTTTCTCATGCGGACATTCCTGAATCTGGCCCTGTCATGATTTCCTTGGCTTCCCTCTACCTTTCTTTCCTGCTACTTGGGATGAATAAATTATTTTAGTAAGCATCTCATTACTCATTCTTTCAACGTCGCCAAACCACCTCAGAATATTACTCACCACCAGGGCTCTATTTTGACCGGTAGTTAGGAGCAACTCACCACCAGGGCTTAATTTTAACTGGTAGTTAGGAGCAACTCACCACCAAGGCTCAATTTTAACTGGTAGTTAGGAGCAACTCACCACCAGGGCTTGATTTTAACCGGTAGTTAGGAGCAACTCGCCACCAGGGCTCGGTTTTGACCGGTAGTTAGGGGCAACTCACCACCAGGGCTCATTTTTAACTGGTAGTTAGGAGCAACTCACCACCAGGGCTTGATTTTAACCGGTAGTTAGGAGCAACTCGCCACCAGGGCTCGATTTTGACCTGTAGTTAAGAGCAAATTTCTAGCAAGCAAATGCATTTTGATTCAGATTACCTTATATATTGGACACTTGTCCAGCACTCAAGGTTTAACTTAACGTGCAAAACTGTAGTAACAGATTTAGGGCAACTTACCATTCTCTGTTTTTTTGCTCAATATTTCACATTTCTAGCATGTGACACAGACGTGGACATAGTGCCGCATGTTTCGTAGAGGTAGCGTAGGGGCTCTTTAACTTTTTCAGCTGAAGTCATTCACTTTTGTTACTTTCTATTCTTAGTCATTCTGGAGGCTTCATGTAGTAATCCGCATATTTTTCTTCATTTATAACAAACAGGTGGTCACGTCACATATATCTACATAACGTAGTTGTGGTCCCATTGTACATATCAATATTCATAAAACTATCAGGTTGTTTATCTCCCTTGTCATACATACATACATACCTTACATTCACACATTTCTTTATACACTATATACAACCTGCAAATACTAAAATAACTCACTATATACATATGACCCTTTAACCTCAGTTAACTACATCTATGTTTTATCAAAAGTCTTCCCCTTTCCCATATCTCCTATTCTTTGTGAAAAGGCTTCGCAAAGGAGCTCTCCCATGCTGCTCTCCACCCTCAGCTTCCGCTACCATCCTCAGGGGGACAGAAACCCTGACCAATACTCACGGTATCAGCAGAGTAAGTAAGTGACTCCTCAGGGGCAACATCAACCTTCGAAGCCTCATTCTCTTGGCTACTGTGGCGCCATCTCTTGTTGGCTTTAGATTTCGATTTTCTAACCTTTTTATTTTTCTGTTCAACTCTTATTAAATTCTTCCAGTTATTTCGTATAATATTTCGATCATTATGGTTGCATACAGTATTTCTATTTTTTTCAATCAACACAGATTCTGCAATCCTGAGGTGTGTTTTTAATTTACAACTCTTTATTATTTCAATCTTGTCAGATTTTGGAAATTGTTGGTTGGCCAGACAGTAATGAATGAGTGGTAATTTTTCTTCCTTTTTTTTGCCAGTTTTTTATGCATTTTGTTAGTGATAAAAATGAATTCTACCAAAAGTTGCTAGTGGAAAAATTTGAATGTTTTTAGTGTGAACTGTAAAGTGCCACTGCATTGAGCTTGTCAACTATTTTAGACACGTACAAAAAGGAACAACTGCCTTCTGAAATGAATGTTTCTTGAAAACCTTATAAAAAACATTTTGAAATTAGTAGAAATATCCAGTATATTTCCCTTATCTACTTCTGCATGGGAGGTTGTGTTCAGTTTCATGAAGAGAATCCAGGGTGATTGTAGGGGCAGTTTAAACTTACAAACATTGAATGCACTCATGAGTATTGAGGTTGAAGGTCCATCCGAAGACAAGCTTGATCCCAGGCCTGCTGTTTTAAAGTAGTATGATGAAAAGACCCGAAACCCAGTTCGTAAACCATACGGAAAATACCTTAAGATTTTGAACAGTATTCTTGAATTTTGTGAATAAAGTTAAATAAAAAAGTTTTTTAAATATCTGCATTCGAATTAAATTGTTAGAATTAATCTGTCAGGTCATGAAAAGGTGAGTTATATCTAAATATTTGTAATCTTTTCAGCATTACAATATGACAGTTACAGGGGTGGTGAAATCAGAATTTGTCATGATTGGCTAATGGAGGGGGACATGTTAAAGTTTCTTTTGTATAATTTTAATAAACTTCTGCTAGTAGATAATACAATTTGCTAGTAAAAAATAAGGCCACTAGCAAGTATATTACTACTACTGTTATAAAAAACAAAATCAAGACCTGCTCACCATCTTGCTAACAGCATTTTGATTTAAATTACAACACATCTTTATTCCTCTCACAATCAGAACATGATCCTCCCCCCTCCCCCATAACACATCTCTCCAGCACACAAATGTATCAGGGTAGGGACAATTACACTTTCACATACAGCCATTCATGTTTTTCTTGAGAACCCATCATTACTGTGAAAACCTCCCAAAGCAGCCATGACTTTCAATGAAGAGTTCACTCACCTACTAATTTTACCATCTAATTGTCCTCTCTGTCAAACATGCTTCCCAAATACACAAACTCGTTTACCTGGTCAATCACTGTGCCATATAGATTTATCTTGCATTCAGCACCAAAGTAGTAGAATGTAGACATACACATGTATGCAGGTATTTTCCAAATTATTAGCAGATTTTGCATAGTTTTTGCTTGTAGGTTTAAAAAAAAAGAGTTATCTACAGCAATTAAAACACTCGAGGCTTTGCTCAGATTAATATACTTAATTCTATTTTAACTTTACATATTTTCCACATTTGAGTTTTGTTTTTACAGAACTTTCCGGGTTGTATCAAAAACCAGAGATGCAGAACATAGACGTACACGCATACGCGGATAGTTTCTAAATTATTAGGAGATTTTGCAGATAGTTTTTGCTTGTAGATTAAAATAAAATAAAAATGTTACTTGCAGCAATTAAAACACTTACTCAAGGCTTTACTCAGTTTTAATATATTTAATTCTATCTTAACGTGAGAATGTCACCTATTTTTCACATCTTCCAATAGTGAGTTCTTTTGTTTTCACAGACGTTTCTGGCCTCTTGATTTTATCAAGGCCTGTTCTCAATATATAGGAACTGTAACAAAAGTTTCATTTACACAGAAATACTTTAAATTTGATTGCCAGGTTCCTCTTTCAGTTGCCAGTTATTAAATTAAAATTCTTTTCCTTATGTATTTTATAAGTCTACTTAACTATTTTTGAATTAAGTTGTTGAAAATGCTATATATAATTTTTGAAGGTTCGTTAAAGGAAGTGCTTTTCTAGATGTAAAACTTCCTTTAATTAGTCTCTTGTTTATATGAGGTTCAAAGTCCAATTTTTTAAAGATTTGGGCTTAAGGTCCATTTTACACACATTTTTGCGGATTCAGTCTTCTCTGGAATCTGTAATGTTCTAATAATTATTTGTTATATTAATTTTTCTTTAAATTTTCTTATTCTATTGTTATTATGATTTGCGGGTTTGCAGCAAGTTTTCTGTTTCAGTGGTTGTGTACACAGGCTCAATTTATTTTTATATAACTCTGATCAAGACCTCTGTTTTCAGTGTATAGGAATCTGTATCAAAACTTTCATTTACACAGAAAGAATTTAAATTTTATTACCCAAGATTCTACTTGCAGTTTCCAGTTATTAAATGAAAATATTTTCGTTATGCATTTTGTAAGTGTACTATTTTCGAATTAAGTTGTTGAAAATACAATTTATAATTTCTGAAGGTTCATTGGTATAACTGCTTTTCTGGATATAAAGCTTTCTTTAATTAGTCTCTTGTTTATACGAGATTCATAGTCCAATATTTGAATATTTGGTAAATGTGTAGATTAGTGTCCTAAATTATTTCGTCAAAAAAGTTGAAGGATTTAGAGAAAGTGAGACATACAGATTTTGAAGTATGCAATTTCATGGCAAATGGTGAAAAACTTAATCATTATGGTGCATTTGAAAGATCTTTAATACAGACAATTAACGTGGATTAGGAACATCAAACAGAAGTCATCACTCTTTCTACGTTTAGAAGTGAGTCACGGAAAAAATTCTCATTGGCCGCCACCGGGAATCGAACCCAGGTTCTTCCAGTTATGCGTCGGACATGCTTCCACTGCACCACAGTGACCTCGAATTCCCCCACACTTACATACAAACGTGGAAAGAGCGATGACTTCTATTTGATGTTAAAGATCTTTACCGTAATATTTAGGATACATGTAAGTACTACGCTGTGAACAGAAGCTGCGGCAGGCCTAATACAACGCCATCAGGCTTTTCTTTGGTGAAACGATGGTCTCGTTCCTGCGGCCATTTTTCTGGCAGAAATATACAAGAACGGTGAACGTTCTTGCCAGGAAAGCTTTCGAATTCGTAGTGCTGCTCTACAGAAAATAGATTATTCCCGTCTGATTTTTTAACATCCCAATGTGATATTTTTTTTTTTCGTGTATGATTCTTTTGATGCGAAATGTATGAACTAACTTCTTCAAGGGTTTAATCTTTTTTGTGTATAATCCAAATTCAAAGAATTGCGAACAACATTGTGAAAAGGAGGAGCAAAACTTTCATTTTTCGATGCCACGTAGGTTCTGTTGAAGACAATGCAACCTCTACTTTAAAGGAACAGTAAACTTAAAAAAAGGTCCTAGGAAATACAAATTTTTGCTGCCATGTTATGCGGGTGACGGTGTGATGCTCATAGATCCTAAATTTGTTTCCCTACGGCCATTGGGAGCTGAGTAAATGGCCGACAAAGTTTCTGGTGATGACGTCACACTAGACAAGCGGTCAGTCAGACCACTTCTCGCACCAGCCGCATCTGTCTACTCGGTGCGGTAGGGGCTGTGAGGGAAAGTACAAGGTAATTAGTGTCGGGAATTTTCCTCCTTGTGTTGCACGTGTTCCTGTTTGTTAGTCATCAAACTTTCTGCTGCAGTTACACAACTGGAATGAATTTTAAACAGTTTACGGATTTCGCAGAAGCCCTTGATTTACAATCGCTCAGTAACACTATTTTTTACAAAGTGGTGAAATTTTTAGTTGGGCCAATAATCAAATTTATGTGGCACAGTATGAAAAAATCAAATTACTGATGATTTAAAATTGTTATTCCAAAATTTGGGTGAGTGGAGATAGGCAGTTTGATTCGCCAGGTTTTTGCGCCAAATACTGTACATTATGGATATTTGCAGGGAAAATATTGTTTGTATTGTCGTCCAAAAAGGTGTTTTGGGCGGGGACTTAGAAAAGAATGCGTGCGATTTATTACTCTCAAGCATGGGCGTCAACAGAAGGGGTCACAGGGGTCACTTTTGACCTCCCCCGTGTAGAATTATTTTTTCCTTTATTTTATTTTATTTTATTTATTACTTTTTTTTTTACACTCACAGAGCTGGACCACAAGGAAAGATGCAGTTTGGGGCATTTAATTTAATATCCCAATTTTATTGGAAATTTGGAATTGGAAAATGATAATGTGAAAGCGGAAAACCTAGCAAACTGTAAGGTAGTACCCCCAAACAAGTCCGCTCAGTGTGGTGTGTGCTGAACTTAAAGGCTCGACACTGTTCATTATTTTGAAAATAGTTAACAGTGTACATGATAAAACATGACTATTACTAACATGCATTTTCTTAAAGAGCAGCATCAATTAATAATAGTAGTAGTAGTAGTAGTGTTCTAGTGTTGTAAGTAAGAAGTAGCAATAGTATTAATCTTTCATTTTCACAAATTACTGTTTTCTACATATTAGCCAAACCTTAATTAATTACACTTGACCCCCCCCCCCTTGAAAAACTTCCTGCAGGTGCCCATGCTCTCAGGCCTCTATGAAGAAATAAAGATATCAGTTGTTTGTTTTTTATCAGATAGACATAGAAGCATTTGTACCCTCAGGAAGAAAAAAATATCCCCAAATTCATCATCAGTTTGATGTGTGGCACATGGCCAAAGCCCAAAAGTTTGACTATTCTAAAAGCTGCTGAAAAGAAAGCTCCTTTACTAGACATGACTGTCCAGTACAACTAACCATTTATGATGGTCAGCTCAAATGTGTAATGGAGATGCTGAACTGCTGGTAGAAAATTTTCTATCAGTGACTAACCTGCCATACATTAATAACAGTAAAAATAACAGTTAAATAAACTGCCTTAATTATCTAACTGTTATTTCTAGAGCTATATATTCATGTCCCTATTGCAGTACTTTTATTTTCGTTGGTGGGGGGTATTAATGACTTTGCACTTGGGCTACGAGAAATACTCATAAAATTGTTCCTCCCATGACAATAGAAAAAACTAAAAAAAAAACCAATAAAATATGCACTTAGTTCAATGGAAAATACCTTTATATACCTGTATTTAGACAGCAGCTGACAAATCTTTAGTGACAGTGGAAGTTAATCGAAATAGTCTGGGTCATTTCCAGGCCAACAAACAAAACCTGAATACTGTTCATTAGATTCAGGAAAACATTCTCTAATTTTACTCACAACACAGGAAGGGATTACTTTTCTGATTTTTCGCCCTACAGGTATCCAGGCATTCACCTAATATACGAGTTGTTTGTATGCAACGTGTCTCCATAGTTGTTTATATATATATATATATATATATATATATATATATATATATATATATATATATATATATATATATATATATATTTTCCCCAGAATCATTTGATAACGACTTGCCTGTAAGGTGTGGATGTGTAAAACAACATTGTAGAATGTTTTGTGGTTTATTATACATCGGGCACTACCTTTTATTTTCATCATCTGATCACTCTCGTTGCAACACAAACACTCAGCGTCTGTTGACATTCTCTCGCAGTTAGAACATTGGCACCAGTGGCGGCTCGTGGTGTAAAATTCTGGTGAGGCGAACGGTCTTGATGTAAATGTAAAACAGTAAAACATATGTTATTGAAAAATATGTAAATTTGTATAACATTATACGAATATATATATATATATATATATATATATATATATATATCAGTGGCGTAGCCGGGGGGTCGTGGTTTGCACCCTCCTTATTAGGCGAGACAGTTAGCTTTTTCTAAGTACCATTTATAGATAATTTTCCTATTTAAATTCATTGATTTTTATATAACTCGGAAAGCAATGTAATTTCTTGATAATAGAAGAGAAAGTAAAGCAAAGGGGCCAAAGAAGTTGCTTTATTAAATTTTTATTAAAACAACTATAATTTATTGCATTTGCTTCATTTTGTATTAATATTCAAGATGTGCGTGCGTACCAATAGGAAAATATTTGTCGAAGCACCCCCCCCCCCAAAAAAAAAATTTTTTATATGTACTTATCAGTTATACAGCAGAAGTGCAGACCCCCCCCCCTTCAAAAAGTTTCATGTCAAAGGCAGTATCACCCATTGGATATCTTTGAAGTCCTGGGTTCGAGTCGGCTGAATCATTAAAATCCGCTGAGATTCGGAAGTCTCGTTAAGCCATTGGTCCAGAGTAGGCGGCGCCTTGTTATTAACAGCTATAAACCCCATCCCTTAGGGCTCCATCCCATGCCATTTAGCCCTTATATACAAATATTATTCAACAGTAACGGAATAAAATTATAGAAATATATGAAACACGGCGTGGGGAGTCTTTCTTCACGAAAAAATCCAAAAATGTTAGAAGAAAAATGTACATATACCTATATATATATATATATATATATATATGTGTGTGTGTAATATACACTACTTTTGCAATAATATTTTTATGAAAACAATTATTCGATAATTTTACAACAAAGAAAGAAATATTTCACCCGTATTCTTTTATGTAATACACTTGAGCGAAAATACGCAATTTGCGCAGTTTCTTTAGCTGGTCAATGCGTCACTCACATCCCAACGCCAGTCGGAGATCCACTTCTTAAAAAATTCAAAGTAAATCATTTAAATAGAAATTGTTTTCTCACAAAATGTTTCTTGAGCTTGAATAAAAGTCACAGTTCGATTGGCATATTAGTGAAGGTGCATTTAGCACGGTTCACAAACTGAAGTCCAGGCTCGTGATAACTATGTACAGGAGAAGTCAAGCTAAGGAAGCACATTTCTATATAAAAAAAGTATTGGGTAATTTAAACCTGGAATTAAAAACAGAGGAATGCGATATTAATTTGCTTTGGTCTCGAACAGAATGCTCTCAGTTTATGTTTTATAAACAAGTTCAATTCTGCGATCCTTTTTGGCTGCAAATTTGTCTATGATCAGATCATAAAATGGTTGAGTGGACATTAGATGGTTCAGCAATTCTTTCTCGATTGAAATTTTAGCGAGTGAAGACAAACGATCTTGTGCCGTTGTATTACGGAGGTAAGTCTTAATTCTCTTCAAACAAGAAAAAACTCCTTTCAGCAGAAGAACTTGTTGACGCCAGTGTCAATACAAGAGAAAATAATTTGTAGGCTTCTGGTAACACATCTTTCAGCTCGTTTTCTTTCATTGTTTTCAAGGTTTTCTGAAAACTGAGTTCCCTGAAGTTGTGATCATTATATAAAAAATCTAATTCGTTTTTTAGTCGTTGTGTGTCTGTAAAAATGTTTGGATAAATTTTTTTAGAGTGTTAAGGGCACTGGATGGAAATGACTCTGAATAACTATGGTATTTTGAGCTGTCAACTAGGTGCAGAAACTCGAGCTTTCCCATATCTTCAAATCTGGTATTTATTTGGACTTTTATATATTCATGAATACACTGCATTAAATCATTCTGTATCGTTTTAGATTGTCCAGAAAATAAGCTTCGTATTTTTTCAAAATGTGCTTTTAATTCTGGGGTGCTCCTACGAAGTAACATTTGGAACATTTCCTTGAAATTACCTTTATTTAATGAGGAAATAGATTCATCATGTCCTCGAAAAGGCAGTTCTTGCTTGCTTAGAACGACAACTAAATCGATTATATGTTCCATAAAAAGCCTATTTAGTCTGACCTTTTCATTAAACTTGACTTTATGAAGAGCAGCATTTTCTTTGAGCATATCAGAAATAGTGTTTATATTTTTTTTCATTCGTTTTAGACCTACGTGGTTAGTTCTATGCTCTTTAGAGCTTTCGTGCAATTTTGCACTACGAGAAAAGTTTTTTTAGATCAAAATAACCCGTTGTATTCCACACATTTTTCTTATTGCTCAAAAGTAAACATGGCCAGCAAAAGAGAGTTTGCTTGTAATAGCTAATAGAAAGCCAGGGGAAAATCTCGTACCATGATTTATTGAAAGACCTAAAAAACGATTTGCTGCACTTCTTATATTTAGATATTGAACTTACTATAGGTGTCGGTCTTCCAGATATGAGAACATCCCTTTTATCATAATCTTTCCAGTGTTTAAAAGGAATTTCTTCCAGAACACAAATCATGTCGTTTGTTGGGCCATTCATATTTTCCAACCAAAATCAAAATATGCTGTTTAGTAACAATAACAAAACAAAAAAGAAAAAAAAACTCAACATTACTATGAACTAGCCAACACCCGCAGAAGAGAGGATTGAAAACACACTATAAAAAGTTAGACTCAAATACACTCTGACGAATAGTTAAAGCTACGTAGAAATCATCGTACTCCAAAGCGTATAGAGGCGAACGGCGTCATCGCCTGTGAAACCACTTTTCACAAAGGTCATCTGCTCATTTTCCCGCGCCCATTGGATACACAATCCTTGGGTTCTCCAATAACAGCAGAGATGCGATTCTAGTTTAAGCGAAATGGAGGGTCGCCTCAGAAATTTCCTTTCTCTTACTGGAAGTCCGGCACCTCCTTAGGTAGACCGTGGGGGTGGGGGTTCACTCTGTAGGGCTCTTCTCTGATCCCCAGTTCCCAAAACCGGCATCTCATCGAGACGATTCAGCCGGTCGCCTCTAAGCGCTTAAAACACGCAGCTGCTTTGCAAAAATAATGATTCATTCCTCTTCTCAAAAGCCTTTCTTTAACCTAATTCATGAATCACAATGTGAATTTTAGTGTTTCATTTATCCTGCAAAGTTCTTATATCTTTGTTACTGACAGAAGGTTTTTTTTTTCTTTCACTTCTCATTCTGCAGAATTTCAGGTGAGGCAGCGCCTCACTTGCCTCATCTGACGGGCCGCCACTGATTGGCACCAGTCAAGATGACTTTTTGTACCCTCCAATTTGTTTTCACATTCCTTGTTAAACATCCATACTGTACCAGCAGAATGTTGTGGTTCAAATGAATAAGGGTTTACATTAGCCATTTTTCAGATTGATAGGATCGACCGCGCTGCCCAGAACGTTAAACAGTACCAACTGGAGCCCTCCGCACGCTGAGTGGCCAGTCTATTATCTAGTGTGACGTCACTACTGATTTAAAAAAAATGCTCTAGCAGGAGAACTACTTACGATAAAGCATTTCTGATTGCGCCAGTTTTCATGTCTCTTTCGACATTACACTTGCGCGAGGGGGAAATGCCCGAAATGAGTTTACTGTTCCTTTAACGCTTTTGTAGAAAAAAGGAAGGCATCTGCAAACTTTCTATTTCTATATTTCTACCAGGGAATGATATGCGTAAGACAGAAGTCTCACATTTTGAAAAAGTGCAACAAATGAACTACTTTCTTTAGCCTAGCACTACAAATTGGAACAGTTTGCTCGCAAGAACATTCCTGCTTTCTCTTGTACTCTTCCTCCAGCAAAATGGTTGCCGGAACGAGACCTTCGTTTTTCTCCTGCCTGAAGATTAGGAAGAAATTTTCGTGGAGTCTAACTTCTGTTTCAGGAAATTCTTGCCTACAGTTTCAAGCTGAAATACGAACATATATACCATAAAATGATATTTAACAAGAATACTAGACACAAATGCATCATCGGGAGAAAAAAATTACAATTAGGGCAAATTTTTTTACTCCATTTAACTACTGCTTTCAAAAGCTTTGAAACACAAAATACCACTCCCATATGAAAAATGACCTCCCCCCCAATTCTCTTCAGTTTTGCATAAATCTTGAGAATGATCTTAATGGCAAAAAAAAAAAAAAACTGGAGAATTCCGCGAATCTGCTTCAGAATCTTATATATATCATAAAATAATAGCAAGATATTTTTTTTTAAACAAAATGAAAATTCATTGAATCCGTAGTTTCGAGAGTGAGTTTTGTAGTCAGACAACTAAATCCATAGAAACTATGGACATTCCGTAATAATTTGTGTATGACAGTCATATAATCCGCACCTATCATGTTAATTGTGAATCGTAATTTCCAACAGAAAATGGCAATTCACAGGACTGACTCAGAAATCCAAAGATGTAAGAAAGAAATTATCGTCTTATTGAAAAAGTAACTTCATTTTGAAGTACCCTTGTGTGTTACTTTTAAGTAAATAAAGAACTAAAATTGCTAGCTATTGCAGCTTTACTGTAGTTCATGAGTTACACTAAAAAATCCATTGAAATTGCAGACAGTTCATAGCATTGTCTTATTTCTGAATACGTTTCAACTGAATACCAAAAGAAAAAAATCCTTAAGTAATACAATTAGTGCACCAAAACTAGGCGATGCGATTCACATTTCACCAATTCAATGAAGGAAATTAAGTGAACAGTATTCGCCAATGCGATCGCAGAATGGTTACATGTTATGGAACAATAGCTTTGCGGGATTCCTGAGAGTCATGGATTCTCACAACACGTAGGCCTGGAAGCGCAAATAGTAGCGCCTTCCTTGCGTCATACTGTATTATCTGTTACCGCATTTTGGGTATTTTCCCAGCAACACCAACTCTCCTGAGAATTACCGCACAGACTTTTTAAAACGCTGCACCACTTTTTTTCTTTCTTTACCGGTGTCTGCAGTACCTAAATTTATAACTTTTTAATAGATAATCTATGGTTTATACAACAGAAATTACGGCATTTACTGCAAATTACGAAATCTCAAGAAGAAAATTAGCGCCACTGCCCGAATTTTAGGCACATGGCGCCCGGGATTTGTCGAGCCCTGGATATAGCAACAGTAAGTTCTTTCTGTGAGGAGCTAACCTCTGAACGATAGAGAACAGCTTAGTGATATGTGTGGTATGCATGTAGAACCAGAGGGGAAATTAGATTTGTTTTGGGGAAACGCAGTATTTTTAGAATTTAGACTGGACAAATTTGCACATACTCGTGTATAGAGGACGGAGGCAGAAAAAAAGGAAGGTGATTCAGTCATATAACTCTGAATGAAAAAAGGTATCTTAAAAACAGTGAACAGCATTGTTTTTCTCTTCATAGAGTTTTCTTTTATAAGTTTGTTACCAAAAAAGAAGCTATTCGATGCTAGTTTAAGCAATTAGTGGGTGTCGTCTTTCACAGATGTCAATGCAGCATTGGTCAGCAGTTAGGTACTGAATTATCACTATTTAATGAGTTACTCGAGTTCAGTATTCTAAAGCTGACCAGGCGCACTTTACTAGTTCCAGATATCCCCCCAGGTGGATATTGTATGGGATGACACAAAAGAAAAACAGTCAAATTTGTTCATCCCCTGTAGCTAAAAGTCTGAAAAACAGCAAAAAAAGAGAGACAAAACTTTGAAACAAAAACCTTACACAAATAAGAATGAAATTTGTAAGTATAAGTGAAAAAAGTATTTCCGAATTTCTTCGGTATAGTTTAGCAGCACTTTTCTATATACCGTATATCATCATCATCATCAACCATTATCAATCCACTGCTGGACGAAGGTCTCACCAAGTTTCCTCCACAACGGTCTGTCTTGTGCCAGTCTCCTCCATGTCACTCCCGCATATTTACGAATTTCATCCACCCATCTCCCATGTGGTCTTTTTCTGGGTCTTTTCCTGTCCCTTGGAATCCAATCTAAAATTTCGGCTGTCCATCTATGGTCTGTCCTTCTGGCAGTATGTCCAGCCCATTGCCATTTCAGGGATTTAACTCTGATCATGATGTCTTCCACTCTCGTCATTTTTCGGATCCACGAGTTCCTCTTCTTATCTCTCCTGGTTATACCAAGCATGCACCTCTCCATGCTACTTTGAGTTGTCTGCAGCCTTTGTATGTCTCTTTTAGTTAAGGTCCACGTCTCTGCACCATACGTAAGCACTGGAAGGATGCATTGATCAAACACTTTTCTTTTAAGACATAATGGCATATTGCTCTTGAAAATTATGCTGTTTCTTCCAAAAGCTCTCCAGGCAAGTTTTGTACGCCGATTAATTTCTTCATCAATGTGACCCTCACTTGATATCTGCTGTCCAAGATAAACATACGTATCTGTTATCTCCAGTTTTTCTCCATCAATCGATAAATCTTCATTTCTTGTAAAAGCATTGAACATCACTTTTGTCTTCTGAAAGTTCATTTTTAATCCCACTTCTTTACTCTTGTCAGCAAGTTCCTGGATCATACTCTGCAGCTCTGATGGGGTAGTTGCAAAAATGACTACGTCATCAGCAAAACGAAGGTGGGTTAGATAATCTCCATTAATCTTAATCCCTTTGTTTTCCCAGTTCAGTGATTGAAAGACATTTTCCAATGTGGCATTAAAGAGCTTCGGAGATATGGTGTCACCTTGTCTCACTCCCTTTCCAATTTTTATGTGTGTTGTATTTTCAAACAGCCGAATCTTTGCACTTGCATTTTCATAGATGTTATTAATAATATTAATGTATGCATCTTCAATACCGCAGGATTTCAGAGCCGTGGTAACTGCTGATGGTTTCACCGAATCAAAGGCTTTTTCATAATCGATAAAAGCCATGCACAATGGAAGTTCATATTCCCTCGCTCTTTCAATTAGTTCTCTCAGTACGTGGATATGATCTATTGTGCTGTAGCCACTCCTGAATCCAGCTTGTTCTCTCGGTTGAGTCATGTCCAGTGTTACCTTCAAGCGGTGTGAAAGAACTTTAGTGAAGATTTTATAAACCACTGATAGGAGGCTGATAGGTCTGTAGTTCCTGAGATCCTCAATGTCACCTTTTTTATGTAGCAGGATCATTGTAGCATTGTTCCAATCCTCAGGAATCTTTCCTTCATTAAGGCATCGAGTGAAAATTTGGGCGAGTACTGTTTCAATTTCTCCACTTGCTTCTTGTATGATGTCTATAGTAATTCCATCTTCTCCTGGAGCTTTCCCCCGCTTCATGTTCTTGATTGCATGAGCAACTTCTGCTGGGAGGACTGGATAAACTCTGGTACCTTTCATGATGTCTGGAGTACATGTATCATCCCTTTCATATAATTTGGAGTAGAAATCTTTCACTCTTTTAAAAATTTCGCCTCTATTTCTTGTTATAGAACCATCTTCTTTTCTCAGAGCCATAATCTGTTTTCTTCCCTTACTGAGATGTCCCTTTGCTATCTTTAGGCTTTGGTTGTTTTCAGTTGCTTTCCTCACTAGCTCACAGTTGAATTTCCTTACGTCTTCAGTGATACTTTTTCGTGTTGTCTTGCATAGCTCTATATATTCCACTTTGGAAGTCACATCTTCTTTAGTTGTCCTCATCTCTCTTCTTTTGCATCAACATTTTGGTTTTTCCTGATAATTTGTTCACATGCAACTTGTTCTTAGACCCAGCTAATTTTGTTGATGTTTCCATAAGAGCTTTGGTTACTTTTCTGTTAACTTCCGAAATATCCACTTCTTCCGATGTTAGGCCTTCTAAAGCAGAGAATCTGTTCTTCAGTTCCAACTTGAAAGTATTATGGTGTTTTTTAAGGTTGGTTATGTCAATACATTTTGTTTGTCTTATGAGCTTGCCACGTTCAAGTTTAGTGTTGAGGTGCATCTTACATCTCACCAATCTATGGTCACTACCTGTGTTGAACTTGTTCAGCACACTGCAGTCTTCGATGACGAATTTTTTGTTACACATAATAAAATCAATTTCACTTGTCGTCCCAATTGGATGTCTCCATGTCCATTTCCTGTGTGGCTTTTTCTTGAAAAAGGAGTTCAAGATGAAATATCCTTCTGCCTCTGCAAACTCAACGAGAGTATTTCCACGCTGGTTTCTGTTGCCGTGACCGAATTTACCTACTGAAGTTTCATTCTGTTGCCGTTGCCCTATTTTTGCATTGAAATCTCCCATAATTATCTTCAAGTGCTGCTTACCTTTATTATTTAGATGACAAATTTCCTCATAAAATTCTTCAATTTCTTCTTCAGGATGACTTGTGGTGGGTGCATAAGTTTGAATAATCTGAGCCTGGTATCTTCTCGATAGTTGGATAACGAGTCGTGCAGCTCTGTCAGAGGAACTTTCAACTTCTATCACTTTATCCTTCAGTTTCTTGTTTATTATAAATCCAACACCACTAGTTCTGCCAGTATCTGTCCCACGATAATAGAAGAGATGTCCACTTTTCAGTTCAATGAGATCTTCTCCTTTTCTCCTTACCTCACTTAGCCCGACGATGTCCCACTTGATCCTTTGTAGTTCCTCGTCCAATTCAAAAAGCCTTGAATGAGAAGATAGGGAGCGTCCGTTATAGGTAGCCAAGGTCAGCATCAAATGGCAGCCTAGTCCGGTCCTCCGGGGATTCTTAGCACCCTCTGCCTTCATGTCGCACTGGCCGCTGCCTTGGCCAGGTACATTCCAGCTGCCGGAGACTGAGGGCCAAGATTTAAGTTGTAGAGTCATTTTGGAGGTGTTTGGCCATAACTCACCACGCTGGCCAAGCGGGTTGGTGAGTGTGGGATAGCATTTCCTCTGATCCCGATGGTATAGTTATACCGCTATTGGCGGTCGTCAGAGCCCCTTTAGTGGGAACAGGATGCAACACGAGAAGGCTGGGTTGACATTTGTCAAGGAGAGGCTGTGATGTTACGCATCACCTGACCTTACATACCGTATATACTCGCGTATAAGTCGAGAAATTTGGGACAAAATGAGAGCTTCAAAGTAATGGGGTCGACTTATACGCAGGGTCTAAAAAAAAAATCGTAAGTCCAAAAGTTCTTCTTGTGAGGCAAAAGGCAATCTATCCCAAAAGAAATAAAAATGCCGATGCGGTATTAATTACGAAATCGCAACCCTCCGAAAGAAAGAAAGAAAGAAAAAAACACTGATGTGGTAGAATTACAAAATCACGACCCTCCGAATTTTTCCGCGCTTTGAAACTCCGAATTTTTCCGCTCTCTCTCCTCGCTTTGCATATCCACAGCGCAGTCACAGCCGCGCATAGAAAGCTCCGACTACCAGTTGATCGCGCTGACCTTCGACATAATGGAGCCATGCGACAGCCTGTGTTAGGTGTTGCTTGTTCTTAATCGCACGTGTTTTTCTTGTTCTTAATCGCATGTGTCTCGCTTCTCCTGTTATGGGTGACACAGATTGTGTAAAGAAACGGATGTCCTATAACGCAGGATTCAAGTTGAAAGTGGTTTCTTTTGCAGAAAATACTAACAACTGTGCTGCTTCACGTTAATTTGGCATTAATGAAAAACTGATTCGAGATTGGCGTAAAAAAACCGGACTTGGTGAAAATCGCAAAAGGCGCTGCGCCGTGGAACGACATCTTCCCCAGAGCTGGAAAGTGTCTTGAATGATTGGATTGTGGGCTGCAGACAAAATGGTTACATTGTAACGCAAACTGGTATACGTTTGCAAGCAATGAAGCTCGCAAAAGATGAAAAGTTTGCAACCGCAAATAACACTTTTCGTGCCTCACCAGGTTGGTGCACAAGGTTCATGAACCGCTATGGGTTGTCTACGCCAGCGAACCAAAATTGCACAAAAGTTACCTCGTGACCTCGAAGCAAAGATAATGGAATTTCAAAAGTATGTAATTCAAAAGAGAATGCTTTTGAACTTTCCCAAATAGGGAACATGGATGAAACCGCCATGTGTTTCGACCTTTCTGGAAATAAGACGGTGAAACCAAAAGGGCGAAAAAAATATCTTGATCAAAACGACTGGCCACGAAAAGTCCAGTTTCACTGTTGTTCTTTCCTGTTTGGCCGACGGCAGTAAGCTACCTCCGGTAATTATTTTCAAACGCAAAACTCTGCCGAAAAGCGTTGTCTTTCTGTCTGGTGTGCTCGTTCATGCCCATGAAAAAGGATGGATGAACAAATCCGGAACAATTTACTGGTCAAAGAATGTGTGGAACAAAAGGCCAGGTGCACTTTTGAGGAAACCTTCTCCTTTGGTGTGGGATATGTTTGTTGCACACCGTTGTGCAGAAGTGAAAAAAACTGCAGAAAATTCAAAAACGACTCTTGCTGTCATCCCAGGTGGGTTGACATCTGTTCTTCAACCACTAGATATCTGCCTTAATAAGCCCTTCAAGGACAATGTGCGGAGGTATTTTGCAGATTGGATAAGTTCCGATTTGCCGACTGAAACCAAGGGCGGAAATCTAAAGAAGCCGGATGTCGTTTTGATTGCGCGATGGGTCAAGTATGCTTGGGATGCGATACCTGCGGAAATGGTCGTGAAATCATTCAAGAAATGTTCCATTAGTAACAAACTTGGTGGCACAGAGGATGATGAGATTTTTATGAGTGATGATGACAGTTATTCTGGTGACACAGGCATAGATGGGAATACTGATGTTTATGATGACGCGCCGATGACTGAGAAAGACTTTTTAACTGTTTGGCGAGTCTGACTCGGAATCGGATTTTGAAGGGTTCCGATGAAGTTTTTGGGTATGCAAATTAAATTTAGTATTATATATATAATTTTTTTTCGTTTTCAAATGTTTTTGAATAAATTCATTGAAATTTTTTATTTCTCATTCCGGGATCGACTTATACGCGAGTTTCCGATTTCTTAAGATTTTTTCCTCTGAAAGTGGAGGGGTCGACTTATATGTGAGTATATACAGTACTTTAGTTTGCAACTATTTTATTTGGAGGAATGCAGAGCATCAACAAGGGCCTCTGTGAATCTTGGAGAGGTGCCAGCTAGTTCTGTGTGACATTGGCAAAAAGACCCCAACTCACCGGGTTTTGTTCCAGAATCCTTAGGTTGAATGACCAACTGGAGCCGTCAGCTGTGGGCTACTTCCCCACACTGATGTACCTACCTGATTAAAAAGACACAAAGAAATGTAATTATCTGGTGTTTATTTTTTCTTTGTGGAGCTAACCTCTGAATACCAGAAAACAGCTTAGTGATATGTATGTATGCTGTTGGCCTTACCTATTTCTTGAGAGAACACCATTCCTGCCTACTTTTGCCACTAGTTAGAATACATGACAAGTGCAACCATCCAAGACTTAAAGAAACTTGGATAAACGTGTGTGAATTTTCTGAATTCATGGAAATTTTGTGCTGTAATATGATTTTTTTTTAAATTTAGTATTGTACTATTCTGTGAAATGGAGGGAGTTCCCTGATTGAATATCTAAAAGTAGTACCATAATTTTCGGACTAAGAGCCATGTCAGCGTAAGGGCCATAGCAATGAGGTGGTAGTGCTGCTCCGAAACTCTCATCTTTTTGCCATCAGCGCACACACTTTTCATTAATGTTAAAATAGCATCCAGTTGCATGATGCCTGTATCCTCTGCTGTTTCAACCACTTGCATCTTGCTCTATAGCTTTTCAAAGTTTTGGGCATGATTTTGCCAACAAGTAACAGACAATGATGTGAAGATGAAAGCGCTGATGATACAGCACTTTATTAGTTAGTGAGAAAGTGTTTCCAGCCAAAGCCTTCAAATTCCCCTATCGTCAGTCAATAATACTAATGAACAGGGCAAGATTTCATCTTTTTTGCTCACTAGCAAATTTTGCTAGTGACCAAATTGTTTGCTAGCAAAACATTTGCATGACTTGCAAGTAAAACTAAATCACATCGTAACTTATTTTCTAATAAAGTTACACAGAAATTTAAATATGTATATAAATATTTTGACTTACCTTTTTGAATAATGAATAGAATCTTAGATAAGTTTAGTGACTATATTATTAATTTCTAACAAATTCTCATACCACATGAATATATTTCACTGACATTCTAATTCAGATTTCTTCCCATATGGTTTACGCTCAGGGTGTCTGACTTTGTCATCATGCCACTTTATAACTGCTGACCGTGGATTAAAAATCTCTTCTTGTGGCCCTCCTACAGTATTTCAATTGTCATCAGAGCATTTAAAGTTTCAACAGACAAATTGTTCCTCCAATCCCCTTGTATTCTTTTTAAAAACTGAATCCCACCTCACAACATGCAGTACTAAGTGGAAGTATCGCACAAATTTCTGCTAAACTTCTACACACTTCATATCTGCTAACTACCACACAATGCCGTAGTTTCTATGGAATTAGTTGTCTGACTACGGAACTCACTATCAAAACTACGGATTCTACAATTTTTTTCATTTTGTTTCAAATTTTTCTTTTGCTATTATTTTTATGATATACACGAGATTCTTACAGGGATTCGCGGAATACCGCTTTATTTTTTTATTTTTTTTTTGTCGTCAGTTAGATCATTCTGAAGATCGATATTTGGGAGAGTGTGTGTGTGGGGGTCGTCTTCCATCTGTAGACAAAATTTCGTGCTTCAAAACGTTCGAACACAGTAGTGAAACGGAGTAAGAAAATTTTGCCGTAATCTCAAATTTTTCTCCCAATGTTGTCTTTGTGTCCGCTTTTCTTGTTAAATATCATTTTATTGCATAAATGTTTGCCTTTTAGCTTGAAACTGTGGAGAACAATTATTATTTTTTTTTTTATTAGAGGTTTAACGACCACCGTGAGCAACTCAATGGGCTATATAAGCAGTCGCCCGTCCCTAATTTAGGGTCACTGGTTCCAGGGAAGGGAGAGAGCCAGTGCCGTAAGACAAACACAACATCCATGCCTCACCGGGATTCGAACCCAGACCCCTTACGGACGAATGATCAGAGGCCATCGCTTAGACCACTGTGCCACCGGAGCGGCAGAACAATTTGCAAAAACGGAAGTTGGCTGCTGCAAAATTTTTCTGTAATCTTCAGGCATGAGATTCTTCCGTGAATTCAAGGAATTCCGGCTTTTTTGTTATTATTGGAATTCCGTCTTTACGAAACTAGAAAAGGAAAGGTCGACGGAATTCGGGTTTTTTCCGTAATCATAATTTATTTTTTTTTCTCACGATGTTGCCTCTGTCAAGTATTATTGCTCATTAACATTTTACTGGATAAGTATTTGTATTTCAGCTTGAAAATACAAGGAAAATTTCCAAAACCAGAAGTCAGACGAAGCAAAAGTTTCTTCCGTAATCGTTTACCCCTCCACGAACACGTTTCCTAAAAAAGCGTCTATCTATGCCACGCAATAAAGGCGATCGCTTGGCTTAGGGTACGACAGGAGTTGAGGACAAAGTTCGTGGGGCAAAAGAAGGGAGGGTGGCAGAGCAGGTGGTCAAACATCCGATCCATCCCAGAGCTCTGGGTTGCCACAGCAACCATTGCCGACGCCACGTTCAGTTTCTGTAATAGAGCAATGAGGGCACGATGGAGAGGAGTTTCAATGCGCTTCTACGACAGTTTCCACTGTAAGGGATGAAAGATATGGGGAGGATGGGTATTAAGTGTCGAAAGGAAATTGGCGAAAGACAATCGCTGATCGTCGCTGTTTTAACAAGTGATAATAGAAACTGTTATGTAAGCTTCGTGGATTAATAATGATTTTTGGTTACTTTAAATAAAGAAATTATCTTACTAGCAATATTTGCTACTGCAATTTTTTTCACTAGCAAATTTGATTTTTCACTAGCAAATTTGTTTTTTCACTAGCTATTTGCTAGTTGCTAATCGGTGAAATTGCGCCCTGCTAATGAAAAATTAAAATCGAGGCAAAAATTAAGGTACACAAAGCCAAGAAACACCTGTATCGCATGCCAGATGAACCTTAAGAGTGAACAGAATTTGCTTTTCCCTCTCTCCAGTATTCTTTGGGATAGGTCACTTCTCATGGAATCATCCTGAAGCAGGCTTTTGCATTTTTCTTGTTCTTAAGCTTTTTCAAGTGCCTTCAACTCATTAAACTGGTCTCTCCACCCCAGTGAAAATAAACTTTCCTTCCACGCACCGGCCTGCAATATGTATGTTGCAATTACAATGATTTTATTGCACACATTTAAAATTTACAGTCATGTGAAAATGCAATACACCAGGGGGAATCTAAACATATTGGTTGTAAGGCGATTCCCAGAGTTGTATAAAAATAAAATGTATCTGCGTACACAACCACTGAAACAGAAAACTTGCTGCAAACCTGTGAAGCGCAAACCATGATAACAGACTAAGATAATTTAAAGAAAAATTAATAAAACAATAAATAATTATTAGAACATTACAGATTCCAGTGAGGACGAAATAAGTGCATTACAATTGAACGTGCAGCAATGGGGGTAAAATGGACCTGTACGGCAAAATGAGCCTCATAAAAACAAGAAACTAATTAAAGAAAGTTTTTATATCCAGACAAGCAGTTCCATTAATGAACCTTAAAAATTATAAATAGCATTTTCAACAAGTTAATTCAAAAATACTAGACTTATAAAATACGTAAGGAAATGATTGTAACTTAATGACTGGCAACTGCAAGAGGAACCTGGCAATAAATTTTTAATTCTTTCTGTGTAAATGAAACTTTTGATACAGTTCCTATATATTGTAATAACAGGCCTTGATGAAATCTAGAGGCCAGAAATGTCTGTAAAAAAAACAAAAGAACTCAGAAAATGTGAAAAATAATTGAAAGTTGAAAATATTCTTCAAGTAAGAATAGAATTAAGTATATTAATCTGAATAAAAGCCTTGAGTAAGTGTTTTAATTACTTAAATATATATATACAAAGGGATAAAGATTAATGGAGATCATCTAACCCACCTTCGTTTTGCTGATGACATAGTCATTTTTGCAACTACCCCATCAGAGCTGCAGAGTATGATCCAGGAACTTGCTGACAAGAGTAAAGAAGTGGGATTAAAAATGAACTTTCAGAAGACAAAAGTGATGTACAATGCTTTTACAAGAAATGAAGATTTATCGATTGATGGAGAAAAGCTGGAGATAACAGACACGTACATTTATCTTGGACAGCAGATATCAAGTGAGGGTCACATTGGTGAAGAAATTAATCGGCGTACAAAACTTGCCTGGAGAGCTTTTGGAAGAAACAGCATAATTTTTAAGAGCAATATGCCATTATGTCTTAAAAGAAAAGTGTTTGATCAATGCATCCTTCCAGTGCTTACGTATGGTGCAGAGACGTGGACCTTAGCTAAAAGAGACATACAAAGGCTGCAGACAACTCAAAGAAGCATGGAGAGGTGCATGCTTGGTGTAACCAGGAGAGATAAGAAGAGGAACACGTGGATCCGAAAAATGACAAGAGTGGAAGACATCATGATCAGAGTTAAATCCCTGAAATGGCAATGGGCTGGACATACTGCCAGAAGGACAGATCATCGATGGACAGCCGAAATTTTAGATTGGATTCCAAGGGACAGGAAAAGACCCAGAAGAAGATCACATGGAAGATGGGTGGATGAAATTCGAAAGTATGCGGGAGTGACATGGAGGAGACTGGCACAAGACAGACCGTTGTGGAGGAAACTTGGGGAGACCTTCGTCCAGCAGTGGATTGATAATGGTTGACAATGATGATGATGATGATATATATATTTTAAATCTACTAGCAAAAACTACTGCAAAACCTGCTAATAATTTGGAAACTATCTGTGATGTGCGTACATCTACATTCTGCTTCTCTAGCGATTCACCCTATCAGATGTAAGAAAAGGAATAAAATATATAAAGGCAAGTAAGATGGTTATAACAGAAGCACCACTCTAGCAGCATAGCTTGGGACTACAATTTAATGATAGGATTGCGATTCATTATGGAGATTAGGATGATTTACAATGTAATTTCGCAGAGACAATGAAAACTTTTTGATATTTTCCAGAGATCTGATGCTCTCTGGGAGATTATTCTCTAGGATAATGACTACCGTATACACTCGCGTATAAGTCGACTTCGTGTTATAAGTCTACCCCTTCCCCCCACTTTCAGAGGAAAAAAATCGTAAGAAATGGGAAACTCGCGTATAAGTCGATCCCGGAATGAGAAAAAAAAACATTTCAATGAATTTATTCAAAAACATTTGAAAACGAAAAAAATTATATATATAATACTAAATTTAATTTGCATACCCAAAAACTTCATCAGAACCTTTCAAAATCCGATTCCGAGTCAGACTCTCCAAACAGTTCAAAAAAGTCTTTCTCAGTCATCGGCGCGCCATCATAAACATCAGTATTCCCATCTATGCCTGTGTCATCAGAATCACTGTCGTCATCACTCATAAAAATCTCATCATCCTCTGTGCCACCAAGTTTGTTACTAATGCAACATTTCTCGAATGATTTCACGACCATTTCCGCAGGTATCGCATCCCAAGCATCCTTGACCCATCGCGCAATCAAAACGATATCCGGCTTCTTTAGATTTCCGCCCTTGGTTTCAGTCGGCAAATCGGAACTTATCCAATCTGCCTAATACCTCCGCACATTGTCCTTGAAGGGCTTATTAAGGCAGACATCTAGTGGTTGAAGAACAGATGTCAACCCACCTGGGATGACAGCAAGAGTTGTTTTTGAATTTTCTGCAGTTTTTTTCACTTCTGCACAACGGCGTGCAACAAACATATCCCACACCAAAGGAGAAGGTTTCCTCAAAAGTGCACCTGGCCTTTTGTTCCACACATTCTTTGACCAGTAAATTGTTCCGGATTCGTTCATCCATCCTTTTTCATGGGCACGAACGAACACACCAGACATAAAGACAACGATTTTCGGCAGAGTTTTGCGTTTGAAAATAATTACCGGAGGTAGCTTACTGCCATCGGCCAAACAGGAAAGAACATCCGTGAAACTGGATTTTTCGTGGCCAGTCGTTTTGATCAGGATATTTTTTCGCCCTTTTGGTTCACAGTCGTATTTCCAGGAAGGTCGAAACACATGACGGTTTCATCCATGTTCCCTATTTGGGAAAGTTCAAAAGCATTCTCTTTTGAATTACATACTTTTGAAATTCCATTACCTTTGCTTCGAGGTCACAAGGTAACTTTTGTGCAATTTTGGTTCGCTGGCGTAGACAACCCATAGCGGTTCATGAACCTTGTGCACCAACCTGGTGAGGCACGAAAAGTGTTATTTGCGGCTGCAAACTTTTCATCTTTTGCGAGCTTCATTGCTCGCAAACGTATACCAGTTTGCGTTACAATGTAACCATTTTATCTGCAGCCCACCATCCAATCATTCAGGACACTTTCCAGCTCTGGGGAAGATGTCGTTCCACGGCGCAGCGCCTTTGCGATTTTGGGATTTTCACCTAGTCCGTTTTTTTTTTTTTACGCCAATCTCGAATCAGTTTTTCGTTAATGCCAAATTGACGTGAAGCAGCACAGTTGTTAGTATTTTCTGCAAAAGAAACCACTTTCAACTTGAATCCTGCATTATAGTTCATCCGTTTCTTTACACAATCCGTGTCACCCATAGTAGGAGAAGTGAGACATGTGCGATTAAGAACAAGAAAAACACGTGCGATTAAGAACAAGCAACACTTAACACTGGCTCTGTTACGTCGAAGGTCAGCACAATCAACTGGTAGTCGGAAGGGCGGAACTTTCTATGCACGGCTATGACTGCGCTGTGGATACGCAAAGCCAGGAGAGAGGAGACTTTTCAAAGCGCGGAGAAATTCGGAGGGTCGCGATTTTGTAATTCTACCACATCGTTTTTTTTCTTTCTTTCTTTCTATTTTTTTCTTTCGGTGGGTTGCGATTTCGTAATCAATACCGCATCGGCATTTTTATTTCTTTTGGGATGGATTGCCTTTTGCCTCACGGGAAGAACTTTTGGACTTACGATTTTTTTAGACCCCGCATATAAGTCGACCCCATTACTTTGAAGCTCTCATTTTGTCCCAAATTTCTCGACTTATACGCGAGTATATACGGTATACATTATGCTATTTAAACCATAATTATGTCTAACAGTCAGTAGAGATGATTTCTTGTGATCAGCAGATCTGGTGAAGACACCATAATCTAGATATTGGATGTCAGATTGAAATAATAGGCAGTTTAAGATGCATTATTTAAAAAAGCGTAATACTTAGTTTCAAGGTAAAAATTTCATGAATTTTTAAAATATTTAGTTTTATAAATAATGGGTTTGAATGAGACATGTAGCCAATGAAAAAGGTAGCCTGGGTGCACTCTCCACGGAAGCTTCGGACGTCATGCTACTACTCTGTGCTTATGCCCCATTCCATCCCCCATCTATTAACACTGGCTGGTTTGCCTTTCTCTCTTTCTTTGTGTTTGCACTTATTCCATGCTACTTCCACTCCCCCATGCAAAGGGCATTTCAGTCAGTCATTCTTTTCATTATCAATGATAAACAAACCTCCTGACCTTAAGACCTCACTTCACTTTCCCTTCTAAACCAAATGGGGTTATCTTTTCAAACTTCAATAGATGTGTTTAATGCATGAATAGAAAAACAATCACAGTCCATCAAAGAGAAGTCATCGCTCTTTCTACGTTTATAAGTGAGTCACGGAAAAATTCTCATTGGCCGCCGGGAATCGAACCCAGGTTCTTCCAGTTACGCGCCGGACACACTTCCACTGCACCACAGTGGCCTCAAATTCCCCCAGACTTGCATACGTCTAACTGCCAAGCCACTTAGCAGGTTACTTCTTGGAGCCTCACACAATGCTGGGGATTCCTCCAAGATGGTAAGCAGCAACTGAACAAATAACAAGAAGGCAAATGAATAATTAATACAGACATTTGACGTAGACTAGGAACATCAAACAGAAGTCGAAGTCGTCATTCTTTCCACGTTTATAGGTGAGTCACGGAAAAATTTCATTGGCCGCCACTGGAAATCGAACCCAGGGTCTTCCAGTTACGCGGCGGACATGCTTCCACTGCACCACAGCGGCCTCGAATTCCCCCAGACTCACATACGACTAACTGCCAAGCCACTTGGCAGGTTGCTTCTTGCAATGCTGGGTATTCACCAAAGATGGTAAGCAGCAACTGAACAAATAACAAGAAGGCAAATGAATAATTAATACAGACAATTGACGTGGACTAGGAACATCAAATGGAAGTCATCGTTCTTTCCATGTTTATAAGTGAGTCGGGAAAAAATTCGCATTCCAGTTGTAAAAAAAAAAAAATTCTTTGAAAAGAATTTTTACTAAGATTCTTTTAAAAAAATCAGTCCAGTTTGTTTGAACAAAAATTTTCTTCAAAAAAATCAGTCCAGTTTGTGAAAAAAAAATTCTTTGAAAAAATTTAGTAAGCATTATCATGAAAATAAAGAGGGGGGGGGGAGGCAAAAACAAATTCAACATAAGGATTGCACAACTGAAAATTTTCACTTTTAGTTACATAAGAGCTGCCTTGGCCCAAAAAATACAGTAGTATTCCTACTATTTTCATAATTATAGTTTCAAATTATGAGAAATGAGGTTCTCCTTGTCAGGTAGCAAGGTAAAATTCATAAATAGCCTTATGACAGCAAATATTATAAAAAAAATTGGACTGAAATTTCAAAGAGTAACTTTTTAAAGGCCTTTGTATAGGTTCTTTGTACTTCATACATTGTATAAATACAATGTACAGCATATAGGGTACATAACAACTTGGAATAACACCATCAGCATTGGATAAAATTCACATGAACAGAATTATTTTGCCAAAATTTCTGCCAATCTCTTCAAAACTTCTATTTTCCTGTACGATTGTCCCTCAGTTCTGAACCACTAGCACGAACACTATTAGATATGCTGACTTATTGGGGGGGGGGGGGGGATCTCTGTCACCCAATAATGTAATCCATTATTTTTCAGCTGTTTAAAGTTATTTGTGTGTATATAATTTTTTTGTTTTTTTTTTGTTTTTTTTTGCTCTTAATTGGATTCTTGAGTAAGCTCCCCAATGTCTTATGTTTCTGTAAACTTGTGGAAATAAAATTAATATTTGTCATTGAATCAAAAGGATGATTTTTTATTTTAAAAAGTAATGATATTCAACTGGAATGTCGTTTTTTCTTGTTGAATTGCTTTTGAGTAGATGCAGATTAAAATACGTCAAATAGTATCTTTTTTTCTTTACACCATTTTTGCATTCCCTGTCTGACTTTGGGAGAAGGGTGATGATACCCATTTGTCACATCTGATGTGATTGTCTGTCTCCCAGTAATTTGATGAAGTCAGTAAGTTTGTGTATTTAGGAAGCATGTTTGACAGAGAGAAGAAATTGGATGGTGAAATTAGTAGGCGAGTGAATTCGTCATTGAAAGTCATGGCTGCTCTAGGAGGTTTTCACAGGAATGATGGGTTCTCTAGAGAGTCCCACATGGCTGTGTATGAAAGTGTAATTGTTCCTACTCTGATGTATGGCAGTGAAACTTGGGTACTACAAAAGAAACATAGGAGTCGTTTGTGTGCTGGAGAAATGTGTTACTTACGGGGTTTGTGGCAAGACACGTTCTAATTGTGTGAGGAATGAAGATGTGTTGCAATTGTGTGAGCAAAATGTTATTAGCAAGATGGAGACTAATATGCTTCGGTGGTTTGGCAATGTTGAAAGAATGAGTGATGAGATGCTTACTAAGAATATCTTTTTAGCCCAAGTGGCAGGAAGGAAAGGCAGAGGAAGGGCAAGGAAGTCGTGGAAGGATCAGATTCAGGAGTGTCTGCATGATAAAAAGATTATATAGCATAAAAGATCTTGTGTACGGCGTGCAATGGACATCAGTGAAGCCCGAGTTGTATGTCAAAGATTGCTGTAAATGGAGAAGTTTGATATGACAATGTTCAGTAAGTAAAAATATCTGGTGGTTTGTATTTCTTTTTGGAGCTAACCTCTGAATCTCAGAGAACAGCTTAGTGATGATATGGAAGTGCCCTTTTATATGATCACAATATTATGTTACTGTATGTGCCAGTGATGAGAAGGTATTTTCTGATATACGCAAAACCCTTTGCAGTGTCAGTGTAAACATGATTCAGGTGAAAGCTGTCTGTTTCACTAATGGGTTGCAGCCAGTGATATATTCAGGCATCTTCTCGGGGTGCTTACTCCCCCCCCGAGGTTTTTGGCCGATCTTCCCTTATATTTTGTCTAATTGTGTTCATTTATAACAATATTTAGAGAAACTAATTTAAAAAATATGAAAATGAGGGAAAACATAATAATAATAATAAAAAAACAACAACATCCACATGAACTTCAATAAGAAATTTCTATCATCCTTCAACAAAACAAACAGTCCTCGCTGAAGGGACCAATTTTCAAGCACTGACGACTGACTACTTCTGCAATAAAAACCTAATTCCACAAAGTACAGATGTTTGCACTGCAATACATCATCATATTTTGGAAGCTGGCATTCAGTTTTCTGGATGCCGACTTTCCATGTATACGGTGTTAAGCCTTAGTGTAGTTAACGGGATGTTAGTGCTTCCAATGCAACAAAATATTTGCTACCTAATTGTTAACAATAGCAAATTATTAGATATTGTTCCCATAAGAAGGTTGCTTTTTTTTTTCTTTTTTTTTTTTTTTTGGCCGCCCCGGTGGCGCAGTGGTCTAAGGCGCTGGCCTCTGATCATTCGTCCGTAAGGGGTCCGGGTTCGAATCCCGGTCAGGCATGGATGTTATGTTTGTCTTTCGGCACTGGCTCTCTCCCTTCCCTGGAACCAGTGACCCTAAATTAGGGACGGGCGACTGCTTATACCCCATTGAGTTGCTCACGGTGGTCGTTAAACCACCAATAAAAAAAAAAAAAAAAAAAAAAAAGGTTGCTTTTGTTTTCTGTAGTGGTGGTGGTTTACACACTGTGACAAAGAAAAAAAAAAAAAAATAGAGGCACCTCAAACTGACATCCAAACAGTTTGTTAGCTTTTTTTTTTTTTTACTACTATATGCTAATTTAAAGGAAGTGAAGCCAAATGGCAGGGGAATGGCTTACACCATACGTTTTCAGGTAACACTGTAAGGATTCCTTAATAATTAGAAACACGTTTGTAGTAAGGCAAAGACATTTTTACCACACCTAATGTCTTGGGGAGATTTTCTCCACCTTTACAAGCGTCCTTAACACTTTACACCACCCCTTACTGAAATCCATAGTCCATTACTGAATTAAAGCAAAGGTATAATATTTTTACATTTTTAATCACTTGTATGTTTAGATTTCTTGGAATCTGCATTTGCAATATTTAAAATTTTTATATGTATTGTATATAGGCATATTATATATATAATCAATGTCAACCATTATCAATCCACTGCTGGACGAAGATCTCCCCAAGTTTCTTCCACAACGGTCTGTGTTGTGCCAGTCTCCTCCATGTCACTCCCGCATACTTTCGAATTTCATCCACCCATCTTCCATGTGGTCTTCTTCTGGGTCTTTTCCTGTCCCTTAAAATCCAGTCTAAAATTTCAACTGTCCATCGATGGTCTGTCCTTCTGGCAATATGTCCAGCCCATTGCCATTTCAGCGATTTTACTCTGATCATGATGTCTTCCACTCTTGTCATTTTTCTGATCCACGAGTTCCTCATCTTATCTCTCCTGGTTACACCAAGCATGCACCTCTCCATGCTTCTTTGAGTTGTCTGTAGTATTTGTATATCTCTTTTAGTTAAGGTCCATGTCTCTGCACCATACATAAGGTCTGGAAGGATGCATTGATCAAACACTTTTCTTTTAAGACATAATGGCATATTGCTCTTGAAAATTGTACTGTTTCTTCCAAAAGCTGTCCAGGAAAGTTTTATACGCCAATTAATTTCTTCATCAATGTGTGACCCTCACTCGATATCTACTGTCCAAGATAAACGTACACATCGGTTATCTCCAGCTTTTCTCCATCAATCGATAAATCTTCATTTCTTGTAAAAGCATTGTACATCACTTTTGTCTTCTGAAAGTTCATTTTTAATCCCACTTCTTTACCCTTGTCAGCCAGTTCCTGTATCATACTATGCAGCTCTGATTGGGTAGTTGCAAAAATGACCACGTCATCAGCAAAACAAAGGTGAGTTAGATAATCTCCATTAATCTTTATCCCTTTGTTTTCCCAGTTCAGTGATTGAAAGACATTTTCTAATGTGGCATTAAAGAGATTGGAAGATATGGTGTCACCTTGTCTCACTCCCTTTCCAATTTTTATGGGTGCTGTATTCTCAAACAGCCAAATCTTTGCACTTGCATTTTCATAGATGTTATTAATAATATTAATGTATGCATCTTCAATACTGCAAGATTTCAAAGCCATTGTAACTGCTGATGGTTTCACCGAATCAAAGGCCTTTTCATAATCGATAAAAGCCATGCACAATGGAAGTTCATTTTCCCTCGCTCTTTCAATTAGTTTTCTCAGTACGTGGATATGATCTATAGTGCTGTAGCCACTCCTGAATCCAGCTATATATATATAAACCAAAATTGTGATTATATGCATATAATCAGTCAATAATTGTGAAAAATGCAATTCTTGAGGCAACCTTATAGGTTGTCTTATGTTATAAACGTGCTTTTAATTAAACTATACATAATATCTAAGGTATTTTACCTGATATTGTCAAAGTATTTCTCACGTTGTTTGCTCTGTGAGGCACGTGCTCCCGGCCCCGAGAGGTCCCTTACGTTATGGACCTTTGGTTAGTTATTTCTGCAAAAAAAAATTTATAACCAACCAAAGATCCGTAACGTAAGGGACCTCTCGGGGCCGGGAGCACGTGCCTCACAGAGCAAACAACGTGAGAAATACTTTGACAATATCAGGTAAAATACCTTAGATATTATGTATATTTTAATCAGTCAATAAGTTTTAGCCCCCTCGAAATTCGTAATTGCCCCCCACCCCGGGAAAAACTTTCTGAATCATGCAACACTGGTTGTAGCCATCTGAAACTTGTAATGGATGTGAATGACCACCCAGTTTTGATTTCAGTTTTAGTGAAAAATCGTAATGGTGTAATTGTAAACTTAGTGTTGTGTTCTGCTGTGGCAACATCAACCCTTTAGCAACTGAAGTGCTCGGAGCTCCCATTCATCCATGCAATGCAAAAAAAAAAAAAAGTTTAAAGATAATAAAATGCTAAAGTACAGTAAAACCTTGATTTATCCAATGTGAAAATAATGGATGGATCGATGTGTATACACATCCATCCATCCATTTTATAAACAAACATTTTATAAACATCCATTTTATAAACAACTATTCTATAAACAAACATATGTTTGTTTATAAAGTAGTTTTACTTTTGTCTTGTACGATTTCCACTTGGTCAGAAATAGAGCATAGAAGACAGATTTCAAGGTACTTACCGTCCGAGATGTGTTCGGGTTTGAATCCCATAGGGACAAGGATGTTGTGTTTGTCTTACGGCGCTGGCTCTCTCCCTTCTCTGGACTCAGTGGTCCTAAATTAGATATGGTACAGGGTTCGTACAGTCCTTAAAAGTCCTTAAGAACTTATTTTTTATTTCCATTTCTAAGGCCCCTAGAAGTCCTTAAGAACTCCTTATTTTTGGTTTCCATTTCCAAGTCCCTTAAAAGTCCTTAAAAAGTTATTATTTTTTAAAACAAGTTCTTATCCCCCCACCCCTTGTCTTGTTTTTTCACTGCAGTAATAGGTGTCACAACCCTACCCCCATTTTTTTTTTGTGTGTGTGTCTGTAAATATGCTAATTCGTTCACCTGGGGAGCTTTCTTCTAGCTCATTGAAGGGAGATAATTCCTGGAATGTTCTTAGAAATTATCCCCCTTCAAACCCCCCCCCCCCCCATCCCTACTATCCCCATTTTTCTCATTGTAGCCTGCATGACTTACCTTGCCTGGCCTTACCACTGGGATCAACATCTGTGTTGTGTGCCTTTTCAGGAGCCTGAGGGTCAAAGCAAAGGTCAAAGGTGGAGCGAGGGTGTGTGGGTGTGTGTGGTCTGTTTGACATCTTCACAATTTATGGTGTCAGTTGTCTCGTGGTCTATCTAGTGTCTACTGCTGTACTCAACTCACCTTGCTTCATTGTCGCTGTGTTTCCTGCTTGTACTTTTTTTCGGCGTGTATTATTTAATTTTGTTCTTTGTCGGCAAAGTAGTTTATATCTGGGGCAAAATGCCTGGTAAATGGCCACTAGCGCTGTTTAATCCCCTACATATGTATGTAGTAACATACACACATGCCTGGGGATATTCAAATGATGCTAAATATCAATTGGAGTGTAGGTCCTTAGAAAGTCCTTTTTTTTTCCACAGAAAAGGGTATGAACCCTGTGGTAGACTGCTTATAGCCCACTGAGTTGCTCATGGTCGTCGTTAAACCTCCAATATAAAAATAAAAAAAACAAAGCACTGGCTCACCGTGAGTAAAGCTTTCATGTCCCTTTATGTAGCGGGTTCGACAAAACAGTTTCATGCCGCCCCCGTGACGTAGTGGTCTAAACGCTGGCTTATGATCATTCGTCCATGAAGGGTCTGGGTTCGAATCCCGGTAACGCGTGAATGTTGTGTTTATCTTAAGCAGAGCTCCATTTCGACTGGTAGTTAGTTGCAAATTGCTAGCAAGCAAATGCATTTTGCTAGTGATAAAAAGTGGTTCTAGAAAAAGTTGCTGCTGGAAAATTTTTGAATGTTTCAATGTGAACTGTAAAGCGCCACTGCATTGTGCATGTGAAATATTTTAGACACATACAAAAAGGAACAACTGCTTTCTGAAAACAAATGTTTGTTGAAAAGTATAAACATCTTGCCAGTAGTGCAAATATCCAGTATATTTCCCTTATCTACTTCTGCATGTGAGGTTGGGTTCAGTTTCATGAAGAGAATCCAGGGTGATTGGAGGGAGGGTCAGTTTAAACTTATAAACATTGAATGATCTCAAGAGTATTGAGGTTGAAGGTCTATTCGAAGACAAGTTTGACCCCAGGCTGCTCTTTTAAAGTGGTATGATGAAAACACCCAAAACTCAGATCGTAAACCATACGGAAAATAACTTTATATTGTAAATAGCGTTCTTGAATTTTGTGAATAAAGTTAAATAAAAAAAAATGTTTTTTAAATATATGCATTTGAATTAAATTGTTAGAATTATTCTGTCAGGTCATGAAAAGGCGAGTTACTGAAGACGTAAGAAAATTCAACTGTGAACTAGTGAGGAAAGCAATTGAAAACAACTAAAGTCTAAAGATAGCAAAGGGACATCTCAGTAAGGGAAGAAAACAGATTATGGCACTGAGAAAAGAAGATGGTTCTGTATAACAAGAAATAGAGGTGAAATTTTGACAAGAGTGAAAGATTTCTACTCCAAATTATATGAAAGGGATGATACATGTACTCCAGACATCATGAAAGGTACCAGTACAAAAGTTCTTCCAGTCCTCCCAGCAGAAGTTGCACATGCAATCAATAACATGAAGCTGGGAAAAGCTCCAGGAGAAGATGGAATTACTGTAGACATCATACAGGAAGCAAGTGGATAAATTGAAACAGTACTCGCCAAAGTTTTCACTCGATGCCTTAATAAAGGGAAGATTCCTGAGTATTGGAACAATGCTACAATGATCCTGCTACATAAAAAAGATGACATTGAAGAACTCAGGAACTACAGACCTATCAGCCTCCTATCAGTGGTTTATAAAATCTTCACTAAAGTTCTTTCACACCATTTGAAGGTAACACTGGACATGGCTCAACCGAGAGAACAAGCTGGATTCAGGAGTGGCTACAGCACAATAGATCATATCCACGTACTGAGAGAACTAATTGAAAGAGCGAGGGAATATGAACTTCCATTGTGCATGGCTTTTGTCGATTACGAAAAGGCCTTTGATTCAGTGAAATTATCAGCAGTTAAAAGGACTTTTGAAATCCTGTAGTATTGAAGATGCATACATTAATATTATTAATAACATCTATGAAAATGCAAGTGCAAAGATTTGGCTGTTTGAGAATACAGCACACATAAAAGTTGGAAAGGGAGTGAGGCAAGGTGACACCATATCTTCCAATCTCTTTAATGCCACATTGGAAAATGTCTTTCAATCACTGAACTGGGAAAATAAAGAGATAAAGATTAATGGAGATTATCTAACTCACCTTCGTTTTGCTGATGACGTAGTCATTTTGGCAACTACTCCATCAGAGCTGCATAGTATGATACAGGAACTTGCTGACAAGAGTAAAGAAGTGGGATTAAAAATGAACTTTCAGAAGGCAAAAGTGATGTTCAATGCTTTTACAAGAAATGAAGATTTATCGATTGATGGGGAAAAGCTGGAGATAACAGACACGTACGTTTATCTTGGACAGCAGATATCGAGTGAGGGTCACATTGATGAAGAAATTAATCGGCATATAAAACTTGTCTGGAGAGCTTTTGGAAGAAACAGCATAATTTTCAAGAGCAATATACCATTATGTCTTAAAAGAAAAGTGTTTGATCAATGCATCCTTCCAGTGCTTACGTATGGTGCAGAGACGTGGACCTTAACTAAAAGAGACATACAAAGACTTCAGACAACTCAAAGAAACATGGAGGTGCATGCTTGGTGTAACCAGGAAAGATAAGAAGAAGAACTCGTGGATCAGAAAAATGACAAGAGTGGAAGACATCATGACCAGAGTAAAATCCCTGAAATGGCAATGGGCTGGACATACTGCCAGATGAAGAGACCATCGATGGTCAGTCGAAATTTTAGATTTGGTTCCAAGGGATAGGAAAAGACCCAGAAGAAGACCACATGGGAGATGGGTGGATGAAATTAGAAAGTATGCGGGAATAACATGGAGGAGACTGGCACAAGACAGACTGTTGTGGAAGAGGCTTGGAGAGACCTTCGTCCAGCAGTGGATTGATAATGGTTGAAAATTATGTCTAAATATTTGTAACCTTTTCAGCATTACAATGTGACAGTCACAAGGGTGAAATAAAAATTTGTCATGATTGACTAATGAAGGGGGATGTGTTTAAAGTTTCATTTGTATAATGTTAATAAACTTTTGCTTATAGATAATGCAATTTGCTAGTCAAAAATAAGGCCGCTAGCAAGTGTTGCTGCTGCTAAAATGAATGAAATCAAGGCCTGGTCTTAAGGCACTGGCTCTCTCTCTTCCCTGGAATCAGTGGCCCGAATTTAGAGATGAGCAGCTGCTTATTATAGCCCAGTGCAGTAAAATATTTGTGCTGTAAATCAAACGAAGTGCGAAAATTCTGCCTTAGATGCACGATTAGAACTTGCAGGAGAAAATAAAGTGTTTTTTAAAAGTTAAAAACACCATGAGATCTTTCGTGGCTGCTACAGCCACATCTTCAGATGGAAAGACCCGAGTGCTCGGAATCCGACAGTTAAATACAGGAGCAAAAAACAGGTCGTTGCCACTAAATCTGAAGAAATACCCAATAACAGAGGTAAAACACAATCATATTAAGGCTACATACATACACTATCTACCAACAAGTAATTGGACACCTGTGATAGCAAAGGAAAACAAAGTTTATTCACCTTCAATAGTTGGTGGAGCCTCCACGAGCGGCGATTACAGCTGAGACCCTCCGGGGCATACTCTCAACCAGGCGTTATACGACTGCTAGCAGTATTTTCTTCCACTCAGCTTGGAGAAGACAGGTCAGTTCCTTCACCGATTTCGGACGGTGGAGGCACCTCTTACGTCAACGCTCCAACTCGTCCCAGAGGTGCTCAATAGGGTTAAGGTCCGGGCTCTGTGTAGGCCAGTCCATTCGATTAACCCCATTGTCACCATACCAAGCCATGGTGGACCTCGCAACATGACAGGTGGCATTGTCATCCTGAAAGTAACATGGGTCCACTCCGTAAAACTGCCACAACGTAGGGAGCGCATGGTTATCCAAAATAGTGCAGTAGGTCTCGGCGTTGAGTCTACCAGGAATTTAGACCAAGGGTCCCGTGCCATACCAGGAGAAACACCCCCATAGCATAATTCCATCGCCGCCGAACTTCACAGTTGGCATAATACATTCTGGCAGGAGGCGTTCTCCAGGCAGACGCCAAACCCAGACCCTGCCATCCGAACGGTAGAGGGTGAACCTCGATCCGTCCCTCCAGAGAACCTGTTTCCACTGTTCAACGGTCCACTGTCGACGTTCTTTGCTCCACGTTAGCCGAGCAGCGCTATTGGACTTGGTGATCAAAAGCTTGTGGGCGGCAGCGATTCCATGATAACCGAGCAGATGGGCTTCCTTACGGATGGTATTCATTGAAAGAACACTCCCGGATGCCTGTTGAAACTCCTCGCGGATGTGGCCCATCGATTTGGTACGTTTCTTCCGAATTTCTCTGGCCAGCACCCGTCGGTCTCTAACTCCCAGTTTTGTGGGTCTGCTGGGTTGGGGCACATTCCGACAGTCCCCTCTCATCTTCCACTTGCCAATCGTGTAGGCCACTGTCGATTTTGGGTACTTCAACTCTCTGGATATGTCACGTATGGATCGGCCATGTCTGCGATACCCGACGATTACACCTTTCTCGAAATCAGAGAGCTCCAAACTGTGTGGCATCTGGCATGCGACTGGTTGCGTTGTTGTTTCCCACACAATATTTAACGGTGGCGGCCGTGACGTGTATCAGGACCGCAGATATCATCGATTGCAGGGGTGTTCAATTACTTGTTGGTAGATAGTGTACATAACTTAAAGTTCGTGACTTCTATTGCTAAACAATAATCTCCACGGTTGATGGCAGAAAGTTCATCATTACAACAAATATTAAAGTTTTGAAATATATACATACTTTCAGTAAGTAGTAATGAGGTTCTGGAGAGTGGAACCGCAAGGATGGTAGTCTCGCTCCAAGTGGGAGAGTGGGAGCCTTTATTGATTGAGCGAGAGAGGGCTGTAGATTGTGAACAGATTTTAACACTGTACTTATGTTCATAGAGTCTAGTTTTTAATCTTCTTGAGGTCATACCAATATAAATTTAGTCATTGCCATCGTTCTCTCTCACTTTAAGGGGAATGCAGTACAATACGTACTTATCAAATATATCAACACTATCTCGATATTTTTTAACCCTAGGGAAGATGTTCTGAGTTTGAGTGCCAAACGACAAATTATAGTGGTGGCACACATTTTTCAGGATATCAGCACATTGTGGTATGTAATCCATGGCTCCAACGAATTTGGTGGGGTGACTCGCCCTTGTTAGAGAGAGCCGCCCCGGTGGCGCAGTGGTCTGAGCGATGGCCTCTGATCATTCGTGCGAACGGGGTCCAGGTTCGAATCCCGGTGAGGCATGGATGTTGTGTTTGTCTTACGGCACTGGCTCTCTCCCTTTCCCTGGAACCAGTGACCCTAAATTAGGGACGGGCGACTGCTTATAGCCCATTGAGTTGCTCACGGTGGTCGTTAAACCTCCAATCAGTCAATCAATCAAAAAAAAAAAAAAAAACCTTGTTAGAGTTGTGAATGCCCATCGTTGAACCTTCCCCAAGATGCGATCAACCTGCATTTTAGCATAGCCATGTGCAAGAGCAAGATTATAAATCCTCTGCAACTCAGTCCTGCGTTGGTGAAAAGTTAGAGAATGGGAAATGGCTCAGCGGACAAGGAAGTTGATGGAAGCTAATTTGTGGTTGATGGGATGAGCTGAAGAGTACGGAATCAAATAAGATGGTTTTCTGTAAACAGAATACTGTAAAGTGTTAGAGGACGGGTCCCTCTCCAGAAGAAAATCTAAGAAAGGAAGAGAAAATCAACTTCAACTAAGAATTTGATAGAAGGATAGAAAGTAGACATAGTATCTGCAAAGTGATTAAGTTCCTCAATGGACCCTGGCCAAAAAATGAGGACATCATCAACATACCGTAGGTACAGAAGGGGCTGCACAGTGGGGTCAAAGAGGGCACAGGATTCAATGCCCTGAAGGATTAACTCAGCTAATAGGGGTTAGAGGACCTTCCAGTTGACGATACACTTGTCTATTAAACCTAAAGAAGGAACGATTGTTGATCAAACGGAGGGCCTGCAAAATGGAATAAATTTCTTCGGGGGTTGCTAACCCTAAAAGGGAAAGTTGTGATTCAACGAGGTTATGTACTGAAGGAAGAGGAACGTTTGGAAACTGAGAAATCACGTCAAATGAAGCTAAAAAGAAAGGCTTATTGGAGGCTTCAAAAGAACGTATTTTATCGATAGCTTGAACAGAATTAAGAACAGAAAGCCCATAAGGGAAAGACACAAGAGGGGAAAGAAACTGAGCTAAACATTTCTCCACTGGGCGAAGGGGGCTCGTGTACCTGGAAACTAAGGGGCGAAGAGGGTAACCCTCTTTATGCAATTTTAATTTCCCCAAAAGTTCCGGCTGTAGCAGCCACGAAAGATCTCGTGGTGTTTTTAACTTTTAATAAACACTTTTTCTCCTGCAAGTTCTGATCGTGCATCTAAGGCAGAATTTTTGTACTTCATTTTATTATAGCCCATTGAGTTGCTCACAGTAGTCATTAAACTCCTGACTCACCCCCATCCCAAAAGTTTAATCTTTTTTACTGCCATCAACCTGCACCTCCCAGTTGGAGCCGTTAATGGTCAAAGTCCCGTGTGGCCTCACATTGCATTACAGAAAAGATGCACTGAGAAGAATATACAGTTCCCAGATTTGTCTGTGGATTTCTTAAATCATTAGAAAATCCAAGACAAAGTCTGGGAATCTTAAACTTTTAACACACGTTCTTGTGAGAGCAATGGAAAATATAGTGGCTTATTATGAAAACTCTGCAGATTAGTTTGAAGAATGCACTATGTTAATTATCACAAGCATATTGCTACAGTTTCGTGTTTTAACAGATTTCATAATGATTCTCCATCATAAGTTCTTAGGGGGGGCACTCAGATGTTTTAGCCTAGGGCCCCACTCAAATGCCTTAGCCTTGGGGCCCACTAAGACCTTAAGCCAGTCCCTGACCATGTCATTTGTACATTGGATTCTTGAAAATCGCTTGTACTTCCAAAATGAGTTAGGTAGTTGTTCTCAGTGCTATTACTTGGGTATCATCAGCTGTGCAAAACTTAAGTCACAATTTGTTGTTTAATATTTGACAGAAAACAGGAGTAATTTACCTGCGTTTACAACAATTGCTGAAAGTGCTGTCCTCCGACATCAAGACACAGCTGCACACGACGGAACATGTTGCTCGTAACGCACCACAACTCATCGGCAGTAATCTGGGCTATGGCATCCATAATGTTCACTTTTAATTCGTCAAAGGTGTGCGGATTAGTTGCGTACACTTTCCCTTTCAATGCTCCTCACAGATAAAAGTCACAGGTGAAGAGATCGGGTGATCTGGGTGGCCATAGTCCCTTCAATACAGTTTTGTCCTCCCCAAACACTTCATGCACAGCACGTAGACTGTTCCGTGCAGTATGCGCCGTTGCACCATCCTGCTGAAAGAAAGCGTATGTTCGCTCTTCTTCTGTAAGTACGGCAACAAATGGGTTGAACAGTTGCTGAACATAGCGCTCCGAGTGGATGGTGCCAGTGAAAAAGAATGGGCCGACTATCCTCTTCGCAGACACAGCACATCAAACGCCATAGTAGCAGAATGTAAACGTACGCTGTACACGGATAGTTTCCAAATTATTAGCAGATTTTGCAGATAGTTTTTGCATGTAGATTAAACAAAAATTATTTGCTGTAATTAAAGCACTTACTAAAGGCTTTACTCAGAATAATATCCTTAATTCTGTTTTGACTTGAAGAATGTTCAATTATTTTTTCACATCTTCTGAGTTCCTTTGCTTTTACAGACATTTCTGGAGTCTAGATTTTGTCAAGGTCTGTTCTAAATGAATAGGAACTCTATCAAAAGTTTCTGTTTACACAGAAAGAATTTCAATTTTATTGCCAGGTTCTTCTTGCAGTTGCCATTTATTAAATTAAAATCTTCTTATGTACTTTGTAAGTCTACTATTTTTCAATTAAGTTGTTGAAAATGCTATTTATAATTTTTGAAGGTTCATTAATGCAACTGTTTTTCTGTATATAAAAATTTTCTTTAATTAGTCTTTTGCTTTTATGAGGTTCATAGTCCAATATTTTGCCATAAAGATTCATTTCATACACATTGCTGCACATTCAATTGTAATGCACTTGTTTTGTCCTCGTTAGAATCTGCAGTGTTCTAATAATTATTTATTGTTTTATTATTTTTTCTTTAAATTATTCTGTTTTTATCGTAGTTCGCGCTTCGCGGGTTTGCAGCAAGTTTTCTGTTCCAATGGTTGTGTACGCAGATAAATTTTATTGTTATACAACTCTGCCAAACGCCAATCTTTTGGTCGTACAGAGGAGTCTCCATTGTTCGTCTGGGATTCGTGTCGATCCAAATCCTGCTGTTTTGCACATTGACATACCTGGACAGATGAAACCATGCTTCATCTGTCATGTAATAAAGTGTTGGGTCCATTTCACCGCTGACAATGGTCTCCTTAAACCACTTAAAATATTGCATCCATTTTGCATAATCAGGAGTTTTAAGTTCTTGGAGTGCCATAACTTTGTATGACCAAAAATGCAAATCCATCTTAAGTATGTGTCGGCATGCCAGGCAGATATTCCCATTGCAAATGATAATCGGCAAATCCACTTCCAAGGGCATTGTAACATCATTGTGCACACATCCTTGATATTGTCTTCAGTACGAATTGTCCTGAGTTTGTTTCTTTTCCTGTTGCACACCGTGCTGGTTTCATGAAATTTCCGCACTACTGTACCACTGATTTTGCCGGTGCAGCACAATGTGGAAATTCTTCTGTAAAGAACTCATTTAAAACCTTGTATGAGTTATTTCTGAAATACTGTTCCGCTATAAAAATCCTCTGTTCCGTACTTAAAACCATTTCCATTGCCTTTGTTCCCTCTTCACTTACACTTATGACCGCGTACCTACACTGTTGTGGCTTAACCACTTCAGAGAATTCCTTTGCAGCTGTACATGCAGTAACCGGTTAGAAGTGGAACAAAGCGGTTTTAACTGGAAACCTGCCTAACAACGTCTGGCCACAGGGTCTTTTATATGGTGCACCTGGTGTGTTAAAACCGGTTAGAAGTGGAACAAAATGGTTTTAACTGGAAACCTGCCTAACAACGTCTGGCCACAGGGCCTCTTTTATATGGTGCACCTGGTGTGTTGAAACCAGTTAGAAGCAGAACAAAGCGGTTTTAACTGGAAACCCGCCTAACAACATTTGGCCACAGGGCCTCTTTTATATGGTGCACCTGGTATTATGTATGGTCATTAAAAAAATGCAAACCTAGAAAATGATATGTATTAGTCCTGGAAAAAGTTTTGGAACCTGCTGTATGAACCTTGATTGTATTTAGTATGAAGTTTTCTGTATTGTGAGCTTAAGGCAGGTCCAGAAGTCAACCTCCTGATTACTGGACACCTCCCAATAGTGTATAAATGTTGAGGTCCCAGAATGTCTCTATTGAGAGGTATTACTCTGTTGTTAATTATCTGTAAGAATGATTTACTTGACTTTTAAAACAGCATTTTAAAGTCATACCTTTAAGCATGCAGGTCCTAGCTGGAGAAGTGTGAAGAAAGATGTGGAGGCTCTTTTACTTCTGTACTTTGGCCTTTTCTCTGTTTTTATTTGTCTGTATAACATACATGTTTTTTTCTGTCCATGTTTCGTTTTTCTTTTTTAACTTAAAAGTAATTTAGGTGAAGTAAAAAATCTGTATCAAGGTTGTTTCAGAAAAAAAAACATGTACACAATTTGTGGTGACTAAAATTTGTGCTCCATTAATTACATATACCACAATTTCGGGTAAATCAGCTGCACTGGCGTATACGCCGCAGCGATAAAAAAAAAGGGGCGGAATGAAAAAAAAAACATCGCCAGAAACACAGCACCTCTGTATTTGCCGCACCTTCGCAGTAAGGTGGGGTAGTATTACGTAGAAAAAAATGTAGTACCTGATCTTTCAAATAATAAGTAAAAATATTAATTAAACAAGATTCAGTCTTAAGGATAACACTTACCCTACTACTTATTTTGTAAAAATTTACTCAAAGAATTCATAAGGCGCTTAAACCAATTATAAAGCAATTCCACTTAGTAGTTCTAATTCTGACTATTATATAGCTCTAATTATTCTACTATTCTCTTTTACGTGCGATATTTCAAAGTAACTTGTACAAAAATCTAGCGGATAATGCTTACCTTGGCATTCCTTTCTAGCGACGGGAACATTTCATGCACGTGTTTTCCGGTCTTTGTTGATGTTATTGTCCTAAAGTCCGTTGTATGCGATGACTGGCTTTACTTCTCACACTTTTCGCTGGGTATACTCATTGGATCTTTGCCTTAGGATTCAAACACATCAATTTTTACCGTTCTTTATACTCGAAATTTTCGCCCATTCTCTGGGCATCTTCTGGAGCGTGGCGACTTTACCACCGATGTTCGTGGTTAACTTCGCGCTAATGGAGTCCGATACTCCTTGTTGTCATTCGTCGGATATACTTTCCTGGATATATTTCGTTATCAAGCCCGGCTGGCGCCATCTATGTTTCGTTAAAAACACTTTTTTTTTCTTCTCCTATCCTGGTTTTCTTGTCTTTTTTGCCGGTTTTTCTTTTGTTGTCGTTTTTCTTGTCTTATTAGTTCTTTCCACAGGCCCGATAATGAGCTAGGGTCGTTCTGGTTACATACCCTTGCTTTACTTTTGTAGATTAATATTGCTTCTTCCCTCCTCATTTGCCTTTCCGATTTTTTATTCTTTTTAGCATTTTAATTTCATCGAACTTTGGGAATGTCCGGCTTTCCATGCAGAATTGCACTAAAGCAGTTTTGGCTTCTTTTTTTTGCCAGTTAGATATGTGTTGTTTAAGTCTTTTTTTTAATCTGTTTTTCGTACTTCCAATGTACGATATTGGGGGTATGTGTGCAATTGGAAATAAGCACATTAGCGAATTTTCATGTAATATTATCATTTAATGCACATAATGCCAGTAAGCATATCTGTGCAACAAGAAGAAGCCACCCCGGTGGCGCGGTGGTCTAAGCGATGGCCTCTGATCATTTCGTCTGATCCCCCTTCGAAAGGTCTTTTTTCCGATTGGAGGTTTAACAACCACCGTGAGCAACTCAATGGGCTATAAGCAGTCGCTTGTCCCTAATTTAGGGTCAATGGTACGAGGCAAGAGGAAGAGCCAGTGCCATAAGACAAACACAACATCCATGCCTCACTGGGATTGGAACCCGGACCCCTTTCGGACGAAATGATCAGAGGCCATCGCTTAGACCACTGCGTCACCGGGGTGGCTTCTTCTTGTTGCACAGATATGCTTACTGGCATTATGTGCATTAAATGATAATATTACATGAAAATTCGCTAATGTGCTTATTTCCAATTGCACACATACCCCCAATATTGTACATTGGAAGTACGAAAAACAGATTAAAAAAAAGACTTAAACAACACATATCTAACTGGCAAAAAAAAGAAGCCAAAACTGCTTTAGTGCAATTCTGCATGGAAAGCCGGACATTCCCAAAGTTCGATGAAATTAAAATGCTAAAAAAGAATAAAAAATCGGAAAGGCAAATGAGGAGGGAAGAAGCAATATTAATCTACAAAAGTAAAGCAAGGGTATGTAACCAGAATGACCCTAGCTCATTATCGGGCCTGTGGAAAGAACTAATAAGACAAGAAAAACGACAACAAAAGAAAAACCGGCAAAAAAGACAAGAAAACCAGGATAGGAGAAGAAAAAAAAAGTGTTTTTAACGAAACATGGATGGCGCCAGCCGGGCTTGATAACGAAATATATCCAGGAAAGTATATCCGACGAATGACAACAAGGAGTATCGGACTCCATTAGCGCGAAGTTAACCACGAACATCGGTGGTAAAGTCGCCACGCTCCGGAAGATGCCCAGAGTATGGGCGAAAATTTCGAGTATAAAGAACGGTAAAAATTGATGTGTTTGAATCCTAAGGCAAAGATCCAATGAGTATACCCAGCGAAAAGTGTGAGAAGTAAAGCCAGTCATCGCATACAACGGACTTTAGGACAATAACATCAACAAAGACCGGAAAACACGTGCGTGAAATGTTCCCGTCGCTAGAAAGGAATGCCAAGGTAAGCATTATCCGCTAGATTTTTGTACAAGTTACAATTATAAAGCATTTATACCTCAAGAATTTAAAAATACACGCACAACATTCTGGAAATATCTTGTACACATAGTTTTTCAATCAAAATCGGAAACTTCACAGTCCGAATTAAAAAGTTTTAAAAGCTCATCAACTAAAAAAACTTTGGTGTGGTCCACATCACTTTCGCTGTCTTCTGACGTTTCACCGCAGTTTTTAGAAATAACGTTTGCTTCAGTGAAGCCCGAAATAATCGTCAGAGTTTTGATATTTTTCCAGGATTCGGAAAAACATATTTATTTACCATTAGCTTAAAACTAGAAGGATAACGTAGAACTACGCTTACTCTAGAAAATGCGATTTGGCGAACTGAATGCAACGAATGCTCACATCACTGACAAAATTTGGGAGTGCTGTCATTGGCCAATGACAATCGATCTTGTATGGTAGTCGAATATCCCGTTTGAAGAGGGGAGAGAGACCAAAGCTGATGACGTCATGAATTCAAAGAGAGTTAGTTGCTGGGAGCATGAAACAAGGGCGATCCTTGCTAACAAGATAAATTCCCTGCAAAGTTTCCTTCAGCCATGGATTTATTCAGAGTTTTATCGGATCATCTCTCTCTTTCTTGCCTGTCCCACCTCAATCCTATAACCTATTATTGTCATGTCTTGTTTTAAGAGGGGGTGAGTGGAATTTATTGCACGTGGCTGTAACATCATTATTCCATTCCCTCTCTATCGAGATATCTTCCCGCGGAAAAAAGACTGGAACAAGCCAAAACGTTTTTTGTTACATAATTTCGTTCCACCAAAAAAGAAAAAAAAAGCTGTGTACGCTGCCATGCTGTATAAGCCGCACGGGCCGAAAATTTCATTTGAACTATACACCGCGGCTTATCTACCTATGGTACATTTCCAAAGTGTTACTCATTCTGTTCACGCAATCTGAATTTAGTTATATTAACTTGAGTGTATATTTTTTTCTTTTTCAATATGAAAGTATCATTCTTTAACTAGTAGTATTGCAGGAAGTTTAGTATTATTTTTATTTTTTCATTTCAGCATGCCTTCGTCTCCAAGTGAATCCTCAAAACAAGGACCATTTTAATGGCATAAATTCAGAAAGAGCCTTTGCTGATTTCATCTATGCCCATGTTATACTTCATTTGGTTGTAGTCAATTTTATTGGCTGAGATATAAAGGTTAGATGTAGTAAGTTTTTATATTTTCGAAGACTATTTTATTAATTGTTTATAAGGTAGAAAATTACATTGCTGATCTTCTCATATCCTCTAATCTTGGTTTTGCCATAAGCTGTGTTTTATTTTTTGCAGGTTGCTGGGGTTTTTTTTGTTTTTTTTTTCAATTCACAGTTGTGTTGGGATTGAGAGAAATGAGTATTGCAATGCCTGTTTCGTCTTTGAAAGTCTGCTGCCTACATTCTATTGTTTGGAAGCATGTTAAATGCATATGGTAGACCTTGTGGGATCATAAAAGGGTAGAAAACGTACTGCACTATATTAAGCCAGTTCTTGGATTACTCTGACCTTCAGCAGAACCATGGAAAGGAATGGATTCCATGGAAATAATATTCTTCACTAATTATGTAGCCCAAATTAGGATTGCAACAATCAGATGTGTCTGAATCGCCATTTATACTGTTACATAAAAAAAATTAAACATTATATTGCCTTGAAGTGGGAATCAAACCTGCATATATTCCGACTTTCGTTGTAGCATGCTATTCATTGCACCACCCACAACAGTGAAGTTCCAAGTGTCTGAATTAGAAGAATTTGAGTATCTTCAAATTTTGCCAGTCGAAGCCAATTCTGCTTCGCCATAGTGCAATTAATTATATCACCAGTATCTCAAGATTTATACAACCACTGGAATCCTGGAAAAGTCCTGGAATTTTATCTCCTTTTTCTTCAGGCTTGGAAAATCCTTGATTTTCCATATTTTTGTAAAAGGTCCTAAAATTTGGTCAAAGTTGTTTGGATTGACTGCATCACTTTGCTCTAGTTCCAGTTTTCCTCTCGATAATATGGGGTTGATGCATAAGTTCATGCCGTTTTATTTCACGAGTGTTTCCCAGGTGAGTAGTGACGGTGCAGATGGCCAGTTGTATATCAAAATGTAGCCAGTAATATTGTGTATCTTAATCTTATTGCATTGTGTGATTGTGGCTAAAGGGTTTTTTGGTTTTCAGGTCTGGAAGTATGGAGTGTCAAGTAGAGAGGAATGAACATTTCCGACATCTGCTCCTCTACAAGTTTAACAAGGGACCCACAGCTGCCAAGACCACTTGACAAACTTGTGCTGTGTATGGGGAGGATTCTATCGCTGCGGAGACAGCCCACAAATGGTTCGAGTGGTACCGAGGTGGCAATTTTGACCTCAACAACTCCACACTCAGGTCGTCCATCTCACTTTGATGAAAATTGTTTGAAACATCTCATCCACTTGGATCTGTGTCAAACCACATGCAAATTGTCCACTGAGATGGACTGTGATCAGGCCATAGTGGTGCAACACCTGGAACATACGGAAAAGGTCCAGAAATTGGGGTCTTGGGTGCCTCGCACTCTCACCGAGGACAACAAGAATCAGCGTATTGTCATGTGGTTCCTTGCTCGCCCATTATCGCCAATGTTCTCAGCAACACAAACCCTTTCGGTCACGTATTGTTACTGGAGATGAAAAGTGGTGCCTGTACGTGAATTCAGGCATCGGAGGGAATGTTTAAGCCCAAACAAGACACCCACACCACGCCCAAAACATGACCTTCATCTTGCGAAGATCATGTGTGTGTCTGGTGGGACATGGAAGGCAATATTCACTGCCGAGGAATCGGACCATCAACGCTGCACTCTATTGGGAGCAACTCCTCCATGTGGAGGGAACAATTAATCAGAAACGGCCACACCAGCACCATGGTGTCCTTCTCCAACATAATGCACGCCCTCACAATTCAAACAAGACCAAAATGGCCATGAAATAGGGGATTCTTCCACATCCGGCCTATTCCCCAGATGTCACCCCTTTAGAATAACACCTGTTCCGATCTCTGTTGAATGCACTCCGTGGCAGAATGTCCAACAATGATATTGATCTTTAAAATTTCCATTATGATTTCTGTGCAGCAAAACTAGCACATTTTCTTTAAGAATGGCATTGCAGACCTATCCAGACATTGGGACACCATTGTAAGCAATGGGGGGGGGTACATAGTTGATTGATTCCATTTTCCCTTGTCATGTAATACATTCCCTGTAGTATGGTGTATGGTGAAAAATCTGTATGAACTTACACATCAACCCACTGTCATTTTGCCGCCCCGGTGGTGCAGTGGTCTAAGCGATGGCCTCTGATTATTTGTCCGAAAGGGGTCTGGGTTCGAATCCCAGTGAGGCATGGATGTATGGCACTGGCTCTCTCCCTTCCCTGGAACCAGTGATCCTAAATTAGAGACGTTTAAGTTGCTCAATGTGGTCAGGTTTTTTTTTTTGTGTTTTTATTGGAGGTTTAACGACCATTGTGAGCAACTCAATGGGCTATAAGCCATCGCCCGTCCCTAATTTAGGGTCACTGGTTCCAGAGAAGGGAGAGAGCCAGTGCCATAAGACAAACACAACATCCATTGATTGATTGGAGGTATAACGACCACCGTGAGCAACTCGGTGGGCTACAAGCAGTCGCCCATCCCCAATGTAGGGTCACTGGTTCCAGAGAAGGGAGAGAGCCAGTGCCGTAAGACAAACACAACATCCATTGATTGATTGGAGGTATAACGACCACCGTGAGCAACTCGATGGGCTATAAGCAGTCGCCCGTCCCTAATTTAGGGTCACTGGTTCCAGGGAAGGGAGAGAGCCAGTGCCGTAAGACAAACACAACATCCATGTCTCACCGGGATTCAAACCCAGACCCCTTTCGGACAAATGATCAGAGGCCATCACCTAGACCATTGCGCCACCGGGGCGGCACGGTGGTCGTTAAACTTCCAATTAAAAAAAAAATCATTTCCTTCTGCAGAGTGTAGTGACAGGATGTCATCTCGTGTAACTCTGCGGTGTGGAATTTTTGAGTGCCATATTTTCAGTGTCCTTTAGTTTGTGGTATATCAGTTGTGTGGAGTTGAGACTCACAATAGCATGTGGAAACCTTCCTGCAAGCAGAGTTGGATTTCTGACATCAAAAACTGGTTATTTCAAGTACTTCTAATATTGGATTTCTTTAGTAAAAGTCCGCTATTGAAGGTTAATTTTTTTTGACGTGCATTAATGCAATTGCATTTTTGGACTTACCGTTGAAGTTCCAAGTTGAACACTTCCAGCACGTGGATCTTGGTTTATTTCCCGTATTTCCGTTATGTAGATGCGGGATGGGGGGTTTTCGATTCAGTTGCTGGTCCTCTTCACCCCCCACCCCCCACCCCCACCCTCACCCCACCCCGTTGGTTTTTAATTGGCCTCGTTATTAAATGATTTTTTTTTCCTTTGCTTCCACATATACTTCTATACGTTTTTTTCCCTAGTACTTTCGGTAACACTCTGTTACCGTTATCTAGGAACGTTTGCTCCGACCAGCACAGACTGTGTCGGTAGAGCATATTAGGTGGTTCTCGTGGGTTGCATCTGTTAACGGCTATCACTTCCTCTTGGGCGTTGTGGCGCCATCTCTTGTTGGTCACCGATCTCATTTTTTCGAACTTTTCCATTTTTTTGCTCAATGTTAATTAAATTCCTCCAACTGGGGGTAAATAATGAAAAAATAAAAATGTTAGAAAAAGCAGGTATTCACTCAATTCCTATTACAGAAAATCTTCCAATGGCATATATAGGAAGTACCAAAAATAAGCTTAAACACAGGTTAAAACAACATGTAAAAAATTGGCAGAAAAAAGAAGAAAAAACTGCACTTATTCAATATTGTCTGGCTAACCAAAAATATCCTAAATTTGAAAATATAAAAATCATAAAAAGCTGTAAATCTGAAAAACACCTCAGAATAGCAGAGTCGGTAATGATAGAAAAAAATAGAGCAAAAGTTTGCAACCATAATGACCCTAATATTTTAAGAAACAGTTGCAGGAATTTAATTAAAGTTGAGCAAAAAAATGGAAAAGTTCAAAAAATGAGATCGGTGACCAACAAGAGATGGCGCCACAACGCCCAAGAGGCAGCGATAGCCGTTAACAGATGCAGCCTGCGAGAACCACCTAAAAGGTCTACTGACACGGTCCATGCTGGTCGGAGCAAACGTCCCCTAGATGACGGTAACGGAGTGTTACCAAAAGTACTTGGGTAAAAAAACGTATAGAAGTATATGTGGAAGCAGCAAAGGAAAAAATTCATTTAGTAACAAAGCCAATTAAAAACCAACGGGGGAACTGAATAAAAAAAAAACCCATGCAGCATCTACATAACGGAAATACGGGGGAAAAAACCAAGATCTACATGCTGGAAGTGTTCAACTTGGAACTTCAACAGTAAGTCCAAAAATGCAAAAACTGGTTAGTGTTCTTCAAGCAAACTGCAATGTTTATTTTTAATTTATTATTTTATTACAATCATTAAAAGCAGCAAATTTTTATTCTTTGAGATTTCTGAACTGTACACAATCAATTTCATTAATCTAAAGTTATGCAACTGCCAATGAATTGCAGAACTAGTTGTCTGGTTAATTTTCCCCTTGCACATAAGTAATTTGCACATTTGTTGCCACCTAATCAATTCCTGACCTTAAAGTGCGTAAATCCATAGAAGATACTCTTTCGACTGAAGCTGAGCTGGCAGGACTTGACAGCAAAAGCATTGCGAGTTCAGCAGGTTTAGAGACAGGCTCAGTTGTAAAGCCATTACATTCAGAAATTCCTTTCTACCAAATCATGGGATTTGTATTCCTTCCAGCAGCACTGAAATAAGAAAGGGGGCGGGGGAAGCATTTCATCAGCTTTGTATGCGATCAGCACAGGCAAACCCCGTATGGATGAATCAAGTCTCGATCTCTTCTCAGGATGCTAAAACTTCTGTTTTATTTTCCTATTGACAATCTGTTTTCACACTAGTGTGTTACAGTGGCAAGCTAATCCTGGATTTGTTGTGGAGACAAACCTGAAATTATAGGCAGTGAAACATGTAACTCACAAAACATTATGGAATAAATTCTTATGTTGACATATCACGCATAAGTTACATAAAATTGCAAGTGGTGGGATGTTTCAGTAGCGACTTCTACCTTCATCAGCCATGCTGCATTAGTTTTTTTTACCATGAGCATGTAGGCATCAAAGAAAGGAACAGAAGGAAATAAAGAATCCACGTCAAAAGTGTACAAGAAATCTTGAGGAATGATGGATGAAGGAAGTTTCTGGATGAAGCCCTTGGTCGACACAACAGAATAAGGATGATTTTTTGTTAGAACATTGCGACATTTGACCAATTGCCTTTCAAGATTGACTGCTGGAGAAAAGGTATGCTCAATTGAGGGCCTGATGAAGGTAGAAGTCACTACTAAATCGTCCTACTACTTGTAATTTTACGTAACTTATGCTTGTTATCTCGACATCAAGAATTATTCTAATTGAAATTATATTTTGTTTGGTTAACAAAATACATTCCATGTTAAAACAAACACAAAATTTTATCCAGAAAATATGTGCTGACTCATACGGTTGAATTCACAATATGGTTTAAGAAGAGAAATTTTATCATATTGTTTATTTATATACAGGGTGATTCATAAAGAAGTATACAGTTTCCAGATGCTTTAAAACAGCAAGAGTTGAAGACATGGACCACAACTGCGAACCGTTAGATAGATGTACTCATAAAGTTTGTGTCCCGCTACCGAGAGAAGTGACGTAGGCGACAGTGCGCGTGTCACGTGACTAGTCAGTTGATGAACTTGTCTTACGGCACTGGCTCTCTCCCTTCCCTGGAACCAGTGACCCTAAATTAGGGACAGGCGACTGCTTATAGCCCATTAAGTTGCTCACGGTGGTCGTTAAACCTCCAATCAAAAAAAAAAAAAAAAAAAGAACATCTTCGTCACTGATGGATTGGATGAGCCGCGGACTACAACATGCCAATGACCACCCAGAAGTCCTGACTTAACACCTTGTGACTTTTTCCTGTGGGGGTACGTAAAGGACACGGTATTCGCCCCTCCCCTTCCTGTTGATCTAGCGGAGCTGAAACAGCATATCACAGCCACTATCCCTGCACTTGATTCAGATATCTTACCTCGCGTTTGGGCGGAAATTACCAGCTCGATATGTGTCCTGTGACTAAGGGTGCACACATAGAATATCTGTGACTGTCTCTAAAAAAACTTGAAACATTCCCCTAGAATTCTGTTACAGGTAACATAAAACATCTTACATTGTAATTAATACAGACATTTGACATGAACTAGGAACATCAAACAGAGGTCATCGCTCTTTCCACGTTTATAAGCGAGTCACGGAAAAATTATCATTGGCCGCCGCCAGGAATCGAACCCAGGGTCTTCGAGTTACGCGCCGGATATGTTTCCACTACACCACAGCGGCCTCTAATTCCTTCAGACTCGCATACACTAACTGCCAAGCTAATTTGGTTCTTGGAGCCCCACACAATGCTGGGGATTCACCAAAGATGGTAAGCAGCAACGGAATCCCCAGCATTGTGCGGGGATCCGAGAAGCAAATTGGCTTGGCAGTTAGTGTATGCGAGTCTGAAGGAATTAGAGGCCGCTGTGGTGTAGTGGAAACATATCCGGCGCGTAACTGGAAGACCCTGGGTTCGATTCCCGGCGGCGGCCAATGAGAATTTTTCCGTGACTCACTTATAAACGTGGAAAGAGCAATGACCTCTGTTTAATCTTACATTGTTCTTGTTTTATAGTGCGTTGAAACTGTATACTTCTTTATGAATCGCCCTGTATAAATGCTTAGAAAGAAAATTTTATTATTTAATAATCCTATACTAGTTATTTATTACTCACGTATTATTGACATTTTAAACATTACATGTAATAATGTATGTGTGTCTTATGAAGGTATTTTTATATTAAAATGCAGTATTTGAGGTTTTTGTCGGAGGTTTTGGACATGGTGGTTTAAATCATGGTTAAAACCGTCACCCGTGAAAAACCTGCCAATCCTGTCAGCAAGTTCAAGATGGCCCTTCTTTCTAGTATGCACTTTTCTCACTAAAGGAGATTGATATCTAGTCTCCATGCTGCCCAATGTGCATGAGAATATATGGGGAAATCATTTTTTGTATTATTATCATTGTGCTAAGTTACAGGTGTACATTTTGGAGGTCAGGTATTCTAGAAGAGAGAGTTTAGAACAGTGATCTTACTAGGTATATTTGAGGAAGTTTTCATTAGGCCTTCATCCTCCTCCTATTTGTCTTAAGGGAGATTTTGGAAATAGTGTGAAAGCAAAGTTGTTATCCATGAACCTTATCCAATATAAAATACCAATATTAGTTCCAGTCTACTTGGTGCAGCTTAATGTTCAATGCACGGTAAGAGCATACAATATGCTTTTGTCTCTGACCCTAATATTGGATTGTTGAAAAATTGTGAATTTGGGGATAAAAAGAAATTGGCATTTTATTAATGTGGAACTTATTGGTCAAAGTATTCACCAAGATTCAACACATCTGAACCAATTACTGACAACACTATCTATTTTGGATTTGAAATAAGTTACTGTTCCAATATTATGTACCATATTCCTTAGTCAGTGCTCAGCAGGCAACTACTGACTTTTACAGTTAGTTTCAAAAGTAATGCACAAACTGTTTTATAACAGGAACACAGGTATAGGATATTCACAGCATCATCAGTAGCGATTTGTCTTTCCACTTTAATAAAAAAATTCTTTTCATGTGTATATTTAGCAGCATTGTCTTCTTTTGTGATCATTATAGTTCTGTGGATAATGTGACTGAAGTGTGAAATACAAAATCCAATAAAGAAGGTATCTTAAAATCTTGTATGCCTGCATTTTAATGTCACTGAAAGGGCATTGTATAACTGCTCTTACATACAGATTTTCTGCTTCGTATTGGGAAAATTTGTATCAGAAAAAATGTATGCAATGCTGAAAGAAGTTTGCGGGGATGAAGCAGTAACCTTAAAATGTGTTTTTGATTGGTTTAAGTATTTCCACAAAGGAAGGTATTCCATTGAAGGCACTCCCAGGAGTGGAAGGCCTGTGTCCTCTGAGGACATTGAAGATGTGTGTGAGCTCATAGTGAATAATTGCTGAGGAACTAGGTATTAATCATTATACAGTCTGAATGATTTCAAAAGAGGATTTGGGCAAGCACAAGATTTGTCCCTCACCTAACGATGGAGCAAAAACTACGCGGAATCAAGGCATGCTGTAATTTTATTAGCATGTGTGATGACAACCCCTCCTCTTTAGTCTTTTGTGATGAAGGATGAGACCTGGTGCTTCTGATGAAGAACCAAAGCGTGGAATGGTGGAGCCCTATTTCTTCGAAGCTCTGGAAGCTTTTTCTCCAAAAATAAAGCATGAAGTCCATGCTCATAATTTTTCTTAACAGAGATGGAATCATTGGCAAGACAGTTTGTTCTAGAAAGAAATATTACATACTTATATATAACACTAAGCTGTTTTCTGAGACTCAGAAGTTAGCTCCACAAAGAAATACAAACTATCAGATAAATTTTTAACTGATTATTTACTTACTGTTGCCGTATCAAACTTTTCCATTTACAGCGATCTTCACACACAACTCAGGCTTCACTGACATCCATCACACGACACGCGCAAGACCTTCTACACTTCATACTCATTATCTTTTTTCTCGTGAAGACACTCCTGGATCTGATCCTCCAATGACTTCCTTGGCTTTCTTGCCTTTCCTTCCTGCCATTTGGGCTAAAAAGATGTTCTTAGTTAGCATCTCATCACTCATTCTTTCAACATGGTCAAACCACTGAAGCATATTAGTCTCCACCTTGCTAACAAGATTTCGCTTCACATTACACAACTGCAACACATCTTCATTCTTCACACAATCAGAACATGTAACGCATTTCTCCAGCACACTAATGACTCCTAAGTTTCATCATCCCAGAAGACCTATGTTTCTTTAGCAGTAACCTTGAAATGTGTTTTTGATTGGTTCAAGCAAAGAAATAGTGTGAATGCTAAATTCTGTCTTTAAGTTCTGATACAACTGTTAAAGTGCATTCACACAGTACAACTGCACTTTGCACAGTCAGGATGTTGGCTTCTGTTTCATGACAATGTGCCGTTCTATTTGGCAGTGGTAGTAATGAAATTTCTAGCCAAGCAAAGTGTGCCGTGGTGAATTACTAACCATAATCACCTGATCTGCCACCAAATGACTAATTTTTGTTTCCCCAACTTAACACTGAAAGGAAAGATGTTTGCAAATGCAGACATTCAAGGAACATGATGATCCAGCTGAAGATGATAACAAAGGAGGATAGAATGAAAATACCAATGTTTAGTACCACAATCAAAGGTTTATTATATGTTGACTATAGTTTCGCAGAGCGTTTGGCTCGGCATCATCAGGATGAATGGAGTGTAAACATTCAAATCTTGACATCATCAGAGTTCTGACGGTCACAGTTTTTGACGAGTTGTTTCTACACTCTTGAAAGAAATGAAGTCAACGTCATGACATTGACAAGCCGTGAAGAGTTCCGGTATATGTGGAAAGTTCCTAATACATTAAGTTTGATAGTCGAATCAGGTTTATCAATAAGCATAGCATTTCCAAATGAAAATTTATGGTTATTTTTGTGACAATGTTGGGCTATAGACGATTTTTTTCAGTTCACAGTTCCATACGTAAGACTCGTGTTCCTTCACATGGAAACGTAAAGCCCTGTGGGTCTGTCCTACACATGAAAGTCCACATTCACAAAGTATCTGGTGATTTCTCCAGGAATTTATATTTTCAACTTAGTCTTTTGATCCGTAAAAATTCATCTTGTTTATTATGGGTTTGAAAATAACTTTGAAATTAAAACTTTTGAGAATTCTTGAAATTCCAAAGCAAATCTGAGGAGCAAAAGGTGTGACACCTTCCAATTCTCTCATATTGTGAGGTCTATTGGCATGAGTGAGCAGACTGGTTTCGGTTTCCTAAAGTTTTTGACAGCTTTGCCTATAATGGAAGGGCTATATCCTCTGTGTACTGCAATTCGTTTAAGAAAATAAAGCTTTTTCTGCAAGGAATCCTCAGTTCAGCATATGTGTATTGCCCAATATTCGTACCTGTACGAAGCGAAGATTTTTTGTTTCCATGGTGATTTGATTTTGCATGTAGGGGTAAGGAAAGAGTAAATGGTTTTCAATAAACTGTTGTACTAAAGATCCTTCCGAGTGTGACACAAGGACGTCAAGGGATGGTAAGCAGCCATTATTTTCAGTCTCACATGTTGAAGATAAAAAATTATTTTAATGTTTACGCTCCATTCATCCTGATGATGCTGAGCCTAACACTTTGCAAAACTATAGCTGATGTTACACCGAAGAGCAATTAAATTAGAGACAGCTGGCGTTATACAAATGTGGCGCTGTGGGCAGCCCTGTAAACGAAAACGACATGACGTACGCAGCGATCCGACAATATAAGGAGTGATGCGACGGGAATCAGTAAGAGTCGGATGCAGTATGGGTAAGACGAAGGATCTAAGCGCATTTGATCGTGGGCAAATTGTCGGAGCCCGGCGAATGGGTCACTCCATCTCAGAAGTCGTGCAGGTGCTGGGATTTTCATGAGCCACTGTGTCACGGGTGCATCGTGAGTACATCGAATCTGGTAAAACCCTCCCTGCAAAGGCCAACTGCCGTGGACAACATCGTCTGCTAGCTCGCATTGTAACAGCGGATAGACGGGCCACAGTGCAAGAAATCACTCTGCAATTTAACGCTGGTGAACAAAAACGTGTAAGCAGCCACACCATCCAGAACCATCTCCTCGCTATAGGGTACATAAGCCATCGTCCCACAAGGGTACCGCTGCCGACCGCACATCACAGGGTGCAAAGATTAGCATGGGCGCAGGAACATCGCCACTGGACCCTAGACATGTGGGAAAATGTTGCCCGGACTGGCGAGTCGAGATTCACGTTGGTACATGTGTATGGCAGGATATGAGTACGGCGCAAACCACATGAAGCGATGGATCTTTCTTGCCAGCAGGGTACTCTTCAAGCTGGTGGGGGTGGCATTCTCATCTGGGAACTGTTTACGTGGACTGAAATGGGACCCCTGGTACGTGTGACATCGTCCCTCATAGGTCGACGTTACTGGGATATCCTGGACGACCATTTGCTCCTGTTTGTGTGTCTTCAACATCCCACTGGGGACCTCATCCTGCAACAAGACAATGCAGCTCCCGAATTGTATCCGAATGGTTGGATGAGCACTCCACCGACGTGACCTCGCTTCCTTGGCCAGCTAGGTCACCTGACCTCAATCCCATCAAGCACATCTGGGATGCCATCGAGAGAGATGTTCGAGGCTCTAACCCTCCCTCCATCAAATCTTCTTGAACTGTGGGAGCTTGTTCAGGGGTCGTGGATCCGTATGGCTTCCCAACGCTTCCTGTGTCTTGTTGAGATGAATCGCCGCCGTCATCAGGGCGAAAGGTGGTGCTACACGTTACTAGACAGGTATCTCTAATTCAATTGCTCTTCAGTGTATAATAAACCTTTTTGTGCTAAATGTTAGTATTTTCATTCTATCTCTGCACCCTAAGTTCTGTAGTCACAAATTATATATAACAAAGGAGGACTTTTTCCATAGCTTCCATCAGTTATATTAGGTGTGCAAATACATTTTAAAGCGTTTTTTGTGTGCCGTATACAGCTAATTTACATATCTGACATTCCTCTGCATTGTCAAGTGACTGTAACTGGTCCCGAGTATAAAATGTGACACAGAAGTTTGCCCAACAGTCCAATGCACTTGCACATCGGTAGGTGAAAGATGGCAAGCGATACGGCATTTATTCGACACTGCATTCATTACAAATTTCATCAAGAAAAAAGTGCTGCAGAAGCTTCTGCATCGATCTGTTCTGTTCTGGGAAAGAATATTGTATTGAAAAGCACGTGTGAGTTTTGGTTTAGACAGTTTAAAACAGGTGATTTTGATGTTAACGATCGAGAACGTAGCGGTGCCCCGCATGAAAGTTGCACATGAGGAACTGCAAGCATTGCTGGATGAAGATTTGTCTCAAATGCAAAAAGAACTAGCTAAACAACTGCGGATAACTCAAAAACCATTTCCGATCGTTGACGCACTATGATAAAGATTCAGAAAAAAGGAAAATGGGTGCAACATCACCTGAGCCAGAGGAACAACGATGGGCGTGTCACGAAGTGTTTACACCGGTTGAATGAACAGCACAGAAAGTCTTTCCTGTGGAAAATCGTTACGGGTGATGAAAAGTGGATATGGTACGACAATCCCAAATGCAAAACACTGGGTAGTCCCTGGTGAAGCAACGACTTGGACACCGAAATGCAATATTCACTCGAAGAAAGTTCTGCTGTGCAACTGGTGGGATATGAAGGATGTGCTCTATTATGAACTGTCGGAACAGGGTCAGACTGTTACTGCTGATCGCTACAAGCAACAATTGCTGTGATTAAACCCGGAAATTTTTTGTCAAAAACATTGATTCACAAGCAAAGGATTACAGCCCGTGAAATTACTGCATGGCAACACTAGGCAGCATGTCGCGAAATCGGTCAAGGAAACGTTGTTGACACTTGGCTGGGAAGTTTTGGATCACCCGGCGTATAGTCCCAACATGGCCCCTTCAGACTATCATTTGTTCTGATCGATGCAACATGGTTTGTCTGCTGTATGGTTCTGGACACGTGACAAAGTGCAAAAATGGGTTGACTACTTCCTCGCATCACACGACGAAGTATTCTTCATGGCTGGAATCCCTCAGCTGCCTGACCGATAGCAGAAGGTAATAGATAATGACGACACATATTTTGATTCATAAAAGTGTTGCTTTTCCCTCAAATTACATGTTGTGTTTTCTTAAAACGTTTTAGAACTTATTTGTACACCTAATATGAATGATACCAAAAGTGTGTTGCATTGAGGAGGAGGGGGGGGAGATTATTTTGAAGGTAAGGAAAGTAAGTTTTCTTAAACAAAACCTGTTCACTTTTACCAAATGTTCATTCACTGAATGTTATTGAAATGCCTCTGGTATATCCACTTTGTGTTCATTTAGTTCTTTTCAATTATACCAAAATGATATGTAATCCAAAAAATCATTTTGTTAAAAAATACCCAGAGGTAGCATAAAGTTTTTGAAAAATACTGATGATTTTAAACACGCTTGTGTGCACAAAGGCGCTATCCTAAAAATTTTAAGTGTGCATATTTTTTTTTTTGTTGCAACACTTGTCATTTCTTGTTCCCATCATGCTCAAGGGCTTAATGGCAACACCCCAAACTCGGATGGATGCTCCTCTAACCATAATGTGGCGTCCCAACACTTGTGTGGAAGTGCATTGTCCTGTTGGAACAGGCCCAACCCATCAGCATGAATGCTGGACATGAACAGGTTTACCTCATCAGAAAGGATGCACACATAGCATTGGCCGGTCACAGACGTTTGTAGACGTACCAGGGGTCCCAGTGAAGTCCAACTAAATACACCCCATACCATTACGGACCCCCCATCACCAGGTACAGTTCCCTGTTGACAGGCGGGATCCATGGCTTCATGAGGTTTGCGCCACATACAGATCCTTCCATCTGCCCGAAACAGTTGGAAACGCGACTCGTCAGACCAGGCTACTTGTTTCCAGTCTTCAAGTGTCCAGTGGCAGTGTTGCCGTGCCCAAACGAGGCGCATAGCTCTGTGTCATGGACCCATCAAGGGGACTCGAGTTGGGCGTCGGCTCCCAAAGCCCATATCGTGCAGGGTACGTTGCACAGTCCGGACGCTGATGCTTGTTGAGGCTCCAGCATTGAATTCTGATGATACCTGCGAGAATGTCGCACGCCTCTCGCGTGAAATGATTCTTGACAGCCAACAATGGTCACGTTCTCCCAATGTCTTTTTACGGCCACACTGGTATCGTAGGTTGGAGGTTTTGCCAGAATTCTTGTAGTCACGGTACACCCTTGCAATGGTCGTCCGTGAAAATCCGAACTTTGTTTCTACCTCCGAAACACTGTGGCCCATCTCACGAGCGCCAACTATGACACTGCGTTAAAAATCGCTTAAATCATTATTACTTGTCATTCTCGGGCCGAAAACAGCTCCGACAGCTGGCAAGGATGTCTATCGCTTTATATACACACTGGCGGATGCAACCGAGTATGCGCATAGCTGACGTTGCTATGTATTTTTGCATAAGCTCATCTGTACCAGTTTTTCTGGTACTTCAGTGTATATAATGTTGTTTATCGTAATGGATTTGGTGTATCAAATTACGGTAGTTTTCTGTGTGCTGGGTTGAAAATGTTTTCAGTTTCTATAAAGATTGGTAGAAGTGTTATTGGTTTCCGCAACATTTTGTGAGTGCTGTCATGTCAGTTTTGAGGTGTTGGAAAGCCTGGTCTGCAGTTTTTTTGGTACCACACGCATACAAAAGAGTTTGATTTCTCTTCTGTTTAATCAACATTTTACAAATGCCTGGTGTGTTTGAAAGGTCTTAGCTGGTTTCTAATTTTCAATAATGTAAATGGTTGAATTCCGTTTTATTGGTGTAGGGTACAAACTACAGCATAAAAGCAAGCTTTCGCCACTCACGGGTGGCTTCTTCAGGCAAGGCTAAATATAAACATTAAATTGTAACTGTTTATATATATTTCCAATTCAGTGTTTATATTTATCCTTGCCTGAAGAAGTCACCCGTGAGTGGCGAAAGCTTGCTTTTATGCTGTTGTTTGTACTCTATGCCAATAAAACAAAATTCAACCATTTACTGTTACTGATTTAGGTGTATTCTCCCCAATTATAATTAACTAGCTTTGCTACCCGGCTTTGCCCGGGATTTAGGCTTATTAATTTCATATTCCCTTATATGTCGCTGAAAAAATCAGGAAAAAAAATTGATGTTTACAAGAAAGAAAAGCTGATTTTATAAATTCGGTCATGACAAATTATTTATTCATAGTGTGATTATTTCAGCACTTGGCCGTACACAACACCTTTGGTTTCTCCATCAGCGACAATATATAATTTTGTTGGATCCTTTGCTCTTGACATTCCAACATACAGCTGTAGAATCAAACGGACCAAAAGCTTTACAAATTATTTAACACGTGTCCTGGAGACACAGCATTGGAACACTAACTGAACAAAATTTGTTATCTACGACTAAATGCATCGCATGCTTTCAGTTTCGGACGTCTTTGAGGGGCGAATCTCTGGGAAAAAAAGTTAAAAACGTACCTTTGCGAATATTTTATGAAACTGGCTGAAATTTTAATGAACACCATACATCGTTAATAGGAACGTGACCTCCAAATTTCGCCTGAATCGATAAATAACTTTTTAAATTAGCCGTTCAAATTGTTTTCACCATTTCTGCGTGTATATTTCTGTTTACCAATGAATTAAAAATCCATGCCTATTTTAAAAAGTTTTGACCGAATCCCTGCGAAATTTTGAGGGACTCCTCTTATTGCCATTTATGGTGTTGACAAAATTTCAGCCCATTTTGTTAAGATTTCGCAAAGCTTGTTTTTGCATTTTTTATGCACAGTCTCAAAGAATGACGTGGCAAATGATGCTGACTTAATTAATTAATTCATAACTTGCGAACGGAACAACTTAGAGATCTTAAAATAATTGCATTGACCTAGAAATTCCAGTATTAATAATCTATGCAAATTTCACGAAACCACGGTTCAGTGTTCGAGAGTTTTTGCTGCTTCAGACAGACATTTTGTGTTTTATATATAAGATCCCAATAATGGTTTTTTTTTTTTTTTTTTGCACCTGCGTCTTTAAGATTTTTCCTGTTTGTCCTTTTGAATTATGACAGAAACGCCAGTTGGTAAAACACACTTCATTGTGGTGACATTGGTTATTGGTAGGGTATGTAGCACAAGTAAGGTCTTCTCCAGTGACGATGATAGAGCTCAGATTATCTTAGAAAACTTACTGTAAAATTCATACCTGCAAGTTACCAACATTATTTTATCTTTTGAGTAATAAAATGAAATTTGAACTGCGAGGATGAGATGAGAGAAAGTTATGAGAGATAAACTAGGTCGTTCTAGAGAAAGAGTGTTTGTTTCTATTAGAGTAAACCATTATACAATGATAAAAGATTATGATATCACTGCATTATTTTCAAGGTATTATGTGGTCTTACATATATGTATTTGGTTTATGATGTTTACTGAGCTTATACAACAATTTCTGTGCCGACATTTCAAGAATATTTGTAGTTAAATTGTGTATTACGGGGATTACTAGGATATAAGTTTTCACTTTGTCAAATTTTCGGGTTGTAACCCAACCCTTCGTCAGGACTGACTAAGATAAAAGGTGCTGCCACTCAAGTGGTAATGTCATACCACTATGTTCGTTAATCGTGGAACCTCTTCTTTTCTCAATGTGTAGACTTACCACTTGAGTGGCAGCACCTTCTATCTTAGTCAGTCCTGACGAAGGGTTGGGGTACAACCCGAAAATTTGACAAAGTGAAAACTTATATCCTAGTAATCCCCGTAATACACAATTTAACTACAATAATTCTTCACTAGGATTTGCCAAGTCTTCATTAATTCACAAGATTTAAAGAATAGTTAGAATTTTTAAAGGCTCCTTTTAATGAGAAAATGAATACAATTTCTCAAAGCTTGGTATTGTTTGCAGTATGTGAACTTTTATAAGGAAATACAAAAAATTGTCCATGATATAACTGTTTCTTAATATTTCTGCATTGACATCATTTGGTTGTCCTTGAAAAAGTAAAAAGCAAAGTTTGCTTTGGCATCTGAACCCTCAGACATGCACATCTGAATTTTAATTAGTGTTGTCTTATAATGCTGGTATGCATGTTGTAATAGTTTTAACATCTGTTTGAAAAAATAAATCAAAAATTTTTGTGTAAACTTTGGTGTTCAGGCATTTCACTTATTCTGGGATTTGTTTGTTTCAGATGCAACGCTGACAGCAAATTGATGAAGAGGTTTTGCCATTACTATTAGCTCAGAATGGACACCAACTTAACAAAAAGAGCCTCTGTCATTGTATGATATTTTTTTTTTTTTAATAAACTCTTGCTGAAAATTCTTGCTATTGTCATAAATTTATTTCTGGATAAAAGATTTCAGACATGCTTTTGAATTTCATCCACCCATTTTCCGCATGATCTTTCTCTATCCCTTGGTATCTGGTTGAATATTTCCAGCCCATTGCCATTTCAGGGTCTTCACTTTGATCTTCATGTAATGTATTGGGCTGGTGCGAATGAAATGTCCGGCGTGAACGAGCAGTGGAAACGGGCCCCCACCACAGCGGAATGGAACCACCTACAGGTTTTACGAAATATGTAATTCATGAGGCAACCTTAAAGGTTGTCTTATGCTATAAACATGCTTTTGGTTAATTATACATAATACCTAAGGTATTGTTTACCTGATATTGTCAAAGTATTTTGCACATTGTTGCTCTGTGAGGCACGTGCTCCCGCCTCGAGAGGTCTTAATGTTATGGGTTTTTGGTTAGTTATAAAAAAAATTTGAAATAAAACAATTAGGTTATATATTTTCAGTTCTACATTCATTCATTCATACAATCAAACCTTTTTAAATTTACTATTAATTAAAAGATTTTAGTAGAAAGAGTTATACTCATCGGGTCAGGAGACATCTCACAAGGGGTTCGTCGTCACCATGTTACAGCTAGCGTTTTCGACACGGTCGGTGTGTCATCGTCGGACCTTATACATCTACATGAGGGTTTCCTCACGTGTGTGTAGCTGCTGGAGTTGCTTGTTCGGAAAATGAAGGGAAAGTTTTGCGGTTTGTATGTGTTAGGTGATTGCTTATCATGTGTCGCCATCTATTGGATGAGTTGGCAGGTATATCAGTCGTAAGTACAATTTTTTTCTTTTTTGGGGGTAGCTATTTTTGAGCTTTTGTTATTTATTTGTAGAAACAGGTGTATTATTTTTAGTCCTTTATTAAATGGTGGTTCTTTTTTTTTTTTTTTAAATGGTGGTGCTTTTTTTTTTTTTTTTTTAAATGGTGGTTCTTTTTTTTTTTTTTTTTTATGGATTTTTTTGGGTTGGTAAGGCCTTGTAAGTTGCATATTTTATAGGGTTTTTTTTTTTGTTCAATAATGCTTTCAGAAATCCTTAATTTTTTTTTTTTTTTTTTGTGTGGGTGGTTAGTAATTTAATATTTTCAAAACCAGGATATTGTTTATGTTTAATGCAGTGTTGGATAAGTGCAGTTTTTTCTTCTTTTTTCTGTTCCAGTTCTTTATATGTTGATGTAATCTTTTTATTAATCTATTTTTTGTGCTGCCAATGTAAGAACTGTGGTCCCCAGAACTCTGTGAAACAATAGGAATTTCATATACGCCTGCTGATTGTAGTATATACTATTGTTATATTTTTTCTTTATAATTAAGTCACCAAAAATAATGTTTCTTCATTAATCTTAAAAAAATTTTCCACTTAGTCCTCTAATAAAAGGGAAATAACCTGCAACACCTGTATTACATCACAGAATTACTATAAATAGCTAGCATGTATGTGAACAAGGTTCAGGTGTGGTTTGTTTGGACGTAATGTGGTTTGCAAAGGAAACGTGCAGATGCCGAATTTGAGTCTTCTTTCTGTATGAATTTCAACTGGGCCAATCTGCAGGAATTACTGCTCGAAACATTAACAAAGCTTTTGGGGAGAATACAGCAAATGAATGAACCATTCGGCTATGGTTTGTGAAGCAAAGATACGGATCTGCAAAACGAAGCATGTGATCACCAACCTGTTGCTGTTCTGTTACGTGTGGTTGAAGCGGACCCCTGAAAAATGTGTCATGAGATAAGTGTACTACACCACGTGACAGTTGTTCGGCGTCTGGCTATGCTGGGTAAGGTCAAAAAGCAGGGCATGTGGCTGCCGTGCGAGTTGAAAACTGCCAACAAGACTAGACGTGTGGAAGTCTCCATGTCGCTGCTTGCCAGGAATATCTACTGCATCGAATCGTCACCTGCAATAAGTAGTGGGTCCTTTATGATAATTGGAAGCAATCTGCACAATGGTTAAGTAATTCAGAGCCTGCTGGACAGCATCCTAAGCCACCCTTACACACCAAGATGATGATGCTCCTTGTCTGGTGGTCCTCAGCTGGAATAATTCATCGGGGTTTCTTGGCAAGAGGCCAAACCATCACTGCAGAACGTTATTGAGTTGAATTACACCAGATGCACTGGAAATTGCTGCAGAAACAACCGGCTATGGTCAACAGACATGGTGTTCTTCTGCTCCAGAACAACACTGGCCCTCATGGCACACAATGAACGATGCTGACGCTGAGTGCCTTTGGCTATGAAACCCTGCCTCATCCTGCATACTCCCCGGATTTGTCTCCTACAGACTATTATCTGTTTTCGTCATCTGGATCCCTTCTTGTCCGGGAAACAGTTCACAACAGACGAGGTTCAACTTGCAGTTGATGACTTCTTCGGGTCCCAGCCACAAGATTTTTTTCGTTCCAGGATCATGGCCTTGCCGAATAGATGGCAACTGTGTGTCAATGCCAAGGGGGATTATTTTGCCTAGGTAAATTGTCCTACTTTTCCATTCTCGCCGTGCACATGTGTTGGTCCTTTGCCAGACATTTCATTCACACTAACCCAGTACCTGATCCACGAGTTTGAGTTGTCTTTTGTAATTGAAGTCTGTGATCCTTAAGTAAGAACTGGGAAGATGCATGAATTAAACACATTTTTTTTTTTTAGGACGTAATGGTAAGTTGCTCTCCGGCCAAGTTTTATATGCCTATTTTTTTTTTTTTTTTCTTTAGTGTGGCTCGGATTTGATACTAGTTGTCCAAAGCAAATGTATGAATTGGTTACTTCTAGATTTGTGCCATCTCACACTCTAAATCTTCAGTTCTTGTAAAAGCATTGTACATCAGTTTTGTTTTCTCTTTTAAGTTCATTTTTAATGCTGCTACTTTACTTTTGTGAGAAAGTTTCTGGATGATATTGTGCAACTTTAATGGGTCACTTGCAAAATTTACTCAGCAAAATGAAGATGGGTTAAATCTTGTATTTCCACAGTTCACTGTTTCAAAGACATTCTACGTTAGAGCATTGAAAAGTTTGGAAGTGGCGTCACCAAGTTTCGCTCCCTTCTGAAGTTTTAATGTATGCACCTTCAGTAGCTCAGGATTTCAAAGACATTAGAACTGCTGATGTTTTCACAAATCAAAAGACACATTGTGGGAGTTATACTTATTTGCTCTTTCAATTACTGTACTTATATGATTTATAGTGCTGTAAATTGTATTGCAATTTCCGAGGTTCAAACCCCAAAGCTCAAATACTACTCCTCCTTTTTGAAGAAATTTAGAAAATTTCACCCAGTGTAATAATCTTGCAGTTTGCAAAGCAGGATGTCCTGTCTTCATCCATAAGAATTCTTTGGACAACAAAGTGGCTGATTTCCTGGAAAAAACCAATTGCATAAAACTCAAGGCTGACAACATTGAAAAACTATATGTAAAGCTGATAGTAAGATTTCTAAAAAATCTTTGAAATCTTTCTTGGGAGACATCAACCCCCCTCCCCTCCCCCAACCAAAGCTTATTTTCGTACACCCAGGTTGTTCTTACAGATCAAGCTACATAAAGTTGGGCATCCCATTAGGCCATTAATTGAAAACACCTTTTCTCCTGCGGTCAATCTTGAAAGGCAATTGGTCAAATGTTGCAAAGTTCTGACAAGAAATCATCCTTATTCTGTTGTATCAACCAAGGGCTTTATCCAGAAACTTCCTTCATCCATCAATTGTCAAGATTTTCCTGTACACCTTTGATGTGGATTCATTGTTTCCTTCTGTCCCTTTCTTTGATGCCTACATGCTCATGGTCAAAAAACTAATGGAGCACGAAGAACTTCCTGGAGAACTGATCAAAGATCTTTATGACTGTTTTGATTCATTGGAAAAGTATTTCCTGTTTTGTATACAATGGTATCTATTGCCAACAAAAACAAGGTGTACCTATGGGATCTCCTCTTTCTCCCTTACTTGCTGAAATTTATTTGCAGAATATTGAAACATTAATTGTTGCCCCATCCCTCTTAAAACCCACCATTTGGTTAAGGTATGTGGGCGACATCTTCATTATTTGGCCACACCAAAAACACTCTCTGTTTGAACTCATGTCCTTCAAAATTCCTGCATATAACATTTTCCTCTCAAGAACAGATCGACAATAATATTAGTTTTCTGGATGTTAACATCAACCCAGATTTCTCACTTGGCCTCTCTGTTTACAGGAAACCTTCTGCCACCCATAATATCATCCCTTACCATTCTCACACTTTTGGAAAATACAAACTGTCTGCTGTAAAGTCATACATTCACCATGCCAACCTTATTTGCAACAGCCATTCTGCTCTTCAACTAGAATATCAGAATATCATCAACATTGGCAAATTGCATGGCTTTCCACTCCTCTTATTACATAGACTAATCAAGAGGGTTTGAATCACAGAATAGATCTAGTTTACTGCCTGAACCTTCCATCAGTTTGTTGGCACTTTGCGCTATTTTCAAGTCTTTTGGCTACAGGATTGCAGTCAAACCACCTCCACATCTTCTCAAACTCATCCTTAAGGACAAAGATCTTAATAAACCCCTAGATTTACAAGGTGTCTACTCTATCCCTATTAACACTTCCACAGGTGTTGCCCACCTATATTGGTAGTACTTGCCAAAGCATAAACTGGCGTTTGATGGAACATATCGCTGATGTTAAGAAAGGTAGCCCTTCCACCTCCCTTTCAATTTTAACCATCAGCGATACGTCCGACTCCCGATTGGACACAATGTTAAGCGAATCGCCCCGTTCAGCAATCGGCATGCCCTCAGATATCGCGAAAGCATTGAAATGTACCTTACCCCTAACACCTGCAATACTGACGCACCTTTTTTTTTTTTTTTTTTTTTTTTTTTTTTTTTTGGATTGGAGGTTTAACGACCACCGTGAGCAACTCAATGGGCTATAAGCAGTCGGCCGTCCCTAATTTAGGGTCACTAGTTCCAGGGAAGGGAGAGAGCCAGTGCCGTAAGACAAACACAACATCCATGCCTGACCGGGATTCGAACCCGGACCCCTTACGGACGAATGATCAGAGGCCAGCGCCTTAGACCACTGCGCCACCGGGGCGGCGACGCACCTTTTAACATCCCTTTTATTTGGAAAGTGATTTTGAAATCTGGCAACAACTGATGCTTTTACCACGTCTCATTCCACGGCTGATGAAAGTAAAAGTCGCTACTGAAACGTCCCGCTCATAATTTTTCAACGTAACTTACGCGTGTGATGACAATTTCAAGAATTATTTTAATCTAATGTAGGTATCACATGATACCTCAAATTTACAACACAGGGTAGCAGAATTGTAAATAGTACTGCTTGCTCGGTGTGTGTGTGGGGGGGATTAGCAGTGGTCATTTCATTACAACTTTTAAATGAGAACTAATTCTATGAAAGTGACAGGAAATTAATTTATTGGTAATACCTGCAACACACAGGTGTATGAAACAGATATAAAACAAAAGACATGAAACTGCTATGAATAAATTAATTCTGATTGAAAAAAATACATGTAAGACACAAAAACATGTTTTCCAATGAACAAGAATTACATGCTATCTATAAAACTTAACTACAAGAATTCAGAGGATTTAAAGTTTGTGATTATTTTAAAACAGGGCTGGGAAAATACCATAGCAACACTGCACCCAGAAATTTAGGTGCCCAGTTTTGTTTTGTTTTTTTACTTCAAATTTCAGAATTTCTGTAAAAAAGTTGGGCTAATTTAATTTTTTTTTAAAAAGTTGTTGCACCAATTTAACTTTTAAAAATCCATGTTGTGTAAGGAGAGTTGGTGCTATTAGAAAAGTACTGTAATTTTCGTCGTATTATCCGCACCAGTGTAATTCACATAGCAAAAAATTTTCCCTTCGTATAATCCGCAGCCTGTGACCTTCAGGAAAAAAAATAGTCGTATAATCCGCATATCATAGATGTTGAACCGGAAGTGGAGTTTCCGACAGAAAAGTTGGTCACATAATGAATGACCTACGAGTCTGAAGGAAGAGGAAAAAAAAAACGATTTTATTAAATGAAGAAATTCATTTTTAAAGGTTGCTTTTTCATATTTTTTTGTTTATCTCCGGACAGATAAAGGGTATGGTATCCATAGGCCACGCCAATGCAGCTCCAGAGTATTGCATATTGCACCTTGCCAATGACAAAAGGCTGATACAGAACAAGTCATAGAAATACCGTATGTACTCGCGTATAAGTCGAAAGTTTTTTGGAATTCCTGCTTTCAGAGTTGGGGGATCGGCTTATACGTGGGCCAATAAAAAAACTTCCGTGAATTATCCGGCGGAATTTACCAACTGATTTGTTTACGTTTTAAACTGCTGCACAGAGGCTTTCCTTTCCGCCTGTAACCACGCGATTGTTTTCTGACCTCAAAACTATCGCGCAGTGACGTGATCATATCATGTCACTGAGCTATAGTTCGCAATTGTGTTCAGCACTTCAAGTTTAAATTTGGCAGTGTAACTGAAATGTTTCCTTTTCAAAAACATCATGAATAGCAATGGCGGAAAATAGCAGCAACGACAATGGTCAAAACGGCGAAAGACTAACTAAACACAAGGCAGCGCGCACGAGATTCGAAAGGAGGAACGCATAGGTTCATGTAGCAAGCGCCATGCGTACTTCGTTGACTTTTTGCCAAAAACAGATGGCATGATCTCAACGATACAAAATGACCTTGCCGTCCCTCCCCACAACTTTCCCAATCTTTCGTTACATTTCACCTCCCCGCTCCGTACAAACTCCTGAACTGAGGAAAATTCTTCCAAGAGAATTTTCCTCAGTTCAGGAGTTTTCCTTTTCCAATTATACCCCTCCCCTGCACAATTACGCTGCAGATTTAAAAAAAAAAAATCAAAGGGCCGTAATTTTTTTTTTTTTTTTTTAAATCTGCGTATAATATGCAGAATGTATATTTTAAACTTTTCTCGCAGATAATCCGTGGATTATATGACTAAAATTACGGTAGTGGAAATGCGATACCAGAAAAAAAATGTAACACAGTAGGAAGGTAAAGAGATGGAAATGCTTTTTTTTTTTTTTTTTGGATGTAACAAAAGTGGTACTCTGTGTGCTTGTGGAAGGCGGGAAGCCCACTGAGCTATAGCACACCATACAATAGCGGCTGTGTTGGTAGTGTAAGCACTTTGCAAATCGCATTTGTTAGTTTTGCTGTGGCGATTGCATTAGTTAGGCTTTTGTTCAGTTTTTCAGATATGTCAAATATTATGGACTGACTTTAGTTTCTACAGATTTTTTTATTTCTAAGAACTGTAATGCTCAACAAATTAGGGATGTTTGTTCTTCAAGGATTTAAAAAATGGCAGCTACTTTTTTTTTAATAAAATAATTTCTTTCTTACTTCTTTGGGGGCTATACTATAAATTGCAACTCTTCTGTCAGAAATTAGGGTTTGGGATCAACATAACAGGTGCAGATTATACAACAATATATTTTTTTCTGAATTCCGTGGTCTGCAGATGTGTCGACGCTGATTACATGAACGAAAACTTTTGTTTTAGAATTTTACAATCTACAGATGATACCCTGGCACGAATTAAATGCCTTTTTTTTTTTTTCCCCCACTGCTGGCGGATTGATTATATATGCCAGTGTGAAGATTGTACGAATGAAAACAAATTCTGAATTTCACGATCTGTTGCATATATGTACAAAAGTTACTTCAACAAATTGTATTTTAATAAAATCAGAACCTGAAATTTAAGTTTTTTGAGAGCTGCAACTGAAAGAAAGAAAAAAAAAATTATAAGCCACATTGGAATTCCTCTCTCCCTGTGGCACCGTAGTCTAAGTGATGGCTCCTAATCATTCGTTCAAGATGGGCACAGGTTTGAATCCTGGTGAAGCATGGATGTTGTGTTTGCCTTATGGTACTGGCTCTCTCCCTTCCCTGCAGTCAGTGGCTCTAGATTAGGGACGGGCAACTACTTATAGTCCACTGAGTTTCTCATTGTAGTCATTAAACCTCCAGTATAAAAAGATTCCACGTAGCAGCAATAAGTGGTTTGGGTAAAAAAATAATGGCAGCAAATACACTTGTACGACTTACCTCACACATTATGTTTATGTGTTATTCTTTGTAATTTGAATTTATTTTATCTGGCTTCTAGAACATATTTTTCTAGCTTTGGCATAAATATTTTACTGTATTTACATGTAGGAAGTAATTTTCCAGCCAACGATGAAGAGACAAGTTCAATACAATATGAGCAATGGTGATAATGAAAATCATGAAATTAATACACAAAATCACGTGGAGCTTAGAACATGAGCAGTAGAACGTAAAGCTGCAATTAAGAGCATTTCAGACAAAAGAGCTTTGTGCACATAGGTACAAAATACAGGGCACAAAGTGATTTGAAACTTTATGGAATAACTGGCTCACCAGCAGCAATTTTTAAAAAGAAAAATATCAGAAGGTCTAGAAATGGAGAGAAGAGAAACTACGTTATATAATCAAAAGTGTCGGGCTTTATCACAGGAATGGCAACACCTACTGAGTTCTGATGAATTTTGGAAATTGAATGTGCTGCCCTGGTGGCACAGTGGTCTAAGCGATGGCTTCTGATCATTCGTCTGAAAGGGGTCCGGGTTCGAATCCCAGTGAGGCATGAATGTTGCGTTTGTCTTACAGCACTGGCTCTCTCCCTTCCCTGGAACCAGTGGCCCTAAATCAGGGACGGGCGACTGCTTATAGCCCATTGAGTTGCTCACAGTGGTTGGTTAAACCTGCAATCAAAAAATAAATGTCTGGCACAATAGTCTTTTTTGTCATATGTTACATACATATCATTAAGCTGTTCTCTGATATTCAGAGGTTAGCTCGTCAAAGAAAGACCATCTGACAAACATTTAACAGATAATACAAACCACCAGATAAATTTTTAACTGATTATTTACTTACTGTTGCCTTATCAAACTTCTCCATTTACAGGATCTTGACACACAACGTGGGCTTCAGTGACTTCCATAAGACCTTCTATACTTGTAATCTTTTTCTCATTCAGGCACTCCTAAATCTGATCCTCCCACAAATTCCTTGGCCTTCATCTGCCTTTCTTTCCTGCCACTTGGGCCGAAAAACTTTTCTTAGTAAGCATCTCGTCGCTCATTTTTTCAACATGGCCAAACCACCTAAGAATATTAGTCTCCACCTTGCTAACAATGTTTTGCTTCACATCTTGATCTGAACGTGTCTTCCCACAAACCCTCAGTAACGCATTTCTCCGGCACACAAACAACTCCTATTTCTCTTATGTAGTACCTAGGTTTCACTGCCATACATCACAGTAGGAACAATTACAAGTCTATCAAATATCCCATACAAGAGAAAAACAAATTGATTGTTTATTGGTAATAAAGGATGCCACCTATTTCTATTCCTAGATATTATTACTCTATAAAGTTCTTGCCCAATTCCCTTTTAAACCACAGTTTTCTAAACAACACATACTGTGGAACAGAGAAACAAATGGTTTGATGATAAATTCTTCAGTGCTAATGTTAGAGTCCTAAAGTAAAGTTGTACCTTGATTTGACAGATTGAATTACTCACCACAATGGAGCATAATCTCTTGCTACTTTTAAAAATGCAAGGTTTTCTAAGATGTATGATAATTTTATTAGTTATGTGTTGTGATGCAATCATCTGGGTGGAGAAGAATCATGTATTTCTTAATGAAAAATTTTAACATCCTAAATTTAGTAAAAATGTCTGACATTCAGTCTAATAAAAATGAACACATTTCACTGATGCACTATCAGAATCACTTCATTTAGAGGGAAATGACATTTAAATCCACAAAAAGGATTTGTATAAAAATCGTTCATTTGTTGTTACATGGAATTTCTCTTACATGAGCCTTGAAAATAAGGGTTACAGAATGTAAAACCGCATGAAAACCTACCAATTTCAGTCTACAGAATTGAAATAAATGAGGAAATATAATTGAGATTTGGTGAAACATATAAGCCCCTATTTACACTACTTAACACATATCACAAACAGGGGAAGCAGTAAAAATTGTTTTTCAACAGCAAATTTAATGACAAAGCTCTTTTAATTCAAATAATATTATTGTCGTGCTGAAGTATATGCATAATAACTTTAAAAACCGTCTTAGCACCATTCAAACTTGCATGACTTATCTTAGATTAAGAAATAACAACGTTATAAGTAAATAAATAATCTTTAAGATCTTTCGGACTACACATTGAATCCATCTTCAGAATAACATAAATAAAAGAAACATTACAATTTTAAATAAACATAAACATCGTAGTGATAATGATATATATTGAGCAATGCACGTGTTACGTTCACACACGTAAACTACATCTTCTAGGTTGGGTATTATACAGATAAATTGGCACCATTTTTAACATATTTATGTTCAGTTAATCTTGTTTTTAATGTCAGAGTTGTTGGTTCAATATAACATGTATTTGCATGTTCCAGGATTATTGCTTTCAAGGGAATACTATATATTCTGATTATTTATTTATAAGTAAAGATTATTTATTTACTTATAACGTTGTTGTTATTTCTTAATCTAAGATAAGTCACGCAAGTTTGAATCGTGCTAATACGGTTTCAAGGTTGATATGCAAAGCTATTTTATTTGGTAGAAAGATTTTTTAAAAATATGCAAGTCGTTCGAAAAGTAACGACTGATTTTACATGGGGCAGTAAACATACCATATTTACTCGAATCTAATGTGCACCTTACTTCTCTGCTACAAAAATGCGTATTTTTTCTTAATACTCATATACTAAGACGCAAGCAAACTTATGAAATATGTCAATTCTTGAATTTATTTAAATTCCAAATTATACCTTGCTCACAGACATATCTCCATCGACATCCTCAGGTATTTCACTGCACAAATCTTAATTTTTGTCCCCAGCTGTGGTTTCAATGCTGGATTGGTCGAAGATAGCGTTGTCTTCAATGCCATCCATGCCCGCACTTCAGAAAAAACCGCTTAACTAAGTCATTAGGAATGAACTCCCAGGCACTGTGTTACTACAGAGAGTGAAGGTTTTATAACACATCCCGTTTTTGTCAGTTCTGTGTCTCCTGAAGTAAGCCACGCATTATAGTGTGATCGAATTGCTGCTTTAAAAGACCTATTTATGCAGACATCAAGGGGATGAAGTTGGGAAGTCATTCCTCCAGGCACAACAAATAAATCAGTTCTGTTTTCAATGAGTTGGTTACATGCCCCTTGAATGAATCCAATACAAGCATGGACCACAGTCACCCCATCTCCTGGTCGTCGAAACCACACTTTTTGAAGCCAGTCCTTTAACCAGTTATTCAGCCATTTTCTTAAACTCTGACCTGAATTTTCTGAGGAAAAGTCTCTTTATTAGGAAAAGTTTTTCTCTTGAAAATAACATATGGTGGTCGCTTGTTCTGATCGGCGGTAATGGAAAGCATGACCGTCATTCGAAGCTTCTAGTTTCCTGTTGTTAGCAGTTTAACTTGCTTTGCACCAATACTTTCTACAGTGTAATTTGATGGCATATCAAAATACAATGGTGTTTGGTCAGCATTCCCAATCTAGCTTAAAACATTGTGCCCTTGCTTTCTTACTGATATGACGTACTTGGAAAAACTGTATAGCTTTTCTTCAAAGTCAGATGGCATTCTGTGACATATTGAAGTATGCCGCCTCAGAGAAAATCCTTTTCTTTTCATAAAACGGCAAATCAATCTCCTTGAAGCAGTAAACCTTACACTGGATTCAAGTTCACAATAAATTTCTCGTGCTTTTGCCTGAAGAATTTCTACAGTAACAGGAAAACCTGATGCACGCTACTGCTTCACGAAATGATCTAGATTATCGTCAATCTCAGGAAATCTACCCGTCTTAGGTCCCGAGAACGTCTTTGTTTTAAAGCACTGATTCAGCTTTTCCTTTTGCTTCCTCCAAAGCCTTACATTCACTTCTGAAACTCCATACTCTCTAAAACAAGCGTGGTTGCCATTTTTCTCAGCATAGGCACCACCTGCAGTTTAAACTTTGCTGGATAATGCTGCCATTTAGAACACATCTCTGGACAGTATACTCCACGTTCAAGTAAAAAAATGCAGTGTTTCTTCCAGAGAACAACACTATGGGGCAAGCAATTGTCCATATTTTATATCTTTTGTCGAAGCTTCTCAACGAATGTAGAAGAATGGGGAAAGTTGGAGATTGTAGGTGTCCATCGCAATAGTCAGGTGCTCAGAGGAAATTCCATCCGCTGGCGCTCTGCAACGACGTCATCTAGACAGTCCAGCATTGGCGAGACTTCCGATGTAGGTACTTGTCGCCGACACAAACTTGCACACCTGGATAAACAGGTTCAATTTTGGAGGGAGAAAAGTGTACGTTAGATTCGAGTAAATACGGTAATTTCATACTTTTGAAGTACCGTAAGTTTTAGGCTAAGAGCTCCGGCTCTTATGTTACTAAAAGTGAAATTTTTCGGATGGACGGCCCTTATGCCGAATATGTTTTCGATAAGACTGTTTCTTCCCTCCCTTTTTTTTTTTCATGTAGATGCTTAGTACATTTTTTCAAACAACGTCTTTTTTTTTTTCACAAACTCTACTGTGATCGTTTTTTCCCTCCTTTCTACTCATACATTAGACACATCTATTTAAACGATAACTCAGCTGTCCTGATGTTGGTTTAGGAGGGAAAGTGGCTTAGGAGGTTTGTTTGTGAAAGGAATGCCTGACTCAAATGCCCTTTGCGTGGGGGATGGAATGGGGACATAAGCACACAGCCCAGTAACGTGACGTCCGAGGCTTCTGTGGAGAGCACGCCCAGAGTATCTCTTTCGTTGGCTGCGGCATACGTCATGCAGGAAGGTGCAATGCAACCAAGGGAAGGAACGTTCATTTTCACTGGAATGGGGAGACCGGTTTGATGGGCACTTCCCTGAACAAAAGCTTAAGAACATGAACAATGCAAGAGTCTGCCCCAGTACGATTCCATTAGCAGTGACCTATTCCAAATACTGGCGGGACGGAAAGACAAATTCTGTTCACTGTTCCAAGTTAATCTGGCATGCGATAAAGGTGTTTTTTTTTTTTTTTTTTGGCTCTGTGCTCCTCAGTTTTGCTCCAATTTTATTTTATTTTTATTGGCTGATGGTAGTGGAAGTTGAAGGCTTTGGCTGGAAATGCTTTCTCATTAATAAGTGCTGTAGCATTATCATCTGATGTTAACAATGGATAATTAATTGAATACTTGGCTGAAAATAAAATCTTCACAAACGCAAAAGAATTTTTTTTTTTTATTATTGAGCTCCGCTTTTATATGGTAATGGGTGAGCTTTCCTATTCATATAAAAGCGGAGCTCAATGTGAAGGCTCAGTGCCTTGTAAATGAAAGTAGGTCAAACCACTTGAAAGAAAAAGCGAGAAAGCAGACACACCGCTGTTTCGAAGTGTTGGCGGCGAGATCAGCGAACACGTGCGAGGCAGCTGGTAAAAGGAAGCATAAACCAACTTCATTCTAACAAAACCATCTGTAGATGAGAAAAAAAAGCATAACAAGCATAGAAGGAACATATTATTAAAGAAAACATTAATCAAAAGCATTACAAGTGATAATTTAATTACTTCTAAGACATTCTATTGCAGTGAACAGAGAACCATCCTGTAACAGACATCCACATTGAATGGAATTTAGACAATTGTGTGGTTTTACGAGCAATGTGATATTCTAACGGGAGTCTTAAGATTAACTGTGATTTATATTGATTACATAAATGGTTTTGAGCATTTAATAAAACAAATATCATTAGTGTGATTAATCAAAAATTTATAAATAAAAGCTTTTGCCAGTAATGAGTATGAAAAAATAAGTGCATAAAGCAGATCGACACTGAGTTGAAGTATACATGCAATCTCGTTTGGTGTGAGTTAATTCGTGAAAATAAGGAAGATAATTTAGTTTTCTGAGCTGCACGACTTCACAGGTGCGGCCCTTATGGCAACTTTTGCTTCCAAGATTGCAAAATTTCTCACCTGCACCCCATTACGCCGATGCGGCTCTTAGTCTGAAAATTACAGTATTCTCCCTCTACTTTAATGCACTGGTCCCACCTTTTTATCCTCTTTTGGAAGGTGTGTTTGAAGCCCTTTCTTGGCATGTGGTTTAGAATACCCATAACAGCATTGTAACACAGTTCAGTATTTGATGCAAACTGACTCCCATGAAGTTGTTTCTTCACTTCAGGGAATAAGTGCAAGTCACAGCACCAGGGTGTGATGCCTAGATCTTGGATAACCTGCTGGATAAGCAAAGCACGGCATGCAGGGGTATTATCTTGATGCAAAATTCAATCAGTTTGTGAATATTCTGAGTGTTTGGGGGAAATTTCTTCCTTTGAAAACTTCAGTATAATCGGCTCCAATAACAGTTTTCCCTTGTGAAACAACATCATCATACACAATTCCCTTTTTATCAAAGGAAACCAGGAGCATGACCTTCCTTGCACTTGCTTGAACCTTTGCTTTCTTGGATTGCAGACTCTGTGGGTGCTTCCATTGGGTGCTGTTGTTTTGTTTCGGGATCAAAATGGTGAACAAAATGCTTCATCACATGTGATGACTTGATCCAAAAAGTGTGACTCATATCACAGCCAGCACTTCCATTGATGACAAGTGATAACACAATTTGCCTTGTGTTCATCTTTGAGCAAGTGGGGAACCCACTTTGCAGCAACTTTTTAGTACCCCAACTGGTTTCTCACAATGTCATCAAAGGAACCAGTGCACATCTGCATTACATTAGCAACCTCGTCAACGGTCCTTTGGCAGTCTTCGCACAGGAGTGCCTCGATGGTAGTGGCATTAACCTTTGTAGTTGATGTTGAAGGCTTACCGGAGAGTGGCACATCTTCCAGACACTCTTCACCATTCACAAAGTTCTTGTGCCATTTAAAAACTCTCTCTCTTGCATGGCATAAAGCATCTTCCTTACAAGCTGTTTTAATCATTTTGTGCCTTTCTGAGGCAGTTTTATACAAGCACATGCAAAATTTTATAGCTCCTCTTTGATCCAGTTTCAAATCTGTCTGAACTTTATGCCATCTACTACAAGTATGAACTATCAAAATACAACAAGCAATAAGCCTACTTACGAAAACTTGGTAGCTCATCTTTCGGAAACATTTGCAGCACGTGTAGTTCACCAAAGCAATATCAAGATGGTGAGACATTACACTAAAGGCTATTGAATTTTATACAATGCAAAAGCACTCCCTTACTTCATTCAGAAAAAGATATCAACTTAATATTTTTGCAAAGGTGAATATCATAACCCTCCTCTCCAACCTATCCTACAAAACTTTGAAAATCACATTACATACGTTAGCCACTAATTTATAAGCACAAAGCATTTAAAATAATAAATTGCAAACTATATACATATTTTAAGATTATTAAATTAAAAACCAATAAAAACTGCAACATCGGAACCATGCAGGAAAACTTTTGAACGTTTCTCATCCATCAACTGTGGGAATCTTTACAAAGACCGTGCGAAGACGTCGATCGCCAGCCACAGAGTGTCAGCCAAAAGGTAAGTCTGAGATCACTGAAGAGAGGATATGACAGTACAGTGGTGGTGCCATCTGTGGGAACAAGTATTCAGAATTACAGCTTCTGTTTTCATTTTTATTTATTTAAAAGAAAATAGAAACAGAAGCTGAATTTCTGAATTTGTATTCGTTGTTCCCACAGATAACAATGGTGACACCACTGTACCATCTTTTATCTGCAACATTATATCTTTAAAAAGTATGAAAAGTTGGCACAATGGAAATAAATTAGATTTGCAGATGTCTTTTTCCAGATTACCAACATTTCTCTCTGTATGTGGATGAGAAATGGTCATTTATCCATATATGGACAAGTGTTTCATAAAAACACAGGAAATATTTTAACCATATCCATGCTATGATGAAGCAGGGGACTGCTTCAAACCTAGTGCACATCTCAAAATTTACTGAAATTGCTAAGCTACATGTGCTAACTTCAGTTGCATGGAATTTTGTATTAGATAGTTTAATGGTAGTATGCTCAAACAGAAATCAGGAGAAGTGAGTTGATTCCCAGTGCAGGACAATCTTATTTTTATAAACCACAAAATTCACATAAATATGGGTTTAACTTAAGAATAAAAGGTTATTACTTGAAGAAATTAACTCTTGCACCAAAAGCTATTAAAGTTGAAAACAAATGCCATCTCCTGCACGATACACTTTAATGATAATAAAAAACTATGTACAATTAAAATAAGTATATGTTTAAGAACTTTCAATGCCACAATTATTCTTATTATTCAGATTTTCAAGTAACACCCATACCCTTCCTCAGTACTATAGTTGGTGCTGCCATTCACAAGAAAAATTCCAATCATTCAATGTTGTACCTCTTCTTGCTATTGAGCTATCTGGGAGGGACTGGCAGACATCCTAAAACTAGATTGGCATAACATAAAGCTGCTATTAAAACAATTACAAACAAAACAGGTTTGGACATATACAAGACAAAAAAGAGGTTTGGGATGTTGCAGAAGTTCTGACATACTAACAGCACTTCTTCAAAAGAAAATTAGCAGAGGGACTAGAAATAAAAGAGGTACAACATACAATGAATTGAAAGGTTGGAATTTGTCACATGAATGGCAACACCTACTGTACTTCCTGAGGAAGAGTAGGGATACTACTTGAATTTTTTTTTTTTTTTTTTTTTGATTGGAGGTTTTACGACCACCGTGAGCAACTCAATGGGCTATAAGCAGTCACCCGTCCCTAATTTAGGGTCATTGGTTCCAGGGAAGGGAGAGAGCCAGTGCCGTAAGACAAGCACAACATCCATGCCTGACCGGGATTCGAACCCGGACCCCTTACGGACGAATGATCAGAGGCCAGTGCCTTAGACCACTGCGCCACCGGGGCAGCTACTTGAAAATTTGACTAATAAATAAATATATAACCTTCACTTCCTAAGTAAATCCATATTTTGAATTTTGTAGGTTAAGTCTAGGAATAGACATTATTTATTACCAAGTAATTTTTGTTTTCTGAAGAAGGATAGCTGCATGGAAAATAGTAAAGCATATGACATCTGTACATACAGATGACATAAAACAGGCCTTACCATGAACTTTTTTTTCAAGCTCTTCTTTGAACCTTTTAAATTCTTTTATTCAAAAATGTGCTTTTCATTAAGAGTTGCAAGCCCATTTTATCACAGAGGAACAAATAAATATGCAATGATGTTACTTCTAAAGAGTGACAACACATTACTTAAAACAAAGGGTTAGGTTTTTTTTTTTTTTTTTTTTCACATTTTGCTCTATTAAGCTATTAGAAAAGTGTTTTATCTTGAACTGAAACAATTTCCTGCATTGGAATAAATATGCTTCTGTACAGCCATGCCATACTTTTGCTTGATACAAGTTTGGCCAAGCTGTTTGGTTAATAATGATCACACTCAGTACATACTGCTCGGAATAAATTTTAGAAACTTGTAAGGTTGCTTACGACCCTCATGAGGCATTTGCACATGAAAGAATGTAACTGCATGTCTTCATGGAAGTACAGCAGCATTTGAATGTTATTAATGATGATCGTTAGCGCGAAACAGCTTTAAAATTAATTTCCTGCAATCATGAATCCAAAAAATATTGAATTCAACAAAAGCTTACATTTATCTGCTAAAACACAACCCCCCCCCCCCCCTATTGCCATGAACCAACATTGAGAACTCTTAATTTTTGGAAGTTATGGAAGAAATATATTCTTTACAAGTACATGAAACAATCACAAGATTAAAAAAAATGGCAAACTGAACAGATTGAATTGCCTTAGTGTTCAACATATTAGAAAATCTGAAAAGTCAGTTGCATGTTCTGTGTATTTGGGAAGAATATTTCTTCAATAATTCCCATATTTAAGATACTGGCAGAGTTGTATAAAAATAAAATGTATCTGCGTACACAACCATTAAAACAGAAAACTTGCCGCAAATCACGATAACAATAGAATAAGATAATTTAAAGAAAAATTAATGTAACAATAAATAATTATTAGAACATTACAGATTCCAGAGAGGACAAAAGTACATTATGACTGAATGCGTTGAAATGTGTGTAAAAAATGGACCTTGAGGCCAAAAGTTTAAAATATTGAACTATGAACCTCATAAAAACAAGATACTAATTAAAGAAAGTTTTAATATCTAGAAAAGCAGTTCCACTAATGAACCTTCACAAATCGTAAATAGCATTTTCAACAACTTAATTCAAAAATAGTAGACTTATAAAATACAAAAGGAAAAGATTTTAAATTTTATAACTGGCAACTGCAAGAGAAACCTGGCAATAAAATTTAAATTATTTCTGTGTAAACTGAACTTCTGTTACAGTTCATATATATTGAGAACAGGCCTTGATAAAATCAACAGGCCAAAAACGTCTGTAAAAACAAAAGAACTCACTATTGGAAGATGTGAAAAATAGTTGAACATTCTCACGTTAAGATAGAATTAAATATATTAATCTGAGTAAAGCCTTGAGTGTTTTAATTGCTGTAAATAACATTTTTATTTTTTTAATCTACAAGCCAAAAGTATCTGCAAAATCTGCTAATAATTTGGAAACTATCCACGTGCTTCTATATTTTGCGACTCTGGATATTGGTGGTATATTAAATGCTACTAGTATCTGATTGCTTCAGCTGGAGAAAATTTGAAGTTCAGATACTTAGAACTCTGTTGTCTTAGGTTGTGTAACAAATAGCTTGCCCAAACATAAATCGGGAGATGCAAGTTCAATTTCCCTTCAAGGTGACACAACTTTTAAGTTATGTTACATATTGAACAATAAGCTAGGCAGCTCGGGCTATTCTGTTAGCAACTCCTTTTAGTTTGTATTACAACTGGCAAACTAGACAAACAGCAGCAACATCCTTCCAGAAGGAAAATGTTTTTTTTTTTTTTTTTTTATTGGAGGTTTAACGACCACTGTGAGCAACTCAATGGGCTATAAGTAGTCGCCCATCCCTAATTTAGGATCACTGGTTCCAGGGAAGGGAGAGAATCAGTGCCGTAAGACAAACAACATCCAACACCCGGACCCCTTTCGGACGAATGATCGGAAGCCATCGCTTACACCACTGCGCCACGGGGTCGGCAAAAAAAAAAAAAAAAAAAAAAATAGAAAAAATTAATAAAATAGTTTCTACAGCAGATAAAAAAAGAAGCCCAAAAAGAAGAGCTTAAAGTCATACTTGCAGAGAATAACTATCCTAAAGAAGAAATTGAGAAGCTTCTGAATTTTAATGGTACGAAGAACCCACAAAAGCAACAAGTAAAATTCACTAGAAAAAATTTCTTATCACAGAGGTTTATTTGAGGCTTTAAAGATAATTAGTAAAAAATACAATATTAGGCTAGCTCCAAGTTTAGAGAACAAAGTTAAAAAAAATTTCCCTAAAATAGTTCAAAGAGAAGAAGATATTTTAAAAATGCAAGGAGTAGTTTATGAAGTAAATTGTAGTTGTGGACTATCTTACATAGGTGAAACAGGTCGCAGACTAGAAACTCGTATAGCTGAGCATAAAGCAGCTATAAAAAATTGCTCCAACAAGACTGGATTAGATAGGCATGTTAGAGAAACTGGGCACAGCATGGATTGGAATTCCCTTAAACAGTTTCCAAAGCAATTTCCAAAAAAGAAAACTGAAAGAAGGAATAGAGATTGAGAAAAATCAAAATTTCATCATCAATGACTGCAAAGGATTTTCCCTGCCTAACATCTGGCAGGATTTGTTGAAAAATAACCTAAACCGTCAAGGTTAACCGTAACCGTGATAGTGACAAGGAAAAAGTGACAACAACAAGACAGCCTGAAGAAGGAGAAGAGTTTTCTCCGAAAATTTGCTATTAAAGAAAAAATTTCCTAGTAAAATCCCATAAGTTACTTTAGATTATTAAAAAAAAAAGATTTTACTAAGGATCATAATTCCAATAATGAATGACGGGGCTTGAAAAATACCATGCCTGGAGAATGTAAATTATTGGCATGAGCGGGTAAATAAAAAACAATGTGGGCAACTAAATTTAAAAATAATAAAGTTTGAAATAGAAATTCCTACTACAAGAAAAAACAGTAATTACATGTCAAGTTTCATTTCATACTAATCACCAGAAGTTGTGTTACTGTTACAGATTGCCAAGGAAAGAAGAATATTGGTTTTTAATTACATTATTGCCCTACGTCCAGAAATTGGAACCGTATGTAGTTTTGCTTCAAATGTTTACAGTCAGTAACGAGATGCACGACTCTGATGATTTCATCAGAGGCCTTGTTGAAAAATAACCTAAACCGTCAAGGTTAACCGTAACAAAAGGCGAAAAGCAGTTCCACTAAATTTCTCAAATATCAATTTCATTATCATATCATTATTTCAGCATCATCTTAAAACTTGAGATTACACAGATTTGTGCATTGAACATTTCATATACATACATACATATCACTAAGCTGTTCTCTGAGATTCAGAGGTTAGCTCCAAAAAGAAATACAAACTTCCAGATATTTTTACTTATTGTTGTCGTATAGTGTTCTCCTCCAAAATTTCATATTCAGACCTTAAAATGGAAATGCAAAATATGTAAAAAAGTTCATGTTTTTTAAATTAAAAAAAGAGGGTTATTTCTGATTTGTTATCTTGGCTGAACTTCCGAATCAGAATGCTTTCAAGTAGTCCCCGGTTTTGAGTGTATCGTTCTGCTTTGTTTACATATAACCTGGTCACACCTAATGTGAAAGAAAGTAGTCCATAATAAAATAAAAATACATCAATCTATGAATACAGAATTTTTATTACTGTTTTCATCAAAATAAATCTTATCAAAGCAGAAATAATTATAGGCATTTATTTTATTATGGAAAATAATACATTTATTTCATATCATAGATTGATGTATCTGAATTCCATAAGCAAACACACTTTTTCGTGCTATTACACAAGATGTAATAGCACGAAATTTATGTGTCCAACACTCGCTTTCTCTACTCAGTAGGACAAAGTACTTTAATGAATTGTTTAATGGATCTAAATTTTGTTTCATAAAATGGTCAGAACAAATATTCCATTAGGCCAGAGGTGGACAAACGGTGGATCGTTTGTTTCATCATGCTGGTGTATGATGTTCCATACGAACTGCCCGCCCGAGACCAGATGATGGAATGAATCAGACTCCCCAACCGTAACCGTTGTGCATGGTCATCATACCCTTTTGGTGAATGTGATATTGAGGAAGTTTCATCAAACATTCCCTCTACTTTCCTCTTCAATTTCTCAGATTTAGAATCAGAAATAACGAAACTTTAATCTGACATAGTAACTGAAGGCAAAAGTGTTAGATAACATACACTGACGGAAAAAAAATCCCAACACCACGAAAAAATAGTTGTAGAGGAATGAAATGGCAGCAATACATTTGTATAGGTAACATATTTAATCGATTAAGGTTTCAAGATCACAGCTTATTGTAAGCACGAGAAGAGCCATTTTAAATGTGAAATGCTGGTATATTAATAACCGGTGTAACCGCCAGAATGTTGAATGCAAGCACGCAAATGTTCATGCATTGGGTCATACAGGTGCTGGATGTCAGTTTGTGGGATGGAGTTCCATGCCTGTTGCACTGGGTCGGTCAATACAGAGACGGTTAATGCTGGTTGGGGGTGACGCTGTAGTTGTCGCCCAATGATGTCCCATACGTGCTGGATTGGTGAAAGATCTGGTGATCTATCAGGCCACGGCAACATGTCGACACTCTGTAGAGCATGTTGGGTTACAACAGCGGTATGCGGGCGAGCGTTATCCTGTTGGAAAACACACCCTGGAATGCTGTTTGTGAATGGCAGCACCACAGGTTGAAACTTTTTTTTTTGATTGGAGGTTTAACGACCACCGTGAGCAACTCAATGGGCTATAAGCAGTCGCCCGTCCCTAATTTGGGGTCACTGGCTTCAGGGAAGGGAAAGAGCCAGTGCCGTAAGACAAACACAACATCCATGCCTTGCCGGGATTTGAACCCGGACCCCTTCCGGACGAATGATCAGAGGCCATCGCTTAGACCACTGCGCCACCGGGGCGGCACAGGTTGAATCACCAGACCGACGTACAACTGTGCCGTCAGGGTGCTGGGATAACCACGAGAGTGCTCCTGCTGTCATAGGAAATTGCTCCCCAGACCATAACTCCAGGTGTAGGTCCAGTGTGTCCCTGCCGCAGACAGGTTGGTTGCAGACGCTCACCTGGCCTCCTTCTAACCAACACACAGCCATCACTGGCACCCAGGCAGAACCGGCTTTCATCAGAAAACACAACAGATCTCAACTCCGTCCTCCAATGAGCTCTAGCTTGACACCACTGACGTCGCAAACGGCAGTGGTTTGGGTTTGGAGTAAATGGAAAGCACGCTACAGGGCGTCTGGGTCGGAGCTGTCCTTCAAATAACCGATTTGTAACAGTTCGTTGTGTCACTGTGGTGGCAACTGCAGCTCGAATTGCTGCCGCAGACGCAGTACGATGCGCCACTGCCTTACGCCGTACATGGCGGTCTTCCCTCTCAGTAGTGCCACGTGGCCGGCCGGAACCCGGTCTTCTTGAGGCAGTACCTTCCCTTGACCACCGCTGCCAACAATCGTGCACAGTGGCTACATTCCTGCCAAGTTGTTCTGCAATATTGCGGAAAGAAAATCCACCTTCTCGTAGCCCTATTACACAACCTCGTTCAAACTCCGTGAGCTGTTGATAAAGGCTTCTTCGTCTTCTTAAAGGCATTCTTGACTAACATCAACACACTACGTCGAATCTCAACGATAACTAACGCTCACGAACATTACAGCGCGTATTTTCAGCAAACCTGCTTTGCATGTTCTGAGGGGCAGCTACTAGTGCCACACGTATGCGCCGAGCGCGAAATTTGCATAGACGTCATCTTACAGATGTACTCTCACCGCCTACCAACTGTTGTTTATCTAACATAACCCCTTCTTGGTGTTGGGATTTTTTTTCCCCGTCAGTGTATTTTGAACTCAATTGTCAGAAGAAAGATATCCGTGCTTGAGATCTATTGGTTTGCGGATGACTACTTTCTTCGGATCCACATATCTCTGAGAAGCAGCTTTTTCAGAAATGAAAATAATGAAGTCAAACTAACCGTCCTGGGGGCGCAGTGATTGAAGTGATGGCTTCTGATCATTCGTCCGGGTTCGAATCCCAGTGAAGCATGAATTTAGTGTTTGTCTTATGGCATTGGCTCCCTCCCTTCCCTGGAACAGTGACCCTAAATTAGGGACGAGCAACTGCTTATAGCCCATTGAGTTGCTCACGGTGGTCGTTAAACCTCCAATAAAAAATCAAACTACAGGAATTGCCTGACTGATGCTCATTTAGAAGCGTGTCTTCGACTGTGCCTCACTGAATAAGTGGCTGATTATTCTAAACTTTATGAGGACATGAGGTGTCATGCATCGACATCTAAGAATTAAATACTGTAAATAAAAAAGCTACAAGTAAAATTATATAGTTTGTTCGAAAAATAGTGTTTCAGAAATAAAAATAATTATTTAAATATTTTTTTCTGTATTTGTTTCCAAACTTACAAACGTACACACACTAACAAAACACTCTTGATATTATAGGCTCATTCCTATTTAAACGTGCCTATTTCACTGGAATAAACTATGGTAGATCTCGGTTCCTCAAAGTTTGGCCATCCCTGCATTAGGCTATTGGCAAATACTTTGATTTGGAAGTATGGTACCTCAGATTTTGCTTGAGAGCTGTCCAACTGGATCAATACTTTGAGTATAGGCTCCACTGTCAGTATCTATAAAAAAAAATTGTGTGATTGACTGTTACATGAGTGCAACCATGTTCTAACAAACGTTTATATTCTTTCCATTGGTCTGAGTATATACACTGCTGGCCACCCAAATGCAACACCATGAAGGACATAACAAATACAAAGCTGAAACGATTGAGCTTACAGGCCCATCTGACTTGCGGAACACGCAGACATCAATAGTTCGTGTGGTCCCTATGGCTGGCAATAACGGCTGCTTCCACACGATGCCACAGTTCATCAGACGTAGCAGCGGGTGGTGCTTGCTGGGCCACTCTGTTGCCGATCAGCGACCAGACTTGTTCGATGACAACATATCGGGAGAACACTCAGGCCACGGCAGCAGTGACACCTGGTGGGCTGTGAAGAATTGTTGCACGATGCATGCCACGTGCGGGTGTGCATTGTCATGCCACGTGCGGGTGTGCCTGGTGGGCTGTGAAGAATTGTTGCACGATGCATGCCACGATGCATGCCACGTGCGGGTGTGCATGCCACGTGCGGGTGTGCATTATATACACTGCTGGCCACCCAAATGCAACACCAAAAAGGACATAACAAATACAAAGATGAAACGATTGAGCTTACAGGCCCATCTGACTTGCGGAACACGCAGACATCAATAGTTCGTGTGGTCCCTATGGCTGGCAATAACGGCTGCTTCCACACGATGCCACAGTTCATCAGGCGTAGCAGCGGGTGGTGCTTGCTGGGCCACTCTGTTGCCGATCAGCGACCAGACTTGTTCGATGACAACATATCGGGAGAACACTCAGGCCACGGCAGCAGTGACACCTGGTGGGCTGTGAAGAATTGTTGCACGATGCATGCCACGTGCGGGTGTGCATTGTCCTGTTGAAACATGGCCGCTGGCTAGTAAGGGAGGACTACAGGCTCTAAAACGTCGGAGATGTGGCTGTTGAGTGTACAGGCGATGCATACCAGAGGGGTGTAGGTGTCAAATACAATTGCGCCCCAAACCATAACGCCAGGTGATGGACCGGTATGGCGATGCATAATGCAGGCATCATACAGTCTCTCGCCGCGGTGCCGCCACACGCGGATCCGACCATCGTGGTGTTGCAGGCAGAAGCGGGATTTGTCGGAGAAGACAATGTCATGCCATTCCGTAGTCCAGGTGTGGCATTCAACGGCCTACTGCTGCCGCACTCGCCTGTGGTGTAACATCAATGGTAATCGAAGCAATAGGCGCCGTGCTACAAGTCCCGGTTTCTGCAGACGACGTCGAACGGTACGTGCTGACACAGGTTGTTGCGCAACACACCTTAATTCCTGCGCTGTTTGTGATGTGGTGATGCGAGCCGTCAATGCCCGCCGCACAGCATGCCGGTCCTCTCGTTCGGTGGTGTACCGCGGCTGCGGCAATCGCTCACGTCGGTCCATCCGTCCCTCCTGCACCTATCGAATCCATACTCGCCTCACTGTGGCTGGATGTCGTCCCACACGGGCGCCGATGTCCTGGTACAATAAACCGCTGTCACGATAAGCCACTATTCATCTTCTGTAGAACTCCGAAACGTGCTGGAATGACTGCCGTATTCTGTGACGAGGCATCAGGAAGCTTCCCATGCACAGGTCCGGCAGCACAACACACTTACACCCCGCCTTCTGTGCACCCTTCTTATAGTGCTTCTCGGTGGTGTGCCGGGCGCACATGATTTGCACATGCCCTGCAATGCTAATCGTTTGCATGTCCTCTCGCGGGCAACGCATGCTGCAAAAATCAGGCCAATCGGATGCTTCCTTCTTGGTGTTGCATTTTGGGTGGCCAGCAGTGTACATAAAAAAACATGGTAGCTCCATGTAAAAAAATATAGTACTATTATTTGATAATTTCCTCCATAAAATGCATTTAGAATTAAAAATTTGTCATTAACAGGTCTATTATAGCATAATCCTAAAATAAAAAGAAAATTGTGAACTACTTTCTTTCACATTGGGTGTGATCTGGTTCTATAGTGCTGTGCAAAAGTTTGCATCACCTGCAAAAACCTTGAATTTTTAGCCTTTTTTTTTAACTAATTTTAATAGTTATTTCAGCATTTTTGCCATTAAATGCGAAATTTAATGGAGATTTCAAAAATGTCTTAGTTTTTCCCGTTGTTACTTCTGTTCTTAAGGCAAATTACAAAAATCATGACCAAGTCAAAATTATTATGAAAAGGAACATTTATCCAATACTTAGGTTTACAGCAATAAAACATTTTTGTTAAATAACATTTAAATACAGAAATATAATTAAACCAAATGTACCTAATATTTTGTTGCCCAGCCTTTAGCTTTAATTACAACTTTGCACCTTACTGTGAACAAGGTTTTTGTAAAAGATTGGGTTGAACAATGTGATTCCAAATTTGAATTATATCTTCAATGAGTTGAATTTTGGTTGTTGGCTTCTTTTTTTAATAGTTCGTACCACACTTTGAATCACAAACTTTCAATCGGGTTCAAGTCCGGTGACTGTGGTGGTCCTGAAACCACTTTTTCACTATTTCAGCAGGATGACGGGAAGCATTGTCATCTTGACTAGTTGCTTACTCTCTACATTGGTCATTGCAAATCCGTTAAGGTCGCATCAGTAAAGAACTCAACAGACGTGTCAAAAAGTTTCAAATCTTTGTTTATCACCTTGCTTACAGTTGATACAGACATTAAAGACTTAGCGATTGCTCTTTGGTTCCGCGCAGGTGTCTACATAACCTCGTTCGCTCATGTGTTCACCTACGTTTTACGTGTTATTTCACTGTTCTTTTTGAAGGGAGCGAGGCTAGTTTCCATCTGCTTCACCACAGGAAAAGGGTCATCTTGAAAAATAAAATTGCCATCATAAAGTCTTCTAGATGATGGTAGCATCTTGTTTTCTAATAACCAGATGTATTTCTGGGTATTTACCGCCCCGTCGACAACATGGAGTTTCCCAATGCCGTGTGCACACATGCAGTTCCAAACCATGACCTTCACCAGATGCTTAACAGTAGTCACTAAGCAACTTGGATGGATGAATGCCCATGTAAGGAGATTCAGGCTTGAATCTCCTTACATGGGCTCTGATTCATCACTGAAAAGAACATTTTCCCATTGCTTGGTTATCCACGAGACATGGTGTTTTGCCCACTGAAGTCTACGCTGTCTTTGATTTGCAGTTAGGAGCGGTTTACGCCTGCCTTTACTTTAGTCATAGTGAAGCAGCCTCCTCCTAACAGTAGATGTATTAGGTGCTTGAATTAATTCCCGCTGTTTCTTGCCACACAAACACCTGTGTGTTGCCACAGAACGGTACAGAATAGTCTATTCAAAGTAGTGTCCGTTAAGGTAACAAATGGATTCCGCGGTAGAAAAATGCAGGTACTTTCGAGGCGAACCATTCATCAAGCCATTTTTGGATATCCACGACATAAAGGAAGTGCTGCTCTGGCAGGCCATGTTGTAACGACTGGAACAAATGGAAGTCCGAGGGAGCAATGTCTGGGGAATAAGGCGGGTGGGGTAAGAAGTCCCAGCCAAGTGCCTCCAAGAGTTCCTTCATGGATTTGGCGACATAAGGTCTAGCGTTGTCGTGGAGAAGAACAACCTTGTCATGTGGGAACCAGTTTCCAAGCTTCCGGATCATTCCCATTGCCTTTAAACGTTTGCTAACCGTTGACTCATTGCCCCATAGTGTTTCAGACAGCTCCTGGATTGTCTGACATGAATCCTCATCCAATAAGGCCTCCAATGCGCCATCTTCGAACTTTTTCGGCTGCCCAGGTCGCTCTTTGTCCTTCATGTCATATTCGTTGGCTTTGAAGCGTCGGAACCACTCTCTGCATGTTGTTTCCGATAGGGCATGTTCCCCCATAGGCCTGCACTACCAAACGATGACTTTCCGCTGCAGATTTCTGGAGATGAAAGCAGGAGAGTAATGCTTCCCGCAAATGCTCCTTTTTTGGTACGAAACTCGACATCGTGAATGCGATGCGAACTCGTGTTCTGTGTCCTCCGATCGCGTGTCACGCACTGCTTCGCCCAGACTACGGAAGGTACGTGCTTGCACAAGGGAGGTCACGTGTGGCCCAGGTCACAGCGCACCACTGCTGCACTCTATTGGGCAACAGCGGGAATTAATTCAAGCACCTAATACTAACAGTAACATTAGTCACTTCAGACCATCTTTGAAGCAATTCAGGGGAATTGAGCCGCTTGTCTGCCAAGCTTAGCTCTCTGAGCACTCTGTCTTGCCTGGCTGTAGTGGATTTGAGCCTTTCACTGCAACACATATTTTTAAAATCACCAGTGTATTTTACTTTCTTCAGTAGCCTAGTAACTGTAGATTGACGACAGGCCACTGTTTCAGCGATTTGCGTTGAAGAATATTCCTCTTCATGCAGAACAACTATTTTTACTCTGTTCACTGTGGACAATTGGGCAGAGTAAAAATAGTTGTAAAACTACTTGCGAGTAGGTAGATGTTAATCAACATAACATTTTAAATATAAAACAATTATATCAATATGCTGTGGGATTAAATATGTTTAAAAGGGTTAAACAAAATATCAATATAGACATCATGGATATACATATTGATATCCATAACTATGAAACTAGAAATAGAAAGCCATGCTTGCCTAGACACACAACAAATGAAACCAAGTATGAACTATTAGGGACCAACTTTTTGGAATCTTTTACCTGAAAAACTAAAATGCATTAACAATTATAACTTGTTTAAAAAAGACTAAACACATATTTGCTGAACTTATAATAATAATAATAATAAAAACCTTAAATGAATATATAACATTTCAATCCTTTTTTAATTGCTACTAATATCTACTAACAACTAACTAATCTACTGCATGACCCACCTGCTACTTACCTTCATTTTTTGACAGTTTTTATATGACTTGGATCTATTACATAGAGAGATCAGGGGTTTAGTCAGGTCATATAAAGACCTTTTCCCTGGCTGTTATAACAATTACTTTTTACACTCAAATGTAAATACAAACTTGATGAAGGTATAATGTAACAGCTAAAACAAAATTATTATTGTTTTAACCATTGTTGAGAATGTACACAAATTATACCCTAATAACAAGAAGCGACCATTACAATGCTCTAGTAGCTCTGCATCAACCCTTATTAAAGGCTGGAGTAGGATTAGGATAGCATTGGGTAGAAGCCAATCAGGTAAAAGAATGTCTACGATTGACTGTAACAACTGATACGTAGCTAACGTGAATTTCAACGTGTTTGTCAAACCCCATATCTTATTTCATATCTTAACAGAAATGGCTACACAAAAAACAAGACATTTTTGAAATCTCCATTAAATTTCACATCTAATGATGTGTAAATAATGAAAAGACTATTAAAATCAGTTAAACTTAATTAAAAATGCATGGTTTTTGCAGGTGATTCAACACTTTTGCGCAGCACTGTATTTAAATACAGTGGAACAGTACACTCAAAATCGGGAACTACTTGACATTCTCATTTGGAAGTCCAGCTGTTATCTTAAAAGATAAATTTTCCTGGGCATGTAATTTTTCAAGCCGTAAACAAAATACTCAAAACAATTTCTGCCAGGGTATATAAAAAAAAAAAAACCTTTCTATATAGTGGAATAAGAATCTGGTAAATGTATAGTTTAGCGTCCTAAAATATTTCGTCGCAAATGTTGAAGGATATTTTTTTCATTGGAGGTTTAACGACCACAGTGAGCAACTGAATGGGCTATATAAGCAGTAGCACATCCCTAACTTAGGGTCACTGGTTCCAGGGAAGGGAGAGAGCCAGTGCTGTAAGACAAACACATCATCCATGCCTCACCTGGATTTGAACCGTTTTGTTTGTTTGTTTGTTTGTAGGTAGGTTTAACGACCACCGTGAGCAACTCAATGGGCTATAAGCAGTCGCCCGTCCCTAATTTAGGGTCACTGGTTCCAGGGAAGGGAGAGAACCAGTGCCGTAAGACAAACACAACATCCATGCCTCACCGGGATTCGAACCCGGGCCCCTTACAGACGAATGATCAGAGGCCATCGCTTAGACCACTGCGCAACCGGGGCGGCAATTTGAACGGTCAGAGGCCATCGTTTAGACCACTGCGCCACCAGGGTGGGCGTTGAAGGATTTAGAAAAAGTGAGATGTACAGATTTTAAAGTATGCAATTTCGTGGTAAATGGTGAAAAAATTTCATCTGTGAAATGCATTTTAGAGATTTTTACCATGAAACTGGCCTCCAAGTACTATGATGTAAACACTTCTGCGGCAGGCTTAACACAACACCACTGCAACCATGCAAAGCTTGGCTCTGCTGAAAGAAAGGTCTTGTTCCGGCAGCCATTTTGCCGGCGGAAGAGTACAAGAAAAACAGGGAACATTCTTGCAAGCAAAGCATTCCAATTTGTAGTGCTACACAAAAGAAAGTAGTTCATTTCTGTCGCACTTTTTTAAAACACATGGTGACAATTGCTTTGGCCTTAACGCACATCATTCCCTGGTCAGAAATAGAAAATATGCAGATGCCTTCCTTTCTTCTAGAAAACTGTTAAAGTAGAAGCCGCGTTCTCTTAAAAGGGAACTTACGTGGCATCGGAAAAACAAAGTTTTGCTCGTCCTTTTCACAGCGTTGTTCACAATTCATTCAAATTGGATTACACACACACACAAAGAAAAAAACTCTCGAAGAAGTGAGTTCATACATTGCGCATCAAATAATCATATGCAAAAAAAATTATCAGGTTGTGATGTTAAAAAATGACAGGAATGATCTATTTTCTGTAGAACAGCAGTACAAATTGGAAAGCTGCCCTGGCAAGAATGTTCACTGTTCCTCTTGTATTCTTTTGCCAGCAAAATGGCCACAGGAAAGCCTGATGTCGCTGTGGCGTTGTGTTAGGCCTGCCGCAGCTTCTGTTTACAGCGTCACACTTGCACATAAATATTATGGTAAAAATCTTTAAAATGCACCATAATGATGAAATAATTTAGGACGCTAAACTCCACATTTACCAAGAATCTTTGTGTATAACACTATTTTAGTTATAATAGGTTGCTTACCTCATGTCCACATTTCCCTGCAAGTTTTATTCCTTTGGTTGTCTTGCTTGGTTCAAGCCTCTGGAACCAAACGTGCAGGGGAAGTGGACATAAGCTAGGCGACCTAGATTATAATTGTATGCACATAAATTACGAACAGTTTGTGACGATGACGTGACGATGACGATTATGGGCAAAACACGTAACAATATTAACAAATAAAGGTAACTTGATCACGCTAGTTACGTTAACTGAAACTTTTATAAAAAGTTCGTAAGTTGGAAAGCTTTCGACCTTATCTTAGGTCTTCATCACGCCAATGGAGGACTAAGATTGTTGCCAGATTCTACATTTGAATTTTTCTTATTTTTGTTGCCAAAACTTAGAATTGATCTCCAGATCAACGGAATGTTGTGGCTTGTGCTATAGATGTTCGAACACTGAATTACACTATTTTAGGTCTTCTAGCATATTACATTGCTTGTGTTATTCACCTTGATGAAGGAGCATATGCCTTAAAAGATGACTTTTTGTAATGAACTGCTTGGAGCATATATCACACTGGTGAGGCTTTTTGCCAGCATGAAGAAACATATGCTTTGAAAGGGTACCTTTTGTTGCAAACTGCTTGGAACATACATCACACTGGTGAGATTTTTCACCAGAATGATGAAGCATATGCCTTAAAAGGGTACTTTTGCGAGCAAATTGTTTAGAGCATACATCACACCGGTGAGGCTTTTCACCTGTATGAAGAAGCATATGCAGTAGAAGTGTACCTTTTTGAGAAAACTGTTTGGAGCATATATCACACTGGTGAGGCTTTTCACCAGTGTGACGAAGCATGTGCCTCGAAAGGGCACCTTTTGTTGTGAACTTCATGGAGCATACATCACACTGGTGAGGCCTTTCACCAGTATGAAGAACCATATGCCTTGAAAGATTACCTTTCTGAACAAATTGTTTGGAGCATACATCACACTGGTGAGGCTTTTTACCAGTATGAAGAAGCACATGCCTTGTAAGTGCACCTTTTGTAATGAACTGTTTGGAACATATATTACATTGATGTGGCTTTTCACCAGTATGAAGGAGCATATGTGTTGAAAGGGTACCTTTGTGAGGAAATTGCTTGAAGCATATGTCACATTGGTGAGGCTTTTCACCAGTGTGAAGAAGCATATGTTTTGAGAGGGTACCTTTTGAGGCGAATTGCATAAAACATATATCACACTGGTTAGGCTTTTCACCGGCATGATGTAGCATATGCTGTAAAAGTGCACACTTCTGAGCAAACTGTTTGGAGCACATATCACATTGGTGAGGCTTTTCGTCTGCATGAAGAAGCATATGCCTTGAAAGGGCACGTTTTGTTGGGAACTGTGTGGAGCATACATCACACCGGTGAGGCTTTTTGCCAGTATGAACAAACATATGCGTCGAAAGGGTACTTTTTAAAGTGAACACCTTGGAACATACCTCACACTGGTAAGGCATTTCACTTGTGTGAAGAACCATATGCCTTGAAAGATTACCTTTCCTTGTGAATTGTTTGCAACATGCATCACATTGGTGAAATTTTATATCTGTATGAATAAGCATGTGCTTTGCAAGAAGATCTTTTTCTTTGAAGTTTTCTGAGCATACAACACATTGGTAAGGTTTTCCACATTTATTTAGTAACATATTGCTTAAAATTTTGCTTTTTTTAAGTTTTTCAGCAACATATTGCTTAAAATTTTGCTTTTTTAATTTTGCATATACTGGTATCCTTTAACTTGCCTTACAGCCAAGAAAGTACCCAATAAAATTCCATGGTCGGAAAGTGAAGAAAACGCATTTGTGTCATTAAAGGAGCAATTATGCCAAGCACCAACTTTGTATGCTCCCGATTTTGGAAAACCATTTTACTTTACATGGATAAAGAGACTAACTACATTTCTGTGTAAATTTCTTGAAATGCACATCACACTGGAATGATATCTCACTTGGGAGAAGTTACGCACTTCTTGCAAGTTGGATTCTTCAACGAATTTCGGGAACCATATTTCACATAACCAAGAATGTTCACTATATCAACAACTCTGTGTGGTAACATATCATGTTCTTTTTTCACTTCTTTAGTAACCAATTATTGAGTGCTTGACCCAAAAGATGTTTCTCTCAGAAGTGCCTGTATGCTTATAATAATTTTTAATTTATCAGAAAACAGCAACACAAATAATTTCCCCTTTCTGAAAATTTCGACCTTGCGCAATCATAAAATGAACAGAGCCTTTTTCTTTTGGCACTATTTTACTTGAGTGGCTTCTCCTTGCAAAAAGTGTTGTCCACACATACTGTGAAATAAATATCTGTGTCCTGTACGGCATCTAAAGGCACATTATTTATATTTTAAAAGGCCTCATTAATTAAAACTCCTAACAGGAAAAATAACTAGTGGATTTGTAAGCATATTTTCTAAAATGTCTGAGCTGATTTCCATGGGATTTCAGCAACATGGTTGTTGACATTTCCTCATTAAAGCAAATATAACCAAGTCTTTCGTCCCTTGCAATTCCGAGTGTTGGAACTCATATTTGCAAAAAAGGAAAACAAACTAATTGAGTTTGAAAAAAAAAATTCTGTACGCCTCAGAAAAAACTCACTAAATATAATCTGTATGGTGAAATTTAAAAGCCAAGGTAACCCTCCTCACATTTACGGTGGTTTCTACAAACTTATAAGAATAGATATTTTTCATGGTGCACCAGCAATAGAAATCCTAACAGAGAAGGCAAAACATTTACGTAATCACATTCCAGAATTAGCACTTTGCTCTATACTGGGCCAGCCCATAAAGTAAGCCAGCCTTCCCGAAGCCTATCATATGATCGGCTTTGCTGTCTTCCGATTATCAGTGCATCAAGTAATTCTGCTCCGGGATACTTGGTGTGAAGCGTTCCGTGTATCGCTCCGCTTTATTTATGCAACCAAGGATCCAGTTCAGCCTTGATACAACACTGCAGATCTGGCCTTTCGTGTGATTTTGGTATGCTGGTTTTTTTTTTTTTTTTTTTTTCCTTTCTTTTATTGAAAGTTTAACGACTACCATAAGCAACTTAATGGGCTAAATAAAAGAGAGAGCTATCCATGATCATGATCAAATATAGAGGATTTTAGGAAGGGAGTGTCTGACCTCAGGTCTTAAACAACCCGTAGAAATAGGAAGCTAGGGTGCCCGATAGGAAAGTGACACGGAAGCGAAGTAGAAAGGGGGAAGAAGACGCTCTTATTTATTACCGGGGTCCGACGGCTTAACGTGCCCATACGACGCACGGCGGATATTTAGTGGATCGAGCGTTCGTACCTGCCTGGGATCGAACCTGAGGTCCTTTCCGTGGCAGTCACGAACGTTGCCCACTAGGCCACCCGCGGCCTCGAGAGAGCTATCCACACAACCAGCGACGTCTATATTATATCCGGCGCAGTGGTCTAAGCGATGGCCTCTGATCATTGGTCCGAAAGGGGTCCGGTGGCGCAGTGGTCTAGGCAATGGCCTCTGATCATTCGTCCGAAAGGGGTCCGGTGGCACAGTGGTCTAAGCGATGGCCTCTGATCATTCGTCCGAAAGGGGTCCGGTGGCACAGTGGTCTAAGCGATGGCCTCTGATCATTCGTCCGAAAGGGGTCAGGGTTCGAATCCCGGTGCGGTATGGATGTTGTGCTTGTTTGTCTTACGGCACTGGCTCTCTCCCTTCCCTGGAACCAGTGACCCTAAATTAGGGACGGGCGACTGCTTATAGCCCATTGAGTTGCTCACGGTGGTCGTTAAACCTCCAATAATATATATATATACATATTACATCCACCTGGTCCAATACACGTCATGGATGAAATATAGACGACCAGTGGACGTCTATGTAGAAACATGCATTAGACATCACATAAATGTCCAGTGGACGTCCTTATAATAGACGAATTCTGAATGCTACCACATCCGGACGTCCATCGGATGTCATTCATAGGACATCTAATGGACGTCCTTTATGGATGAATTGTGGAGCTGTTCTCGTATGTGCACCTTAAATATCAATAAAGCACGAGACAATTGAGCCAAGCCGAATAAAAGATTGAAGTTGTTCACTTATTAGCACTGAGTCTGGTGGGTTTTTTTTTTTCTAAGTTTGTTTGTGGTCGTGTTTAAAGTTTCCAGGAAGCAGTTCTGTACAACCTGCTAAGTGCTCTGATTATAAACTTCTAACGAATTCAAATCTTATAAGAATTTCATAAATTATCGAGGTGGTACAGTTGGTTGCTGTCTTGGTGGTGTAATCTATAAACGTCAAGTTTTTTAATACTCTTGTATGTACACTGTAAAAAAATTCTGAAATTCAGGAACCATTTTGTGTGATTCCTTTCTTAAATTAACGAAGCATATTTCTGATGCAACCTTTTTCGTGAAATGATGTGGGGCTGAATTTCACGTATTTTTCGTACGCCAGAAAAATTTTGAATTTTCAGAAAACTTTGTGCAATTCCTTTCTTACATTTACGGTAAACTGCCGTTTCTAAGAGGTGTTCACGGACAATTCTGAAATTTCAGAAACTTCTCAGCAATTCCTTTCGTACATTAACGGAAAATTTTGTTATCACTTTTTCTGTATCCACATGGTGGGAATACTTGAGACAGTGGCGTAACCATATTTCAAAATCCGGGGCGGAGGGGGGGCTTGGTTCCAAACTTAAGCAATAACAAACTCACCTAGTAAGACAATGAGATACGTAGGATCCATGACATATGCCCCATGCTTTACATATTTGTTAAAGAATTTATTATGAAAATGCAACATATCAATAGCAATGAAGTCCCCGACACACCCCGTTATCACATATAATATCAAGTTGCAAGAGACAGTATGAGAAAGAAAATGCGAGTGTGTACACTATACTGTTGGTATATCCTGACAACATGGAAAAGATATACACTATATTGACAAAAGTCACCGAACACCTAGAAGAGAAACACAACATAGCATTTATTGACATACATTAGAACGCTGTCGGTCCACCTTTATTCTTAATGCATGCAGTGACCCTTCGAGACATGGTTTTGACAAGGGTTTGGAACACAGCGATAGGTATGCGCTTCCATTCAGTACGTAATGCTGCTGCTAATTATTTCTTAGTTGTAGGCCTTGGTTCCAAACTTCTTATGCGGCGCTCTAATTCATCCCATAGATGCTCTATGTGATTAAGATCAGGGCTCTGTGCTGGCCAGTCCACACGCGAGTCGGAATTATCGTCAAACCACGCCGTAACAGTCCTTGCTTTAAGGCTCGGTGCATTATCCTGCTGGTACCAACAAGGCTCTGTTCTATAGTATTGCCACAGAGTTGGTAGAGCATAATTATCCAGAATATCGAGGTAGATATGCTAGTTAACAGGTTTGTCCACGATAACCAATGAGCCGGGACCATACCACGAAAAACGCTCCAACACGAGTACACTGCCACCTCCAAACTTGACCGTAGGAACAGTACACTGTGGTGAATATCGTTCCCCCGGTTGCCGCCATATCTACACACGGCCATCAAACAGATGGATCGTGTATATGGATTCATCAGTACATAGGACCCGTTTCCATTGATCTACGGTCCACGATAAATGACGAGTAGCATTCCGAGTGGAGATGGATGAAAGGCTTATGAGCAGTCGCACGATCACGGTGACCCATGGAATGAAGTTATCTGCGAATGGTGCGTGTATATACCGAGGTTCCAGCATTTTTACTCACCTGTACACTGAGGTGTGGTGCAGTAGGCCTACTCCGTGGATTAGCTGTAACGACTCTCCTGAGTCTTCGACGTCCTTTATCACTGATTTTCTTTCGTCTGCCGGTGGCTGTTTGTTTCAGACAAGCCATGTGTCTTCCACTTATTCAGTACATCCAAAACAGTTGACTTGGGTATGTTTAAACGCCTCTTGGTTTCTCTTATGGACAACCCACTAATATAAAAACCAACAATCTTTCCTTTCTCAAAGTCAGTTCTCTCCCTGCGCGACTTTTTCACTCAACCTCCCAGTGCGATATAATCGCGGTCAGCTGCAGGCTTGTTTTCATACCGTTTGTAACTCTACCGTGCATCTCAACAACGCAGCGGATCCGTTTATTTGCTTTTGAAGTGGTGTCCGGTGACTTTTGTTAATATTTTTTTTTTGATTGGATGTTTAACGACCACCGTGAGCAACTCAATGGGCTATAAGCAGTCGCCCGTCCCTAATTTAGGGTCACTGGTTCCAGGGAAGGGAGAGAGCCAGTGCCGTAAGACAAACACAACATCCATGCCTCACCGGGATTCGAACCCGGACCCCTTCGTACGAATGATCAGAGGCCAACGCCTTAGACCACTGCGCCACCGGGGCGGCTTTTTGTTAATATAGTGTACATCGGAATGACAAAGGGATCCTTGGACACTAGATGTAAAGAACATGTGCAAAGCGTCAACCAGGACATGCAGAATACAGCCCTCGCCAGAGAAGTCATGCATTCTTCTGCCGCTCGTGTATGTAACAGCATTAGAAGAATTGCCCCTTTTACGAACTTTAAAGATATTGTTATCAGGGAAACAGTCAAAATGCTCTTCAGCAAAGTAGCATGCAATGATATGATCCCTACTGAATTACCAATGGTTACGCATGTATTATTAAAAGACGAAAACACATCGTGGCACACAGTATAATTGGGTGATAAAAAAATTCATGTAATATCCTAGTGATGTCACCGTTATTTTAAAAAAATCCTCTTTGTTCCTTACGTATTCTAATTTTCTGCATTTTTATCTCTCCCATTGCCTTGAAAAAGCCTCCCAGAGGAGTGCGAAAGCTTGGCGAATCTTTGTGCTTATTACACCTAAGGTGACCAGATATCGGAACACTGATTTGAGGACAAAAGAGCGTGGCGTCCCCAAATCGGCAGCTCATTTGGGGAGATATACGTATTCAACAGAAATATGCAAATATTTTTGTCACAAAACTGCATTGCTTCAATAAGTGTGATATTACATATGAACATTTATGTCTTAAAAGGATATAACTTGTAGAATGTTGGTAATTTGTATTGACAAAGTAGAATTATGATGCCGAGAACATACAGTATTAGCAAAAGTGAAATGCTTTACCTTGTATATGTGCTGAATTAAAATCAAGCTGCACACCAAACTAATTGCATGGCCAATTTTTCATTTTCCCAAAGTTTTTGGAGAAACTTAGAACAAGAACAGTCGAAATTTGACCGCACCAGTAGTTCAGTGTCCTAGTACTGGACACTGACTATTCGTACAAGTGGGTACGGGCTCGAGTCTCGACTGACACATGGATGGTGTGTTTGTCTTACAGCACTTGCTCTCTCCCTTTCCTAGAACGAATGTCTCCAAATTAGAGGCAGGTGACTGCTTATAGTCCTTAGAGTTGCTCGGGGTAGTTGTTAAACTCGGAAAGAAAAAAAAAGTCAAAATCTGTTTCCACAAGAAGCATGTCGAAAAATTAGTACAAGGAAAACTACTTTTAAGAACATTTTTCATTAGAAAAATGCTAATGAGGAAGTGTAAATTCGAGGACATTTAAGGACAAACATCAAAATTTGAGGACAATTTGCGTCCCCAGATGTATCAGACGTTTTTGGGGACAGTAAATTAATTCGAGGACTGTCCTCACGAATTGAGGACTTCTGGTCAGCTTAATTACACCACAAAAATAAACGGATTTCATACGCTATATGCTCTTCTTGAATAGTCGCTTGTCATGCTTGCTGAACCACTGCTGTATACACCTTGCGTGATAGACAATAGGATTGTCGTTCATAAAACAGCCGTTACCTGCTGGATAAAAAATCAACATTGTGGGGTGGACTTGATCAGCAGCAATGTTCAGATAATCATTGGAAGACTCCAGTTCCTTAACAAGAAGTGCCCCACACGATGACACCACCTCTGGAGACTTGAGTTGTGTTTATAAGACACACTGTTTCCCAAATGCTTCACTCGGCTCCTACCAAACTTTCTGCCAACACAATACAGCACAAACTGCACCATCACTCATCGGACCACACAATTTTTTCTAGTGTCCACTGTCCAGTCGTGTTCCTCCCACCACTGTAGATGAACTTTCTGTATAGGCATGTGACCAGTGACGGAACTAGCACAATGTGCGCCTCCCCCCTCCCCGCAAGGTTTACTTCAGCGCCCCTAAGCGAAGTAATTTTCCTACGATTGCAAACACAAGGGAAGATGCGTTTTTCGTGAGTGTGTGTGGTGAATGCGAGGGAGGAACGAAGTCAGGGATAGTGTATGAAAAAGTAATGCTAGTACCTAGAGCTCTGTAGTTTTAACTTTTTAAGTAATACATTGAACAATACATGTAATTGTTTTGTACAAAACTGAAATAAATCACTTGGAGAAAACACCCTCTCGACTCGTACGTGGCAGATCCACAGCTGCTGTGAATAAACGTTGGCGCCTGTCGTGTACTTAATCCTAGGTGACTGACTGTTTCCCCACATTTAATAAACTGTTGTGTATGTAATCCTAGGTGACTGACTGTTTCCCCACATTTAATAAACTGTTGTGTATGTAATCCTAGGTGACTGACTGTTTCCCCACATTTAATAAACTGTTGTGTATGTAATCCTAGGTGACTGACTGTTTCCTCACATTTAATAAACTGTTGTGTATGTAATCCTAGGTGACTGACTGTTTCCCCACATTTAATAAACTGTTGTGTATGTAATCCTAGGTGACTGACTGTTTCCCCACTTTTAATGAATTGTTGTGTATGTAATCCTAGGTGACTAACTGTTTCCTCACATTTAATAAACTGTCGTGTACGTAATCCTAGGTGACTGACTGACTGTTGCCCCACATCCTCCATCGGGAATTCCCATGTGGCCTCGCGCTTTTTCAGCAGCGCAGAGAGAAACTATCGTATGACAACCACAACCCGGAGCCAAAGGGCCGAATAGCTTCAATTTGTACCACATCCAGTACTTTAAAAGTGAAAAATTGACATTTATTGAGGCAAAGCTAAATGAAGTTTGAAAGAAAATATGTACCTTTGGGTTAATTATTTGTTTGTTTGTCTTTGTGCGTATTCGAATTTTTTTCAAAAAACTATAACTGGAAGCTGCAGTACACCCATGGTGTACGATAGACAGATGATTCAACTCCGTATGACCGTCGTGCTGGAAAAAAGGTCCCTTAATGTAATGACCAGTAAAGGGCGTTAGAGGAAATGCGGGCCACTTGAATCTCCGTCCTCCGTGACTCGAATCGTCATGTGAGTAAACAAATCGAAGAAGGTATTTGTTACAGGAGGTTAGAACTAGGTAGTTAACTAAAATCTTTGCCTTTTCTATTTCTTGACCTACGTTGAAATCAGTGTAAACTGCTTTATTTCTTTTGTCGGTTGTTGTTTTTTATTGAAGTGTTTAGTTTTTCGGAGTTTTCGATTCCCGTGACATGGGACGAAAATGTTTCGTTCCGAATTTCTATTCTGATTTTGCTAGTAGTGAAGAACATGCTTCTTTATTAAAAGCACTTAAAAATGAAAAAAATGCTTGATAAATGGCAGAAAGCAATCCCTCGAGCCGATCGGAAACTCAGCACTAACGATTTTGTCTGTGAGAAACGTTTCCTCTCCCGTGATGTTATTAGACGCAGGATTGAGACATTCAATGGCCAAGTTTTATATGATGTGCCTGTCCGTGTCAGACTTAACTCCACTGTTATTCCTGTAACATTTCCTGAATGTCCAACCTACCTTTCAAAGAAGGCAGCAAAGTCATTACTTGATAAATGTGTAGTTTAACGTCCTAAATTATTTCGTCGGATTTCAAAAAAGTGGGGCATAAATAGGATTTCAAAAAAGTGAGACGTACAGATTTTAAAGTATTCAATTTCAAGGCAAATTGTGAAAAAATTTCATCATTATGGTGCATTTTGAAGATTTTTACCGTAATATTTATGTGCAAGTACGACGTTGTGAACAGAAGCTGCGGCACGCCTAACACAACGCCGCTGCAGCGACTTTGCTTCGCCGCCATTCTGCTGAGGGAAGAGTACAGGAGGAAAGAGAAACGTTCTTGCCATGAAAGCTATCCAGTTTGTAGTGCTACCTGACGGAAAACAGTTCTTCATTTCTGTCGCAGTTTTTTAAAACACATAATGGAAATTGTTTCGTTCTTATGCATATGATTCCCTTTTACGAAATAGAAAGTATGCAAATGCCTTCGTTTCTTCTACCAAAACGTTAAAGTAGAGGCCGTGTTCTCTTCAACGGAAGTTACATAGCATCGGAAAAATCAAAGTTTTGCTCCTCCTGTTAATAGCGTTGTTCGCAATTCATTGAAATAGGATAACAAAAAGAAAAAGCTCTGGGAGAAGTGAGTTCATAAATTACGCATTAAACAATCATACGCGAAAAAAACCGAAGAAATTCTCAGATTGTGATGTTAAAATGTGAGACAGAAATGATGACCTATTTTCTGTAGCGCAGCACTACAAATTGGATTGCTTTCCTGGCAAGAACTCTCCCCTTTCCTTTTGTACTTTTCCGCCAACAGAATGGCAGCCGGAACGAGACTACAACGAGACCTTCGTTTCAGCGGAGCAAAGCTTGATGTCGCCACGGCGTGTGTTAGGCCTGCCGCAGCTTCTGTTCACAGCGTCGTACTGACACATAAATATTACGGTAAAAATCTTTAAAATACACCATAATGATGAAATTTTTTCACCATTCTCCATGAAATTGCATACTTAAAAATCTGTACTTCTCACTTTTTAGAAATCATTCAACATTTCCGACGAAATAATTTAGGACGCTAAACTATACATTTACCCATTGCTTATTCATATGGTATACCTAATATACATATACATACAACTTATAATTGCCCAAAAAGCAGAGGGCTTTTGAATACTGCTAAGGAGCGTTCAAAAAGTTACGCACTTAAATTTAAGAACCTCTCATTGATATATTTCATGTATTATGTACAATGATATTTTGCGAGTTATTTAGAAGTAAGCAGCTACTGTTGCTACATTCTCAACACACACTATCACCTTTAAATGCATGCAGGGAAAGCTAGAAGCATATCTGCTGTATAAATACACAACAACTACATTAAAGCGAAAAGGTAATATTAATTTACGTGTACTATATTTATCTAAAAAACTTTAAAATAAGTGATTCAAAATGTTACGCGATCATAATTATGACGCAACTGTATATTAATACACTATTGCGCAAAAATTAAGGACGAAGAGGAGAAATTAGCATAACAGCGGAACGAGCAGGCAGGAAGGACCGAAAGACCACTCAGGAGATAGACTAGAGTCCGGTACGGTAGGGCTTGAGCATATATGCAACATCACGTGGGGGGAGGGTCGAAAGGGTATAAAGCCCACGGGCGGTGTACGCTCAGAAATTCAGTGAAAGCTATTGCACGGTGTACATCGGTTTGAACGACGTCGAGTTGCTTCCACCGTGTGATATGGCCAACAGGCATTCCAGTAGACGACATCTGGATGACTTTACCCGAGGAGTTCGGGATAGCTCACAGCATCGTTTTACGAGCTTGGAGAGCTTTTCAAAAGACAGGAACAGCTGTCCGAGAGTTGTTTTTTTTTTGGAGGTTTAACGACCACCGTGAGCAACTCAATGGGCTATAAGCAGTCCCCCGTCCCTAATTTAGGGCCACTGGTTCCAGGGAAGGGACAGAGCCAGTGCCGTAAGACAAAAACAACATCCATGCCTCATCGGGATTCGAACCCGGACCCTTTCCGTGCGAATGATCAGAAACCATCGCTTAGACCACTGCGCTACCGGGGCGGCATCCGAGAGCTTAGCAGTGGTCGTCCACGAGCAACCACGGCGGCGGACGACCGGTATATTGTCCTACAGGCGAGAAGAGACAGACGGCAGACAGCGGGAGAAATCGCAAGACACATGCAACAGACAACTGGACGTCCGTTATCGCGTTTTACCGTGGCCAGGAGGCTGCACAAAGGTGGTCTATTTGCACGACGACCAGTACGGTGTGGACCATTAACGCCTGCTTATCGAAGACGGCGGTTTCTGTGGTGCCAGAAACACAAGAACTGGACACATCAGCAATGGGGTCGAGTTCTCTTTACGGATGAGAACCGATTTAGTCTGACGAGCGATTCTGGACGTATACACATCTGGAGAGAGCAGGGAACACGCAATCACACCTCCAACATCATCGAAAAGGACCGGTTTGGAGGTGGTGGAGTTCTCGTTTGGGGCGGTATCATGCTTGGTAGCCGTACTAACCTCCACATTTTCCAAGGAGGTTCGGTCACTGGTGTCCGCTATTGTACCGAGGTTCTCCTGCCTCACGTGCGTCTGTTTAGAGGTGCTGTGAGTCCTGAGTTCCTCTTCATGGACAACAACGCTACACCTCATTGTACAGTGGTTGTCGCAGAGCTGTTAGAGTGTGAAGATATTCAACACATGGATTGGCCCGCAAGGTCCCCGGACCTAAATCCAATCGAACACGTGTGGGACCTTCTCGGGAGACGCTTGGCAGCAAGTCACTAGCCGCCATCAACGATTCCGCAGCTGCGATTGGCGCTACAAGAGGAATGGGCCTCGATGCCTCAACAGCTCCTTGACAACCTCGTCCTCAGCATGACAGACGTTGTAAATCCTGCAACGCTGTCAGGGGGATCATATCACCTACTAAAGACTGGATGTTTCTTGGCAGCCGCTTGTCATGTGGACGTTTCTGTCTTCTGTCCAGTTGTGCTCGAAACTATCTTTTCAATAAAGAGCCTTTGTAACCTTTGGATTCCTTGTTTGGACGGTTTTGCTCTCTTGTCCCATATTCTTACATCTTGGGGATCTTATGGTATGATATTAGTCCAGGTGGTGCACTTCTTAATAACGTTACATTCGAAAAACAGTCTCGTATTTAATTTTTGCACGCCAGTGTACCTTTCTGCAACTGTATATTAAATTACATCTGTAACACTGTTTTTATATAACGGAAGCCTACCTTGTCCTATATATATATATCATCATCATCATCATTGTCAACCATTATCAATCCACTGCTGGACGAAGGTCTCCCCAAGTTTCCGCCACAACGGCCTGTCTTGTGCCAGTCTCCTCCATGTCACTCCCGCATACTTTCGAATTTCATCCACCCATCTCCCATGTGGTCTTTTTCTGGGTCTTTTCCTGTCCCTTGGAATCCAATCTAAAATTTCGGCTGTCCATCGATGGTCTGTTCTTCTGGCAGTATGTCCAGCCCATTGCCATTTCAGGGATTTAACTCTGATCATGATGTCTTCCACTCTTGTCATTTTTCAGATCCACGTGTTCCTCTTCTTATCTCTCCTGGTTACACCAAGCATGCACCTCTCCATTCCGCTTTGAGTTGTCTGCAGCCTTTGTATGTCTCTTTTAGCTAAGGTCCACGTCTCTGCACCATACGTAAGCACTGGAAGGATGCATTGATCAAACACTTTTCTTTTAAGACATAATGGCATATTGCTCTTGAAAATTATGCTGTTTCTTCCAAAAGCTCTCCAGGCAAGTTTTGTACGCCGATTAATTTCTTCATCAATGTGACCCTCATTTGATATCTGCTGTCCAAGATAAACGTACGTGTCTGTTATCTCCAGCTTTTCTCCATCAATCGATAAATCTTCATTTCTTGTAAAAGCATTGTACATCACTTTTGTCTTCTGAAAGTTCATTTTTAATCCCACTTCTTTACTCTTGTCAGCAAGTTCCTGGATCATACTCTGCAGCTCTGATGGGGTAGTTGCAAAAATGACTACGTCATCAGCAAAACGAAGGTGGGTTAGATAATCTCCATTAATCTTTATCCCTTTGTTTTCCCAGTTCAGTGATTGAAAGACATTTTCCAATGTGGCATTGAAGAGCTTCGGAGATATGGTGTCACCTTGTCTCACTCCTTTTCCAATTTTTATGTGTGTTGTATTTTCAAATAGCAGAATCTTTGCACTTGCATTTTCATAGATGTTATTAATAATATTAATGTATGCATCTTCAATACCGCAGGATTTCAGAGCCATTGCAACTGCTGATGGTTTCACCGAATCAAAGGCTTTTTCATAATCGATAAAAGCCATGCACAATGGAAGTTCATATTCCCTCGCTCTTTCAATTAGTTCTCTCAGCACGTGGATATGATCTATTGTGCTGTAGCCACTCCTGAATCCAGCTTGTTCTCTCGGTTGAGCCATGTCCAGTGTCACCTTCAAGCGGTGTGAAAGAACTTTAGTGAAGATTTTATAAACCACTGATAGGAGGCTGATAGGTCTGTAGTTCCTGAGATCCTCAATGTCACCTTTTTTATGTAGCAAGATCATTGTAGCGTTGTTCCATCCTCAGGAATTTTCCCTTCATTAAGGCATCGAGTGAAAATTTGGGCGAGTACTGTTTCGATTTCTCCACTTGCTTCTTGTATGATGTCTACAGTAATTCCATCTTCTCCTGGAGCTTTTCCCCACTTCATGTTCTTGATTGCATGTGCAACTTCTGCTGGAAGGACTGGAAGAACTCTGGTACTGGTACCTTTCATGATGTCTGGAGTACATGTATCATCCCTTTCATATAATTTGGAGTAGAAATCTTTCACTCTTGTCAAAATTTCACCTCTATTTCTTGTTACAGAACCATCTTCTTTTCTCAGTGCCATAATCTGTTTTTTTCCCTTACTGAGATGTCCCTTTGCTATCTTTAGGCTTTGGTTATTTTCAATTGCTTTCCTCACTAGTTCACAGTTGAATTTCCTTACGTCTTCAGTGATACTTTTTCGTACTGTCTTGCATAGCTCTATATATTCCACTTTGGAAGTCACATCTTCTTTAGTTGTCCTCATCTCTCTTCTTTTTTGCATCAACATTTTGGTTTTTCCTGATAATTTGTTCACATGCAATTTGTTCTTAGACCCAGCTAATTTTGTTGCTGTTTCCATAAGAGCTTTGGTTACTTTTCTGTTAACTTCACAAATATCAACTTCTTCCGATGTTAGGCCTTCTAAATATATATATATTCTATTAAGAAGAGACCGCAGCAAAAATAATTTTTTGACTCATACCAAGTACAACATAGAAAAAGTTATGTATTTACCGGTGTGAGTAAAAAGAGAAAAAAATAAAACAACTGAATGTAGAAAGTGTCGAGAATACTGAGCCTTGGCTTTATCAAGGACCACCAAAAACTCTGCATTTTCTCATTTCCACAAAGACCTAGTTGGAAATGGGTTTCTGCAAAGTCATAGATGCAAGAAATAAGCCCACCAAATTTTTTTTAAAAAATATATATATATATATCATGATCTCTGCAGAGTTGTATGACTTAGCTTTAGTTAACAATTTAGCTTGCATCCGTAACTTTCCTGGCCCGACCCATGCTCTTCATCTGTTACTATTAAACAGAAAGAAGAACAATATAGAAAATTCGAGTTGTGAGAGTGACATGATAATTAGAAATAATGTTCAGCAATAACAAATTGCCAAGTTCGCCTGAGAGAGAATTTAAACCTGAATAGTAATACAAAAGTATTCAACATTTTTTAACATTGCAATTAAAAAAGGAAATATTAATTTTTTTTAAAAACCCAGATTCCTGAAAGAAAACTAGATTATGATACCCCCCACTCCACAACTTCTGACAACACAAAAACGAGAACAAAACAAAGACAATAATTAACTAAAGAAATGCTTTGTGAAGGTTATATGACATAAACAATTAGTTGCAATATGTACAAAGTATTTCAGAAGTGCTTTAAGTGCATAATAAAGTAGTTATTAAGAACCTAACTACTTTGAAAACATAGCGCAATTCAAGAACTATGAATAATGAATGGCCAGCTGCTTGGCCTAAGTGCCTAAAAAACGCGAAAAGTTTCCAAGAAAAGAAAGAGTTAAAATCCGCAAAAAAGTTAATAGACTTGCCAGTGCCCAAAATGCTTAAAGCAAAATAAAGGGAAAAAGTACAAGAAGTACAAACATTGAACTTGTAAAACCTAAAACCCAAAGACAAAGAAGAGAGCTTACCTCTTATGCAACTGAACTTCCTCCACACTTGAGGAAAAACATGGCCGACCTTTTCACCCAAACTTCTAAACCCCTCTGCTACTCCCTAATCGCTGGGGGGCTGCAGGCCTCCACGCACTGAAAAGATCCGATTCGCGGAGATTTTAACCAGAGAAAAAAATATATATAATCAAGAATGTGGACCTGTATGATCAGAAAGAGCAGAATTAACTCTCCATAATACATGAGAAATATTATGAAATACACAAGTAGTGTATTTAATAATCTTTGCATGTATTTAATCACCTTAGTGAGCTTCTTTAGACTATTCAAAATCCTATTAATTTTAATGTTAGTTTTACTATTTTTAGTATAGTTATTCTAGTGAGTGAATAACTAGTTTTCTTTTATATTTGTTTTTATTTTCTTTTATAAACAGATTTTTAAGCTTTTTTTTTTTGTGATTTTGTCTATATTATTTAATTTTTTATTTTTAATAGGACCTTCATATCCATAGCACTAAGGTTCCTTTTAGTAGTTAATAGGCATCCTCTAGCCAACTTCCAACAGGCTTTCATTGGTCAGAATCATATTATTAACTGTGTAGAAAATTAAAGCAGATCTGCCAACCTCACTCTATTATTCAGAATAATTTTTCTTAAAGTTCTTTTGATGAAAGAAGAGGGAATTTCGTTCTCTAGAAAACTGTCTAATAGTATATTAATGTGGTAATTGAAGTCCAAATTGTTGCTGCAAATTCTTGAAATTCTAAGCACCTGTGAAATTAGTACATTCTCAATTACTTTGATTGATATGTTATTATTCCAGTGTAGATATTTAATTACTTTGAAAGGAAAATTAACCCTTTTATCAAAGAGGCTAATATAGATGGGTTACCTCTGTTAAGCTTAATGCTCAAGTCTAGGAACTCAAGTTCCAGATTACTGTGGTTGGTTTTACATAAGTTAAGAGAGCTAGGATAGATATTATCAAAATCACTCTCTATAACTTCTGAATTATTGATACACAGCAGATCGTCAATATATCTAAATGTGTAAAGGTAGTTATCGGAGCAGGTGGAGTGATTTTTAATGAATTTATATTCCTTAAAGAACAGGAATAGATTTGCAATACTCGTGGAGGTTGACGTTCCCATGGGGATACCGTTCACTTGCTTATAGAGAGTATTATTATATAAGATATGGTTATTTTTTATGCAGCAATTGAGATAAGAGTTCCAGGCTCCTACATTAACAAATTGGTTAAGTTTAAATTCTGCATACAGCTCCTTAAAGGTAGTGATTATATCTGATAGAGGCAGATTAGTATATAGGTTCTCAAAATCATAACTATTAATATCTAAGGGACTTACTTCGAGTATAGTGGAAATTACTTCTGCATTATTATTAAATATCCAAAAATCTCTGTACTTCAAATTAGTACAGTTGCTAATGTGTTTCAAAACCTTCTTTAAGATTTCTTCAAAAGCAAGATCAATTTTCTTTTTATGATTCCTTACTCCACTAGCTATGAACCTGAACTTCACTGGATCTTTATGAAACTTAACCGTTGCAAAAAGAAAGGGAAATTCAGGCTCATATCTTCTTGTTTGTGGAATTTTAAGTTTCTTGAAGAATGCCTTAAAACGATTATCTAACTGCTTGGTAGAATAACTTACGGGCTCGTAGGTTACTCTATTATTGAGTTCCATAGTTAACAATTCAAAATAGAACTTCTTACAGATAATAGCAAGATTATTGCTAGCTTTATCCGTAGTGGTAAAAATAAATAGGTCTTGTAGTTTGGATAGTGACCTTTTAGCATCTCCCGAGAAAAAAGATCTCTATCAAAACAAAAGTCCAGACCTGCCAACTCACGAGTGAAGCTATTGATTACATTATATTTCCATTCTGCGAAGGCCTCAATAGGCTGATTGTATGTTAAACTGGTTTTTACAATGTACCTATTAACATCTTGAGTGAAGCTCTCAAGAATCCTCTCTTTGGAGATTTGGAAGGAAGGTCTAAATTTAGAACCATACTCTAATAAATTCCTAAGCTTATCATTTTCAACAAAACTTAAGTTTCCAGTGATAATATGCTTGTAATTCTTATCATAGTGAACTGTTTTTTTATGTTTATCACAAGAACATGAAGTAACTACAGGAATGTAACTCGAAGAATTAAGTTTGTAGTTTTTAACTATTGACCCTAAGGTCTTAACATATTTAAAACTTACAACAGACTGGTGCCTGTGGATGGGAAAAAAATTGCATTATTGTAGAACAGCTTCCTAGCATTGAGATGATCATAGGTTTTATTTAGAAACCTGATGGTCACATAATTACTGGAAAATTCTTTAAGAGAAATTTTATCTTTAAGAATATGCATATGAATGTCTAGAACCAAAGCAAAAACATGCTTATCAACATGGTTAACTGTTTCTTTCCAGAATTTGAAAAAACTTTTAAGGACAGAGTGCTTGAAAGACTTAAGTATTTTGTAAGTATTTTTAACAAAACTAGAACCATTTTTAAAACTTTCCAGAGTTATTTGCAAGTTAGCAAAATCAACCTTTCTTGATGTGCGAAATAACCTCTGTCCTCTATTACCTCTAGTGCAGCTCTTGTTGTTACCAAGAAAGAAGAGTTCACATATAGCAAATTTATGCGGATTATGCTTATTGTCAGAAAGAGTGGAATTAAGACCATAGGGATAAAGAGACTGATGCTGCAAAATTTCAAGGGATTCAGTTTCTAGCCGAGCATAGAGGTCAGGGATAATATGCAGTACCTCTATTTTCACTTTGTCAAAACCATGAGTATGGAAATGCTCTAATTCAAAGGTAGAGTACTGGCTAGCATTTGTGGAGGGGTTCACACCAGAATTAGAGAACTTGTTAACTAGAGACCTGTGACCATTTATCCTAAGATGAAGAGGATTTTTGCTTTGGCCAATATAGCTAAGGCTGCAGATAGTACAGGTGAGCTTATAAATGGTATTGTAGGCTTTGCAAAACTTGTTGGAGCAATTATCTGCAATAGAAGAATACAGGTTAGGATCTGCAGCTTTACACGTCAAACAACGTTTGTCATTTCATAACTTTAGATTACCTTTGCCAGCGAGTTCATACACTATGGGTAAGGGTGCTAGCCTAACCGAGCGGGAGGACTTAAATTATCTGAGCTGACCTCCAATCCTTACATCGTCCTTAGAACGCCACTTGGGCCAAAACATACAAATTCTGAGCAGACCGACTAGGAAAAACTTTTAGAAATAAGCAGTCCAAGAGATTACCAAAACTCGAGTATAAACTACACTCCAAAAAGGCAGCAGCCGAAACACACTAAAATAAAAATTAAAAATAAGAGTGAATTGAAAATAAATAAAAAATGAAAAAAAATAATAATAAATAAATAATAATAAAAAAGAATAATAAAACATTTCAACTAGAATGTGCGCATAAGCTGCTAAATAGTAAGTTGAAATTAGTTACTGAAGAGCAAAGCTGATGTAAGATCAAGTGATGCTAAACATCACAGCCTCTCCTTGGCAAATGTCAAACCCGCCTTCTCGTGGTGCATCCTGTTCCCACTAAAGGGGCTCTGACGACCGCCAATAGCGGTATAACTATACCATCGGGATTAGAGGAAATGCTATCCCACACTCACCAACCCGCTTGGCCAGCGTGGTGAGTTATGGCCAAACCCCTCCAAAATGACTCCACAACTTAAATCTTGGCCCTCAGTCTCCGGCAGCTGGAATGTACCTCGCCAAGGCAGAGGCCAGTGCGACATGAAGGCAGAGAGTGCTAAGAATCCCCGGAGGATCGGAGCAGGCTGCCATCTGATGCTAACCTTGGCTACATATAATGGGCGCTCCCTATCTTCTGATTCAAGGCTTCTTGAATTGGAAGAGGAACTACAAAGGATCAAGTGGGACATCGTTGGGCTAAGTGAGGTAAGGAGAAAAGGAGAAGATCCCATTGAACTGAAAAGTGGACATCTCTTCTACTATCGTGGGACAGATACTGGCAGAACTAGTGGTGTTGGATTTATAATAAACAAGAAACTGAAGGATAAAGTTGTAGACGTTGAAAGTTCCTCTGACAGAGCTGCACGACTCGTTATCCAACTCTCGAGAAGATACCAGGCTCAGATTATTCAAACTTATGCACCCACCACAAGTCATCCTGAAGAAGAAATTGAAGAATTTTATGAGGAAATTCGTCATCTAAATAATAAAGGTGAGCAGCTCTTAAAGATAATTATGGGAGATTTCAATGCAAAAATAGGGCAACGGCAACAGAATGAAACTTCAGTAGGTAAATTCGGTCACGGCAACAGAAACCAGCGTGGAAATACTCTCGTTGAGTTTGCAGAGGCAGAAGGGTTTTTCATCTTGAACTCCTTTTTCAAGAAAAAGTCACACAGGAAGTGAACATGGAGACATCCAAATGGGACCAAAAGTGAAATTGATTTTATTATGTGTAACAAAAAATTCCTCATAGAAGACTGCAGTGTGCTAAGCAAGTTCAACACAGGTAGTGACCACAGATTGGTGAGATGTAAGATGCACCTCAACACTAAACTCGAACGTGGCATGCTCATAAGACAAACAAAATGTATTGACATAACCAACCTTAAAAGACACCATAATACCTTCAAGTTGGAACTGAAGAACAGATTCTCTGCTTTAGAAGGCCTAACATCAGAAGAAGTGGATATTTCTGAAGTTAACAGAAAAATAACCAAAGCTCTTATGGAAACAGCAACAAAATTAGCTGGGTCTAAGAACAAATTGCATGTGAACAAATTATCAGGAAAAACCAAAATGTTGATGCAAAAAAGAAGAGAGATGAGGACAACTAAAGAAGATGTGACTTCCAAAGTGGAATACATAGAGCTATGCAAGACACTACGAAAAAGTATCACTGAAGACGTAAGGAAATTCAATTCTGAACTAGTGAGGAAAGCAATTGAAAACAACCAAAGCCTAAAGATAGCAAAGGGACATCCCAGTAAGGGAAGAAAACAGATTATGGCACTGAGAAAAGAAGATGGTTCTGTAACAAGAAATAGAGGCGAAATTTTGACAAGAGTGAAAGAATTCCACTGCAAGTTATATGAAAGGGATGATGCATGTACTTCAGACATCATGAAAGGTACCAGTACCAGAGTTCTTTTAGTCATCCCAGAAGAAGTTGCACATGTAATCAAGAACATGAAGCGGGGAAAAGCTCCAGGAGAAGATGGAATTACTGTAGACATCATCATACAAGAAGCAAGTGGAGAAATCGAAACAGTACTCGCCCAAATTTTCACTCGATGCCTTAATGAAGGGAAGATTTCTGAGGATTGGAACAACGCTACAATGATCCTGCTACATAAAAAAAGTGACATTGAGAATCTCAGGAACTACAGATTTGATGTTCAATGCTTTTACACGAAATGAAGATTTATCGGTTGATGGAGAAAAGCTGGAGATAACACACACATACGCTTATCTTGGACAGCAGATATCAAGTGAGGGTCACATTGATGAAGAAATTAATCGGCGTACAAAACTTGCCTGGAGAGCTTTTGGAAGAAACAGCATAATTTTCAAGAGCAATATGCCATTATGTCTTAAAAGAAAAGTGTTTGATCAATGCATCCTTCCAGTGCTTACGTATGGTGCCGAGACGTGGACCTTAACTAAAATAGACATACAAAGGCTGCAGACAACTCAAAAAAGCATGGAGAGGTGCATGCTTGGTGTAACCAGGAGAGATAAGAAGAGGAACTCGTGGATCCACAAAAATGACAAGAGTGGAAGACATCATGAACAGAGTTAAATCCCTGAAATGGCAATGGGCTTGGCATACTGCCAGAAGGACAGACCATCGATGGACAGCCGAAATTTTAGATTGGATTCCAAGGGACAGGAAAAGACCCAGAAGAAGACCACATGGGAGATGGGTGGATGAAATTCGAAAGTATGCGGGAGTGACATGGAGGAGACTGGCACAAGACAGACCGTTGTGGAGGAAACTTGGGGAGACCTTCGTCCAGCAGTGGGTTGATAATGGTTGACGATGATGATATATATATATAACTCGAACGTATTATCAATTCATAAACAAAATTCCTTTCATCCCTAGCATCGCTGTTGTAGTTTAAAGGCGTATCATTTCTACATGGAAATCTGTCTTAAAAATACGTCCTGTTTTTTAATTTTTATGTTGGCCTACTTGATGTGTAAGGACTAATAATATTTGAAAAGTACAATACGGCTATTCTCACGCTTAAAATACACATTGCAACAACAAACCTATACATCATCGTGATACACACAGCGGTTTACTCATCTCCTGGAATTGATGGCCTGCATCTCCCCAGCGGCATCTGTTGGCCGATTACATTAAAAGTCCACATTTTAGCTGAGAGTTGAATCACCTGTCTATCGTACACCATGAGTACGCCCCTTGATTACCTGCGCCCCACGCCGCGCGCATTTGCGTGGGTGGTAGTTACGCCTCATGATGTGACTGCCAATACTGATTCACTTCAATTTCGTGCACATAGTTCTCTGAGATATGGGTCAGGAACAGCCTTTATTGAAAGCTTCGGTCAATTGCTGCACACAGGAAGTCCTGTTTTGGTCAATTGCTGCACACAGGAAGTCCTGTTTCGGACAATTGCTGCACACAGGAAGTCCTGTTTCGGACAATTGCTGCACACAGGAAGTCCTTTTTCTCCACACAATGTAGTGCCACAATTACATTGTAGTGCCACAATTACACCTCTTAGACAAGAAATGTGGGTTATTTTACCATTGGTTTAAAACGTGGGATATGTTGATGGTAGTTGAGAGCACGATTAAGTTACGCTTACTAGTTTTAAGACAAATATAAAAACTATTAAACATAACTTAGGTTGGTTCCATCTAAAATCTCTGCCTTATGTTTCAAATGGTAAAACTTCTTTACATATTTTCTTCGCAATTAATGTATTCCCAAGGATGAAAATTTGCACATCGATAAAACTAACTTTAAGTTATAGCATCATGGGATACTTAATATTTTGCTAAAACGTAACCATAATTAAGCAATCTAACATTTGTTTGTCTAATGACGCCATCAGTGCACAGGTCGCGCCTGTACACTGATGGCTGAACATTACTTAAACAAAAATCATTGATTTTTAATATAATTATGGTTATGTTTAATATAATTATGGTTACGTTGAGCTCTGAATTCAGATACTACTATGTTAAATATTTTTCTTCTGTAAGCCAGGAAGCATGGAATACTTCAGTCTAGTACAGATTTCACCAGGTTTTTGGTTAAAAACATCATCTGCCCTAAATAAACCATTTTATATGAAGTTACATGAGTATACATCACAGCTTAAAATAAATTTAAGGAAATCATGGGATTACTCATGATGCTGACAAAAAGTATGCACATGATAGAATGGAACCACATGGCATCTTTTTTTTATTGGGGGTTTAACGGTCACCGTGAGCAACTCAGTGGGCTGTAAGCAGTAACCCATCCCTAATTTAGGGTCACTGGTTCCAGGGAAGGGAGAAAGCCAATGCCTTAAGACAAACACAACATCCATGCCTCACCGGGATTCGAACCCAGACCCATCTTGGACGAGCAATCAGAAGCCATCACTTAGACCACTGCGCCACCAGGGCGGTCACACGGCTTCATTTAAGTGCTGTAACATCCCCATACTGGTAATGAAGGGCAGCAGAATTAATTTTCCACAATCATTAATCAAGAAAATACTCAATTCAACAAAAACTGCTTCTTACATTTATCTCGTACATGACAAAACTTTTTCTTTCGTATGGATGTTGTCATTAACAGATTTGAAAACAATCAAGAACTCGTAATTCATATTACAACTAACAGACTCCACTAACAACAGATCCTTGTAGAAGATAAATTATCTTACCAAGATACATAATTCCAATAATGAAAAAAAAATAGTCGATTTACCTTAGGGTACTCCAAAAATGTAATTTCCACACAACAGAAATCTTCATATATGGCACTTATATCTAATCTTCTAGCACATATCACATTACACTAATATTATTATTCATGTTCATAGAGAAGAATATGCCTTGAAAGATAACTTTTTGGAACACATTTTAATACAGGTGAGGCATGCATTACATATCATGTTGTTGTTTTTTATTTGGAGGTTCAACAACTATTGTGAGCAACTCAACAGGCTATAAGTAATTGCCCGTCCCAGGGTCACTGGATCCAGGAAAGAGAGAGAGCCAGTGCCGAAAGACAACATCCATGCCTCACTGGGATTTGAACCCAGACCCACCTCGGATGAATGGTCAGAACAAATAATATAAAGCTTCATGTGCAGAACGCCAACTCTCGTTGAGATAACATGAAACAGACAACGACAGCGCCCCCACAAGCTGGAAACTTCAGTGCTCTGTTGGAAAGCAAACATTCAGGAGGAAAAGGCGTTAGGGGTCTATGGCAGTGGAGGTTTTCGCTGATCCACGATTATTTCCTTCAATCTAATGACTATTTGCTTAGAATAGTTTTTTTGTTGTTGTTGTTGTTTTCTAATCGGAGCAGCCATTGCATTGTTATCAAGCTGGGTCATAGGGACCCACAGATTTTTAAAAAGTGGGTACTTTGTGAGATATTCTGAGTCCTTTTAAAAAATCAAAATAATCAAGAGATAATGAATATTTGTACTTACATAAGCAAATGAAAAATAAACATAACATACATTGTTCAACACTTTAATGTACGCTCTTTGAAAGCAATCTTTATAAAAAAGTCAAGTACTGACGGAAATAAAATTTTATCATTTTCAACTAAATTTTATCATAATGGAAGTTACACAAAGACAATGCATTTTAAGTCAACTCAGAACAACTCAGACATTTTTATTTTTCAAAACACAGGAACTGTGTTGTGTGATGACTACTCTTGAACAGTTTTTTTTTACTTTTAACGAACAATCATAGAAGTACACATACAACTTTTAGTAGAGTATAATCATTCACAGTGCTTTCATTAAATGTACGTTTCTTTGTATTTCAAATTTCAACTGACCCAATATTGATTAAAAGAGCTGAAAGGTTTAATAAATTATTCAGGACATTCATATATTTACATAATCTTGACGAATGCTGCATTGCTGGCTGCTTTTGTTCTTTCCGTAATCCTCATGAATTTGACTTTTGCCAAATGGCATGTTAAAAAAATCCAAAATAAAATGTCGGTCCCAAAGGATGAGTAGAATTTGTAATTATGGTCCCTTTTTTTTATCTTTGTGTAATTTACACGCTACAGCGCGTCAGTGGCAGCGCTGTCTGATATCCCGCTCGTCCATTATTTTGGTGAAACAAATACACAATAACAATTAATATTGCTATTTAAATTAAATTTTAGCAAATACACTGTCGGAAAGTGAAAAAAGAACACCAAGAAGGAATTGGCGGACGATCATGAAATTTACATATGTTAATGAAGTATAGTTTATGTAGGTGTGATGTCAATTTTGGGACCAACCGGTGAGCGCTTACGCCACAGCACGGCATAATATGCAAATTATCGTCGGTGGTATTTAAGAAGTACGGTGAAGTGAATGTAATCAGTCGTCGGCGTACAAACACGTGTGAAGACCCTGAAGAAGCTGCAATGCCTGGACATGGAGGACGTGTATGATTTCAGCAGCTATCGGACTTTGAGCGAGGTCGTCTAGTCGGACTCCGCGAGGCCGAGTTATCGTATCATCGTATTGCGGAGCGAATTGGACGGGAAGTATCGGTGGTGGTCCGATTGGTGTGTAGATGGCCCGAGGAACATTCCCACACGAGAAGACGTGGAACCGGGAGTCACAGACGGACTGATGAGCGGACCAATCGCTGCATAAGAAGAGCGGCGGTGTCAAGCAGAACATCCACTGCGACGCAAATCCGAGCTGCCGTTGCACCTGAGGTGACTGTGCGAACAATCCGCAACCATCTACTGGATGCAGGACTACGTGCACGTGTGCCTCAGGCATGTGCACCTCTGACTCCAGCCTACTGTCAGGAACGGCTGCAGTGGTGTCGCCAACGTCTGCACTGGAGAACGCAATGGCGATCTGTCATGTTCAGCGATGAAAGCAGATTCTGCTTGGGAGCCTCCGATGGCTGTATGCGTGTTCGCAGACGCACAGGGGAGCGTCTCCACCCTTCTTGCATCCGCCAGCGACACACAGGGCCTACACCTCGTCTCTTGGTGTGGGGAGCGATCAGCTATCACTCCCGTACACAACTAGTGTTTGTACCAGGTACGTTAAACAGCATCTCCTACATCAACAACATCATTCAGCCCGTTGTTGTGCCATTTGTAAGGTCGGTCCATCGTGGTGTTTTCCAGCAAGATAACGCACGCCCACACACGGCACGTGCAACGCAACATGCACTTCAGGGTGTGAGACAACTTCCATGGCCTGCACGTTCACCCGATTTGTCCCCCATTGAGGATGTGTGGGATGTTATGGGACGTCTTATCCGGTCACCACGGCCAGCCACGACCATCCCCAATTTACGCGTCCAGGTTGAGGAAGCTTGGAACTCAATACCCCAAACTTACATCCAACATCTGTACGACAGACTCCATGCCAGAATTGCACAGTGTGACGCAGTTCATGGCGGTTCAACCTCGTACTAACCATGTTACATGGAAATGTTATTTTTCAGTTTAACAGCAAATACAGCTGTATTTTGCCACAATGTTTTGATCACGTTATCCTCTGTATTCAGTTATTATGCTGTATAAATTTTGTTGGTATCAGAGGTCTCCTTCTTGGTGTTCTTTTTCACTTTCTGCCAGTGTATTACATTCAGTACTAACCAGTTCCTTTATCAAAAACCATAACTTTGGTTTTTCCCTTATTTATACTCAGTTTGAATTTCATGCAAACTTTGTACATCCGGGACAACATACTCTGCAATTCACTTAACTGCTCTCTGCCAACAGAACAGTGTTGTCAGCATACAGCAATCTGCACACATGCGCATCACCAAGACATAAATTAGTATTACCTATTTTTGCATCACACATGCATTCATCCATAAATATGTTAAACAGCCAGGGTTACATTACACAACCAGGCCCGAATCCTGCATCAATAGAAAACCATTTTGATAAAACACCATTCACTCGTACACAAGCACTACTGCCAGCATACATGGCTTTTACACTATTGAGTAGACTCCCATTAACATTCATTCAATACCTTCCACAAAAGTGTCCTATTTACTCGGTCGTAAGCTTTCTCTAAATCTATGAAGGCAGCAAAAACATAATAATCAAACTCATTGTTTAAAAAGTCACAGTGTTACTATAACCATTCGAAAGTTTACGGGCCTACAATTACTTTAATGAGAGTAATAAGAACCTTACCTTTGCTAGAAGGTCTGTTCTCATTAGAAATTTATACATTTCTCTGCAAGTTTTTCCTCATTTTGAGTTCTACAGTTGGTTTGAGCTTCTGGTGCGGCAGGTTTATGTTGTCTTCAGCTCGTTCTTTATTTGACAGAATGATTAATTCTTTAATCCGTACTGCGGCATTCATACTTGGTCTAAGAACCTCTATTTGACTTAAAAACATATTATTTCACTGACGTTTATATAACCCTAACTGATAGTTTAATTGACTTATAAAACTTACTATTCAGTAAACTCACATGCGTGAACATTCACTAACATAAACTAACTTCTTATTTAAAAACACCAAAAACATTTAACTGAAAAAGTAAAAACTACTATACAATTATTTACACAAACTCATCTCATTGCCCTCTATACCATTCTTTCATTCCACAGAAACAAATTTGTATCTCATTCATACAGCACACCTCTGCCATTTCCAACGTAGATTGCCTCTAGCAGCTTTCTACCCGGTCGGGGTCGTCTTCAGGAGGCTCTTAGGTGGTATCAGCCCTGCTCTCCTACGTCATATTGAAATCTTTGCCACCGTGGCTCCATCTGTTAGGAACTTGAGTTAATATTTTATTTTCTTCTGCAGTATTTTATTTGTTCTATTTGTATTAGTTGTATTAATTTTTCGTTAAGTATATTTGGGTCATTATGATTACATACTTGATCCCTATTTTTTTCAATCAGCACAGATTCTGTAATGCGCAAATGTCTTTCATTGTTACATGATTTAATTATTTTGATGTCTTCAAATTTAGGGTATCTTACATTGTCTAAGCAATACTGTCTGTATCAGTGCTGTTTTTGCTTCTTGTTTTTTGCCAATTTTTTATGTGTTGTTGCAGGCGATGTTTCAATTGGTTTTTAGTACTGCCTATGTACGATATTTATTGGGATGCCTGTTATAGGTATTTCATAATGAAATACCTATATATGGGATGCCTGTTATAGGTATTTCATAATGAAATACCTATATATGGGATGCCTGTGTTATAGGTATTTCATAATGAAATACCTATAACAGGCATCCCACCAATATCGTACATAGGCAGTACTAAAAACCAATTGAAAACATCGCCTGCAACAACACATAAAAAATTGGCAAAAAAAAAAAAAGCAGAAACGGCACTGATACAGACAATATTGCTTAGACAATGTAAGATACCCTAAATTTGAAGACATCAAAATAATTAAATCATGTAACAATGAAAGACATTTGCGCATTACAGAATCTGTGCTGATTGAAAAAATAGGGATCAAGTATGTAATCATAATGACCCAAATATACTTAACGAAAAATGGATAGAACTAATACAAATAGAACAAAACAAAAAAATACTGCAGAAGAAAATAAAATATTAACTCAAGTTCCTAACAGATGGAGCCACGGTGGCAAAGATTTCGATATGACGTAGGAGAGCAGGGCTGATACCACCTAAGAGCCTCCTGAAGACGACCCCGACCGGGTAGAAAGCTGCTAGAGGCAATCTATGTTGGGAATGGCAGAGGTGTGCTGTATGAATGAGATACAAATTTGTTTCTGTGGAATGAAAGAATGGTATAGAGGGCAATGAGATGAGTTTGTGTAAATAATTGTATAGTAGTTTTTACTTTTTCAGTTAAATGTTTTTGGTGTTTTTAAATAAGAAGTTAGTTTATGTTAGTGAATGTTCACGCATGTGAGTTTACTGAATAGTAAGTTTTATAAGTCAATTAAACTATCAGTTAGGGTTATATAAACGTCAGTGAAATAATATGTTTTTAAGTCAAATAGAGGTTCTTAGACCAAGTATCAATGCCGCAGTACGGATTAAAGAATTAATCATTCTGTCAAATAAAGAACGAGCTGAAGCCATGTTTAAAGGGCCATTTTCTCAGCTAATTGCTCAGAAGACACATTTTGTGGTGCTTTTCATCTGCACGTATAATCATGTTGTGAAAGGATACCTTTTGCAAAGAAAAGCTAGTGTAACCTTTTACTTTGTATGATGAAGCATGTGTGCTGAAAGGTTACTTTTATATGTAAACTCTTTCGAGCATACATCACACTGGTGAGGCTTTTCACCAGTGTGAACTAGCATATGCACTGAAAGATGACCTTTATAAGCAAACCGTTTAGCACACACAACACATTGGTGAGGCTTCTCACCTGTATGAACAAACATATGCTTTGAAAGGTCATTTTTTGTAGTGTACTGCTTTGAACACACATCACACTGGTGAGGCTTTTCAGCAGCATGACAAAGCATATGCCTTGAGAGGGTACTTTTCCGAGCGAATTTTTTGGAGCATACATTACATTGGTGAGGCTTTTCACCTGCATGAAGAAGCATATGTGTTGAAAGATTACGTTTGTCGGCAAACTGGTTGGTGCAGACAGTACATCGGTGAGGCTTTTCACCAGTGTGAACAAGCATATGCACTGAAAGATAACCTTTATGAGCAAACCGTTTAGCACACACATCACATTGGTGAGGCTTCTCACCTGTATGAACAAGCATATGCTTTGAAAGTTCATCTTTTGTAGTGAACTGCTTTGAACACACATCACACTGGTGAGGCTTTTTACCAGCATGACAAAGCATATGCCTTGAGTGGCTACTTTTGTGAGTGAATTCTTTGGAGCATACATTACAATGGTGAGGCTTTTCACCTGTATGAAGAAGCATGTGTGTCGAAAGAGATTGTTTGTTGGCAAACTGTTTGGTGCATACGTCACATCGGTGAGGCTTTTCACCAGTGTGAATTAGCATATGCACTGAAAGATGACCTTTATGAGCAAACCGTTTAGCACACACATCACATTGGTGAGGCTTTTTACCTGTATGAACAAACATATGCTTTGAAAGGTCATTTTTTGAAGTGAACTGCTTTGAACACATCTCACACTGGTGAGGCTTTTCAGCAGCATGACAAAGCATATGCCTTGAGAGGGTACCTTTCCGAGTGAATTCTTTGGAGCATACATTACACTGGTGAGGCTTTTCACCTGTGTGAAGAAGCATATGTGTGGAAAGAGTTTGTTTGTGGGCAAACTGTTTGGTGCAAACGTTACATCGGTGAGGCTTCTCACCAGTATGAAGGAGCGTATGACTTGAAAGAGTATCTTTTTTAGAGAACTTCTTCGAGCATACGTCACACTGGTATGGCTTTTCACCTGTGTGAAGAAGCATATGCCTTGAAAGATGATTTTTTGTAGTGAATTGCTTGGAGCATACCTCACAATCATGAGGCTTTTTGCCAGTATGAAGAATCATATGCATTGAAAGGGCACCTTTTGTAATAAACTTCTTAGAACATATATCACACTGGTGAGGCTTTTGACCTGTGTGAAGACACATATGCCTTAAGAGTGCACCTTTTGTAGTAAACTGCTTGGAGCATACATCACACTGGTGATATTTTTTATCTGTGTGATTAAGCATGTGCTTTGAAAGATGACCTTTTTCTACAAAATTCTTCGAGCATACAGCACATTGGTAAGGTTCTCCATCATTATGAAGTAATGTATTGCTTAAAAGTTTATTTTTTTCACTGACCACCCTGGAAGACATATCCCCCTGGTAAGTTTTCTCACCTGCATGAAGCTTTACATGTGATACAAGATTCCATTCTTCTGTAAATTTCTTGAAACACACATCACACTGGAAAGATTTTTCACTTGAGTGCAAGTTTACATGTCTTTTATAGCTGGATTCTTCTGCAAATTTCTCAAAGCAAATTTCACATTCCCAAAGATGCTCATTTGTATCCATAACAATGTGTGGTAAAGACTCAGTTTCTTTTTTCACTTCATTAATAATCGATTCTTGAGTGACTGTTCCTGAAGGATGTTGCAGTATGGACTCCATGTTAATAATCATATAATTTTTTTATTTAAAAGACAGCGACATAATTTACTTTTGAAAATATTGACTTTGCCTGATCAGAAAGTGAACAAAGCATTCTCCCAAGTGTTTTTTTTTTTATTGGAGGTTTTAATGACCACCGTGAGCAACTCAATGGGCTATCCCGGACCCCTTAAAGAATGATCAGAGGCCAGCGCCTTAGACCACTGCGCCACCAGGGCGGCCCGAAGTGTTGTCCACACATAGTTACTAAGAAATAAATCACAATGCCCTGAATGATATCTAAAGGAACGTTGTATTTTAAAAGATCTCATTCATTAAAACATGCAGTAGGGAAAAAAACTTAATGACACCACGGAGGATTTGAAAGCCTATTTTCTAAAATGGCTGAGCTAATTTCCATTGGATATCAGTGTAGAGGTATAAATGCAATTTTGTCACATGTGCAATGAGATTGCTGACATTTCTTCATCTAAAGAAAAATAATAAGTATTTTGTCCCTTAGCATTCTGATGCGTTCATAATAAGCATTTATTCAGATCCAGATTAATAAACATTTCTTAGTATACAAAAACCCCTCTCTAATTATAATCTGAACAGTGAATTTTAAAAGCCAAGGTAACTCTCTTCACATTTACGGCGGTTCCTATAATTTTAAAGAAACATACGTTTCAAAGTGCACTAGCAATAGAAATCCTAACAGACGCCAAACTTGCTTTACTGTTTAAAGAAACATATAAGTATTTAAAAACTTTTAAATGCAATGTCAGTTACAGTACACAGCGTGTATGAATCTGTACTGTTTTTCGACCAATAAAGATTGTTTGAACTACAGTACAGTCCTCCTTGGTATGGATGCATACAAGTCCTGAATGGTGGCAAGTTGTACCATTCTTCCTACAGAAACTGTACAGTTAAGCTTAATCCTGATAGTGAAAATATCTTTACTAAACGGTGTTGCCATTCCAGAAACCCAGAATCAACTAATTCTAACTGAAAAATTAAATAATATCAACCAAAAGATCATAAGACACTTCGGCGAAAAAGGAAAGCACTCCTTTTTTTTTTTTTGATTGCAGGTTTAACGACCACGTGAGCAACTCAATGGGCTATAAGCAGTCGCCCATCACTAATTTAGGGCAACTGGTTCCAGGGAAGGGAGAGAGCCAGTGCCGTAAGATTGCAGGTTTAACGACCACGGTGAGCAACTCAATGGGCTAGAAGCAGTCGCCCGTCCCTAATTTAGGGTCACTGGTTCCAGGAAAGGGAGAGAGCCAGTGCCGTAACACAAACACAACATCCATGCCACACCGGGATTCGAACCCGGACCCCTTTCGGACGAATGATCAGAGGCCATCGCTTAGACCACTGCGCCAACGGGGCGGCGTGCCCTAAGACAAACACAACATCCATGCCTCACGGGGATTCAAACCCTGACCCTCCCGGACGAACAATCATAAGCCACCGCTTAGACCACTACGCCACCGAGGCGGCTGTCTGTGTAACTGTATGTCACCGCAAAATAAACTAAAACTGTCAAGGTACGAATGTAGATTTCGTACGTATTGCACGTAAACAAAATAAGGTGTGCAGCGCCCTTTGTGAGGTTGTCAGAAATTGAAATTCATAACGACTTGCGCTTAGGGTCATTTTGTCTAATCCAACAGCCAAAGCTGAACTGGGAAAAGAAGAGTCTTAACATTAACCTTGGGGACAACAAGCTTTGGGTGATTGCCCAGTGCACGTGAAAGACGAATTTTGTTTTTAGATGGCACTGCGTCCCAAGTTAAAAACAATACCATCCCTGCGTTGTTCGCATGGCTGGATTGTGTTTGTTAAAAATTAATTCCACTACAGTTTTACAAACAATCCATTGTTTTCACAGCAAAATATGATCCAGGTTCATTACAGTTTACTGCTCTTTGTAGACATGCACGCCTTCTAAAGAGAAAATGATAGAAATTTCATTCCATGAGTTCTCATCAGATCAGAACTTGAAGCAACGGCGGCTGCAAGCAATATCTGTGGAGCATTTCCAACGAAATGACATATTGTCATAAATTGATGTCATATTCTCCTGTATTCTTATATAGCTAATTTGTAGTTGAATAAACGTGATTGGCAACACCCATATCATCACGGTTGTTGTTGTGATCTGTAATGGCCAACGAGATAGAAGTACGTAGAGCGCTTACGTCGGGGAACGGGTGAAGCCACCGGAAAAAAATGGCAGCCATGTTTGATGAGGTACAGAACGATTTCCGTTCCGTGTTAAGAAAGGGAGTTTTCGTAATAAATGGTTTCATGTTAAATAAGGATATAACTCAGAAATGTTGTTATAAACACCTAAGGGGTGAGACTAAAACTTTAACGTATCAAATAACGCTTTTCATTGTTAGTTTGTGTTGTTTGTTTGTTATTGGAGGTTTAACGACCACCGTGAGCAACTCAATGGGCTATAAACAGTCGACCGTCCCTAATTTAGGATAACTGGTTCCAGGGAAGGGAGAGAGCCAGTGCCGTAAGACAAACACAACATCCATGCCTCACCGGGATTCGAACCCGGACCCCTTTTGGACGAATGATCAGAAGCCATCGCCTTAGACCACTGCGCCACCGGGGCGGCACATCATCATTGTTAGTTAATTGGCGGCAATAGTGTTTTAAAAAGAAAATGATATTTTAATGGATGCAGCTTGCTCTTGTTGAATAAAATCTCATGCCATAATTTTTTGACATTTCACAAATTTTTTGGAATAAATTTTCAGTGAAATATAAGTCACCGGTAATAGAGTAAATGAAAAAAAAGAACGAAAAAAGATAAACTACAGTGGCAGTCAATCCGCAATTTTGGTAAAAATCTTAGATATTCGTCGGTCATCACCATGAGAATGCTGAATCATCCCACAGCTTATCACTCCAAATACGTAGAGTCCAAATATTTTATGAGAGTTTTAAATGAAAAAAAAAAAAAAAAGTTTGAAGAAAAACGGAAAACAAACAATGAGTTTACACAGCCAAGAGGTACCAATATTAAAATACTTTTACCAACTGCCCCTATCTTATATAATCAGAAGAAAACTATTACCTAACTGGTTTTTATTTAATAAAAGTTAAAAGGCCTTAGCACTGGGCATGTTTCTAATCTGTTTGTTAGCCTTAACATTCGACAACACAGATCTGCAAGCCTTATTCGTGGGTAGGCAAGGCAATTGTGGTAACTTGACATCTCCCAGCATATACACTAAACACTTCACACAATATAATTCTATCTCTCCCTATGTATCATCATTGTCAACCATTATCAATCCACTGCTGGACGAAGGTCTCCCCAAGTTTCCTCCACAACGGTCTGTCTTGTGCCAGTCTCCACCATGTCACTCCTGCACACTTTCGAATTTCATCCACCCACCTCCCATGTGGTCTTCTTCTGGGTCTTTTCCTGTCTGTTGGAATCCAATCTAAAATTCCGGCTGTCCATCGATGGTCTGTCCTTCTGGCAGTATGTCCAGCCCATTGCCATTTCAGGGATTTAACTCTGATCATGATGTCTTCCACTCTTGTCATTTTTCGGATTCACGAGTTCCTCTTCTTATCTCTCCTGGTTACACCAAGCATGCACCTCTCCATGCTGCTTTGAGTTGTCTGCAGCCTTTGTATGTCTCTTTTAGTTAAGGTCCACGTCTTTGCACCATACGTAAGCACTGGAAGGATGCATTGATCAAACACTTTTCTTTTAAGACATAATGGCATATTGCTCTTGAAAATTATGCTGTTTCTTCCAAAAGCTCTCCAGGCAAGTTTTGTACGCCGATTTATTTCTTCATCAATGCGACCCTCACTTGATATCTGCTGTCCAAGATAAACGTACGTGTCTTTTATCTCCAGCTTTTCTCCATCAATCGATAAATCTTCATTTCCTGTAAAAGCATTGAACATCACTTTTGTCTTCTGAAAGTTCATTTTTAATCCCACTTCTTTACTCTTGTCAGCTACTTCCTGGATCATACTCTGCAGCTCTGATGGGGTAGTAGCAAAAGTGACTATGTCATCAGCAAAACTAAGGTGGGTTAGATAATCTCCATTAATCTTTATCCCTTTGTTTTCCCAGTTCAGTGATTGAAAGACATTTTCCAATGTTGCATTAAAGAGCTTCAGAGATATGGTGTCACCTTGTCTCACTCCCTTTCCAATTTTTATGTGTGCTGTATTTTCAAACAGCCGAATCTTTGCACTTGCATTTTCATAGATGTTATTAATAATATTAATGTATGCATCTTCAATACCGCAGGATTTCAGAGCCATTGTAACTGCTGATGGTTTCACTGAATCAAAGGCTTTTTTATAATCAATAAAAGCCATGCACAATGGAAGTTCATATTCCCTCGCTCTTTCAATTAGTTCTCTCAGTACGTGGATATGATCTATAGTGCTGTATCCACTCCTGAATCCAGCTTGTTCTCTCGGTTGAGCCATGTCCAGTGTTACCTTCAAACGGTGTGAAAGAACATTAGTGAAGATTTTATAAACCACTGATAGGAGGCTTATAGGTCTGTAGTTCCTGAGATCCTCAATGTCACCCTTTTTATGTAGCAGGATCATTGTAGCATTGTTCCCATCCTCAGGAATCTTCCCTTCGTTAAAGCATCGAGTGAAAATTTGGGCGAGTACTGTTTCGATTTCTCCACTTACTTCTTGTATGATGTCTTCAGTAATTCCATCTTCTCCTGGGGCTTTTCCCCACTTCATGTTCTTGATTGCATGTGCAACTTCTGCTGGGCGAACAGGAAGAACTCTGGTACTGGTACCTTTCATGATGTCTGGAGTGCATGTATCATCCCTTTCATATAATTTGGAGTAGAAATCTTTCACTCTTGTCAAAATTTCGCCTCTATTTCTTGTTACAGAACCATCTTCTTTTCTCAGTGCCATAATCTGTTTTCTTCCCTTACTGAGATGTCCCTTTGCTATCTTTAGGCTTTGGTTGTTTTCACTTGCTTTCCTCACTAGTTCACAGTTGAATTTTCTTACGTCTTCAGTGATACTTTTTCGTACTGTCTTGCATAGCTCTATATATTCCACTTTGGAAGTCACATCTTCTTTAGTTGTCCTCATCTCTCTTCTTTTTTGCATCAACATTTTCGTTTTTCCTGATAATTTATTTACATGCAACTTGTTCTTAGACCCAGCTAATTTTGTTGCTGTTTCCATAAGAGCTTTGGTTACTTTTCTGTTAACTTCAGAGATGTCCACTTCTTCCGATGTTAGGCCTTCTAAAGCAGAGAACCTGTTCTTCAGTTCCAACTTGAAGGTATTATGGTGTTTTTTAAGGTTGGTTATGTCAATACATTTTGTTTGTCTTATGAGCTTGCCACGTTCGAGTTTAGTGTTGAGGTGGATCTTACATCTCACCAATCTATGGTCACTACCTGTGTTGAACTTGTTTAGCACACTGCAGTCTTCTATGACGAATTTTTTGCTACGCATAATAAAATCAAGTTCACTTGTTGTCCTATTTGGATGTCTCCATGTTCACTTCCTGTGTGGCTTTTTCTTGAAGAAGGTGTTCAAGATGAAAAACCCCTTCTGCCTCTGCAAACTCAACGAGAGTATTTCCACGCTGGTTTCTTCCCTTACTGAGATGTCCACAGCGGTATATATATAGATAAGACCCAGAAGAAGACCCCATGGGTGATGAATGGATGAAATTCGAAATCATGTAAAAGTGACACAGAGGATACAGGCTCAAGACAGACAACTGTGGAAGAAACTTGGGGAGGCCTTCATCCAGCAGTGGATTGATAATGGTTGATGTTAGACATATATCAGTAAAAAGAAGCAATGCACACTCATGTAGTAATTAGACCACATCAACACTGCACCTTGCTGCAGGAATTAGACGTAGCAGAAATAAACATAGAATTAACCAGAAGTGACCCACTTTCATGATTCTAAACAAAAATGACAGAATAAAACAACTCAGGAACCCCAAACCACTCTTCAGGGAAAGACATCTGGAGCCCCGGAGTTAAATCATAGCTTTGGTGTTACAGAAAAAAACCCAGAAGACCCCATGGGAGATGGGTGGATGAAATTCGAAAGCATGTCGGAATAACACGGAGGAGATAGGCTCAAGACAGACAATTGTGGAAGAAAGTTGGGGAGATCTTATATATATATAATGATTATACACACTATATACACTGACGAAAAAAAATCCCAACACCACGAAAAAATAGTTGTTGAGGAATGAAATGGCAGCAATACATTTGTATAGGTAACATATTTAATCGATTAAGGTTTCAAGATCACATCTTATTGTAAGCACGAGAAGAGCCATTTTAAATGTGAAATGCTGGTACATCAATAACCAGTGTAACCGCCAGAATGTTGAATGCAAGCACGCAAACTTTCAGGCATTGTGTCGTACAGGTGCTGGATATCAGTTTGTGGGATGGAGTTCCATGCCTGTTGCACTTGGTCGGTCAATACAGGGACGGTTAGTGCTGGTTGTGGTTGACGCTGGAGTTGTCGTCCAATGATGTCCCATACGTGCTGGATTGGTGAAAGATCTGGTGATCTAGCAGGCCACGGCAACATGTCGACACTCTGTAGAGCATGTTGGGTTACAACAGCGGTATGGGGGCGAACGTTATCCTGTTGGAAAACACCCCCTGGAATGCTGTTCATGAATGGCAGCACAACAGGTTGAATCACCAGATCGACGTACAACTGTGCCGTCAGGGTGCGTGGGATACCCACGAGAGTGCTCCTGCTGTCATAGGAAATTGTTCCCCAGACCATAACTCTAGGTGTAGGTCGAGTGTGTAGTGTGTATCGGCCGCAGACAGGTTGTTTGCAGGCGCTTATAATGAATATACTCTTTTTACCAGCTAAGCTAATTATAATGAATAAATAACAAAGCTTTCAACTAAGCTAAGTATAATGCTTCTGCTACTGAATTATATGCTTGTACTAAGCTTCAAATAGTGAATTCAAATGGTTGTTGCTACTAGTTAATTAATATCATGAATAAAGTCACCTGCTAGTAGTGTAGTAATAGTAATGCACAAACTTATAACTGGTAGTAATGTTGTAGCAGTAATTAAGATGAATAAAGTCTTATGCTGGTTGTTACTAGTAATATTAATTGAAATAAACCTAACAGCCAGACAGAGGTCTGACAGTACTATGAACTGAGAAAGACGTACTTACATAAACCTTTTATTATGACCTTCTACTGGTATCATCACACACAGCTACTCAAATAACACGTAGCTCCTTGCACATGAACGGAGCTCTATACTCATAAACAAACGCTCTCTTTCACATAAACCAACACTCTCCGTACAACAATAAACGCTCTCCGTACAAATAACAAACGCTCTCCCTTCAACAACAAACGCTATCCTTATAACAACAAACGCTCTCCTCGGGTATCGTTGAACGCGCCTATTTATACTGGCTACCACCACGTCATGACTTACACTCATTGCCAGATCTCATTCAGCGGGTGAAATAATATCTCGTTCAGTAAGAAGATAATTTACATAGAAAAATAAAATAACCAGAGATAGTAAAATCAAAAGGAAAGTGAATATAGAGTATACGTTACACGCTCACCTGGCCTCCTTCTAACCAACACACGGCCATCACTGGCACCCAGGCAGAACCGGCTTTCATCAGAAAACACAACAGATCTCCACTCCGTCCTCCAATGAGCTTTAGCTTGACACCACTGACGTCGCAAACGGCAGTGGTTTGGAGTAAGTGGAATGCACGCTACAGGGCGTCTGGCTCGGAGCTGTCCTTCAAGTAACCGATTTGTAACAGTTCGTTGTGTCACTGTGGTGGCAACTGCAGCTCGAATTGCTGCCGCAGATGTGGTACATGGCGGTCTTCCCTCTCAGTAGTGCCACGTGGCCGGCCGGAACCCGGTCTTCTTGAGGCAGTACCTTCCCTTGACCACCGCTGCCAACAATCATGCACAGTGGCTAGATTCCTGCCAAGTCGTTCTGCAATATTGCGGAAAGAAAATCCACCTTCTCGTAGCCCTATTACACGACCTCGTTCAAACTCCGTGAGCTGTTGATAATGGCTTCTTCGTCTTCTTAAAGGCATTCTTGACTAACATCAACACACTACGTCGAATCTCAACGATAACTAACGCTCACGAACGTTACAGCGCGTATTTACAGCAAACCTGCTTTGCATGTTCCAAGGGGCGCTACTAGCGCCACACGTATGCGCCGAACGCGAAATTTGCATAGACGTCATCTTACAGATGTACTCTCACCGCCTACTAACTGTCGTTTATCTAACACAACCCCTTCTTGGTGTTGGGATTTTTTTCCGTCAGTGTATATATCGTAATGACAATGGTTGTGAATGATCGTGATATATATACCATTATCAATCCACTGCTGAATGAAGGTCTCCCCAAATTTCTTCCACTATTGTCTGTCTCTAGCCTGTCTCCTCCATGTTACTCCGGCATGCTTTCGAATTTTGTCCACCCATCTCCCATGGGGTCTTCTGGGTCGTTTTCTGTTCTTCGGACTCCAATCCAAAATTTCAGTTGTCCATCGATGGTCTGCTCTTTTGGCAACATGTCCAGCCCATTGCCATTTCAGTGATTTCACTCTCTCTATATATATTCTTTGAGTTGTCTGCATTCTTTGCATGTCTTTTTTAGTTAAGGTCATACATACAGTATATATATATACATAAATGGTCATGATGTTGCCCACCCTCTCTCTATATATACTGTATATATATAAAACATTACGTATAAATATTACTTACCTTTTCCTGTATTTTTTATTCTGTCGGTTTACTTTTTGATGTATTTTGACAGCAGGAATAGGTTAATCCTTTTTGATGAAAATTATTTTATTTATGTATCTATATGTGTTTATTTGCTGTGTTTTATTTAACTATCTTCCAAGGTTTATCCGTGAGAAAAAGAACTGAAAATAATTATTCTCAAGTGCAGTTTGAATAAACCAATACTGAGTAGCTAGAGTTAGTTTTATGTACTTTTTGAACCTAAAAAGACTTCTAATTTTTGGCATCAAAAGAAAAATCTTTCTACACATCCTGCTTTTAATACCTGGGCAGGTAAATTTTCTCTGGGCATGTATTATTTTAGATATTTTTCAAGTCTTGGGCTCAATGACTATAAAATTCAGATTATGGACTTTAATTTTTTACGAAACAAAAAGTTGTCTTTTTTTTATTTCAGTAAATAAGTATTTAATGTTTTTTATTTGCACTTTCATAGTTTACTTTTTTTAAGAAGCCTAGTTTTTTGTATTCCCACAGTTGAAATTTGGTGGTTTTCACCTGATATTTGTACACATTTTGGCAATTGTTAAGATGTGCTGCACATAGTTGTTTTTTTTTTCAAATTGACGGGCACAGCCTCTTATTAATATGAAGTGAAAGATTAACAACCACTGATCTGCATTCATGGTGTGTAAAAAGTTTGGTGAGCAAATGTTTATTTTTTGTGTTGTTATTTTGTGGGTTCCTTCAGCAGTCTTGCTGGAAACACCGCAAGTGTGACTGATTTGTATTTTAGAGAAATACAGGCACAACTTGTTCAATTCAAAGAAAGATTGATTTATGTGAGTGATATTTGTTTAATAGTCACCTATCATATGGTTGTTGCAAAAGGAATAACTGGCAATTTGTTGCATGGACATACTGACTGTTTATCCATCATGAATCAGAGGTCACATTCTTCAAAAAATACAAAATAAAAAATAAAAAAAACACCTATCACACAAAAATGAAATGCAAGTAGTTTAATAAGTAGGAATTGTACACCAAATTATACTCAAAATAGTATAATTATACTAAAATTCGAAATTTCTTGGCGTAGAATACAAATAAAACTTTCCAAGCTTTCGCACATCAACCAGATGGCTTTTTCAAGGAAGGTAGACAACTTCTTTCCTTGAGAAAGCTTTCGCACATCAACCAGATGGCTTTCTCAAGGAAGGTAGACAACTTCTTTCCTTGAGAAAGCTTTCGCACATCAACCAGATGGCTTTCTCAAGGAAAGAAGTTGTCTACCTTCCTTGAGAAAGCCATCTGGTTGATGTGTGAAAGCTTGGAAAGTTTTATTTGCATTCTACGCCAAGAAATTTCGTATAGTTATACTATTTTGAGTGCAAGTAGTTTTTACAAAAAGTTGCTAGTCCCTTTCTTTTGTATTATTCCATTTGCTGAGTATTATACTTTTTTTTTCAATTGTGATTTCATAATTTTTTAGCGCATTTTCATAAATACTTTTTGTTTGAATTTTTGAGGTACCATTGTACTCCCTGTTTCCTATTTTCAGTTTTAAATCAATATTGTCTGTAATTTTTTTGCTATGAGAAAGATCACACACATTGTACTTACACATTCATAAATAAAGAGTATTCTGTCAAGAAATTTTCAAGTTCCCCATTCTCACTTTGTTGCAGTAATACTACAGATTAATCACTAATCAGAGACAAATGCCTAGAACACAAGCTGGGTGACCCTGTGCTTTCAGATAAAATACTAGATTGTTTCCTGACAGGTGTCAGCAAACAATAAATTTATATTACCAATCACAATTATTACTTCTGCAATTTAAGTAACTATAAATTGACTTCTTTACCAAAATTTGCTATCTAATGATTATTCGCCATGGGTACATGATTTTTGTCGCATAAAAAGAAATTGTAGGTTCCTAAGATTTCGAAATTTTGTTGCCCCTGGAAGACGTTACATGTACACTCTACAGATTCTAGAATATGTATGCAAATATTAGTTGCAGGACATGCTCAGCATATGTAAAAAAAATACACTTACATAAGTAAAAATTGTTCCCAAAAAAACCCTCCAAGTTAGTAACCCATGCAGTTAACCTCAGCTCCCCATAGTAAGTAGTAATCATAATTCAGTGTCCGCACTGAGTACGACTTTGTTTACAAAATATAAAGAATAAAGTCTTAAAATTATACAGATATTAAAAAGGTTTATCTCCTGCTTTAATCACCACCTAAACAGATTAAATGTTTTATTTCTTGTGTTTGATTAACTGGGCATTTACAGCTCAACCTCATTTAAAAACGAAGCTTACTTGTAAACTGTAGTTCCGCAATACTTGTTTCTTTTATTCTTACAAAAGCTATAAAATTAATTTTAATGTTGATGATATTTATCCAAAATGTGCTGATACTTGAGAATATTTGCAAAACTGTAGCCTTAACTCTGTGATGGAACATAACACATATTTATGATAGTAATATAGTAATATATATATCATCATCATCATCATTGTCAACCATTATCAATCCACTGCTGGACGAAGGTCTCCCCAAGTTTCCTCCACAACGGTCTGTCTTGTGCCAGTCTCCTCCATGTCACCCCTGCATACTTTCGAATTTCATCCACCCATCTCCCATGTGGTCTTCTTCTGGGTCTTTTCTTGTCCCTTGGAATCCAATCTAAAATTTCGGCTGTCCATCGATGATCTGTCCTTCTGGCAGTATGTCCAGCCCATTGCCATTTCAGGGATTTAACTCTGATCATGATGTCTTCCACTCTTGTCATTTTTCGGATCCACGAGTTCCTCTTCTTATCTCTCCTGGTTACACGAAGCATGCACCTCTCCATGCTGCTTTGAGTTGTCTGCAGTCTTTGTATATCTCTTTTAGTTAAGGTCCACGTCTCTGCACCATACGTAAGCACTGGAAGGATGCAATGATCAAACACTTTTCTTTTAAGACATAATGGCATATTGCTCTTGAAAATTATGCTGTTTCTTCCAAAAGCTCTCCAGGCAAGTTTTGTACGCCGATTAATTTCTTCATCTATGTGACCCTCACTTGATATCTGCTGTCCAAGATAAACGTACGTGTCTGTTATCTCCAGCTTTTCTCCATCAATCAATAAATCTTCATTTCTTGTAAAAGCATTGAACATCACTTTTGTCTTCTGAAAGTTCATTTTTAATCCCACTTCTTTACTCTTGTCAGCAAGTTCCTGGATCATACTCTGCAGCTCTGATGGGGTAGTTGCAAAAATGACTACGTCATCAGCAAAACGACATCATGAAAGATAGACATCATGAAAGATACCAGTACCAGAGTTCCTCCAGTCCTTCCAGCAGAAGTTGCACATGCAATCAAGAACATGAAGCGGGGAAAAGCTCCAGGAGAAGATGGAATTACTGTAGACATCATACAAGAAGCAAGTGGAGAAATTGAAACAGTACTCGCCCAAATTTTCACTCGATGCCTAAATGAAGGAAAGATTCCTGAGGATTGGAACACCGCTACAATGATCCTGCTACATAAGAAAGGTGACATTGAGGATCTCGGAAACTACAGACCTATCAGCCTCCTATCAGTAGTTTATAAAATCTTCACTAAAGTTCTTTCACACCGCTTGAAGGTAACACTGGACATGGCTCAACCGAGAGAACAAGCTGGATTCAGGAGTGGCTACAGCACAATAGATCATATCCACGTACTGAGAGAACTAATTGAAAGAGCAAGGGAATATGAACTTCCATTGTGCATGGCTTTTATCGATTATGAAAAAGCCTTTGATTCGGTGAAACCATCAGCAGTTACAATGGCTCTGAAAACCTGCGGTATTGAAGATGCATACATTAATATTATTAATAACATCTATGAAAATGCAAGTGCAAAGATTCGGCTGTTTGAAAATACAACACACAAAAATTGGAAAGGGAGTGAGACAAGGTGACACCATATCTCCGAAGCTTTTTAATGCCACATTGGAGGGTGTTTTTCAGTCGCTGAGCTGGGAAAACAAAGGGATAAAGATTAATATATATATATAATATAGTAATATATGACTAGAATAACTCAACTAATATAAATAAATAAATACATCGCTCTTAACCAGGTTCTAGAAACACACAGCAACCGAAAAATTGTTTTTCAGCCGCCGCTGTGGAAGTGAACCAACAGAACTCTCGATATCTAGCCGAGTGCGTTACATATACTTATACGTATATGTAATGCACTCGGCTAGTATACGTATATGTAACGCACTCGGCTAGATATCGAGAGTTCTGTTGGTTCACTTCCACAGCGGCGGCTGAAAAACAATTTTTCGGTTGCTGTGTGTTTCTAGAACCTGGTTAAGAGCGATGTATTTATTTATTTACTGGTCGCCCCGTATTTAGAGTATTTTCAACTTGTATCAAATAATATAACTATAGAATAATTATATTAATATAACTAGAATTACTAAATTAATATAACAATTTTTACTAGATATATACAACAAGGACTATATTAATCTAACAAGAATACCAAAATTAGTACAACTCCTTGAATACAATTGACCTCAATAAACACGACACGAATGCAAGGAAGTGGGAGTTTGGAGCCGAAACATGTTTACATCTGCTGCTGAATCGCACTCGATTATGACGACATGCTCAAATCACCCAAACTTTTTTCACTGCCGCGCATTGCTTTTATGGCCACCCTTGTATATTTGGGTAAAATTGGATATTCAAGTGCAGTGTTGTAAATACATAGGTAAAATTTTGGGTTGCAGGTAAACTGCCACACAGAAAAATTGCCATGTTTTTCATTATGGGGCCTAGAACAAATTGCTGTTCCTCCGAGGAACACTTTGAATATGTGGCAGTTTTCCAAGGTGCCTAACGACGGGAAGGAGCTCTTTTGTTTGTCTGAACTTTCATACTGGTTCATACGAGTTCTGGGCAGCTGGCCACAAAAGTTCAAGTGGGGTAGTAGCCGGTACGTGTGGCAGTTTACAGTAAACCAAAATATTGTATGCACATGCAGTGTTGTGATGTTTTATAGGTGGGTTGTCAGCTTTGGAGAGGCCTGGCATGGTTAAGCATTGCCCTGTAATTGTCTTTTATTTCATTATACTCTGTGAACATTTTTATCTCAGTTTAGTATGATACATAATTTTGCTGTCTAAAAATTCTGTGCAGTAGGTACAGAAATTTTTAGTGTTCCTGGGCACAGACACCGCAGTTCACCATTTTTTTAATTGGAGTTTAAGTCAGTGGCGGCTCGTGGTTGGAAAAATAGGTGAAAAGGTACAAGAGCAGTATGAAAATATATCTACTGTCTACAATGAAAATCCCTTAATGAGGACTTACTTATTTTTTTATATTAAATCAATTTTTCTTCCTTTTAAAGCTGCAGATTTGTCGATTATGTCGTCATAAATGGTTAGATGGTTGTTTCTTCGTGAGCATCAATAAAATGTCTTCATGAATAGAAATATTTGCCAGAGGAGCAAGTCTATCTTGGGAACTAGTGCTTCTTGAGCAAGTTTGTATTCTTTTAAGAAAACTTCTTTCCACTGGCACACTTGTAGATGGAATTGTTAAACTGAGGAAAACCAATTTATAATCTTCTGTAAAAATGTCTTTGTCTCCGTGAAACACTCGAAGGAGTTCTTGAGTCAATATATTCCTTAATTTTTCATCGGCATATACAAGACTCAGTTCATTTTTAAGGCGCTGTGTTTAGTAAATATGTTTCCGCAAAAATGTAGATTTTCAAGAGCGCGAGAGGGGAAGCATGCATTAAATTATTCGAATTTGGTTGTGTTCTTTCAGTTTTGAAATCTTATATCCATTTCCATAAGAATGTGGTCGAAAATTTTAAAATAAAATTGTTTATAATTTTGAAAAATTGTTTCCTGTGTAAGAGCAGCACATTCCCGTGCTTATTTCTGTGATTTTGCTAGCTTTTCCAAACTGTGCTTCAAATACCTCATCGTTCCTTTTATAGCTCAAAATTTCATGAGGTTTTTTTTTTTTTTTTAATTTGAATTACACAGTAGTTTATGTTTAGTTATTTTTTCTCCAAAAGTTCGAATAATAGATCGGTGGAGCCAAAAATGTAAATTCGAAGTGTTAATATCATTCAAAAAACCCTTGGTAAGGTGAATTGATTTTTGTCTGATTATTCGCTATTCGTCAGAGATCCGAACACTTCCTTCAATTTATTCCAATCTTCAACAACTACACTTACTAATTTCGAAGTGGAGGACCATCGAGTTTCGCCATGGTTGGTCTGCATCTTACGGTTTTGCCGCCCCGGTGGCGCAGTGGTCTAAGCGATGGCCTCTGATCATTCGTCCGAAAGGGTCCTGGTTCGAATCCCGGTGAGGCATGGATGTTGTGTTTGTCTTACGGCACTGGCTCTCTCCCTTCCCTGGAACCAGTGACCCTAAATTAGCGACGGACGACTGCTTATAGCCCATTGAGTTGCTCACGGTGGTCGTTAAACCTCCAATCAATCAATCAATCATCTTGCGGTTGTTGATATAAGTGTATAAGACCGCTTCGCAGAATGGTGAACAAACGAAGCAATTCCACTGAGGCTTGCACAAAGTATTCGACACTTAGAAATTTTAGAAAAACTCTAGTGTAATACAAGATTCAAACAATGAACTAAGCAATGAACAAAAACAGCTTGGGAAGCTTTATCCTTGACTTTTTTTCTGTAGTCCATGTAAGTGTTCAGACATTATACTTGCCCCATCGTAACATTGTCCTATTTATTTGTGTTGGTAATCAGACTTTTCCAAAATTTTGTCTAGCATTTTGTATAAAGCTCCTGACGTTCTATCTTCCTTCACATCATGGAAACCCAAAAATCCCTCAACCAAATACACCTTCCGAATCAACAATCAAAAATTATTTAATTTTTGACGTGATCGTTTATATATTCAGAAATACATTCAATTAATTCATTTTGAATAGTTTTTTATCCTTTCGTATTGATTTTCAATTTCTAAAGAACTTCTTCATATCAACAATAAAAGTAATTCAATGAAATTTCCACGATTTATAGAGCCCATGCTTTCGTCATGGCCATGGAATGCTGGTTCTTGTTTGCTCAAATACAGTACAAACTAATACTGCATCAATCACTGTCTGTAAGAGAAGTCTATTTAAAGGAACGTTTTCGTTGAAATGCGTTTTCAAAAGCCTAGCATTTTCCCTCAGGGCATCGGCAATGGTGTTTTGAATGTTTTCAAAATTCCTTAACATTAATCCGCATTTTAGGTGTTCGCAAGAATCACGATGTTTATGAAGTGACCGTGTTACGCTTAATAAATCTGAGAATCCGTCTTTATTCCACGTCGAATGTTTATTACTAAAAAGTAAGAAGGGCCAAAAAAAAAAAAAAATTAACACCCGCTGATCTCTCACGACTTTACGCTAAAAAACTGAAAGATGCAGAGGTAAGGCGCGTGAAGCTGAAACACTTCACTTGAGCGAGCAGATTGGGGAGGGTGACGTCACGGTTACAACGGCAACTCGGCGTAAAACTGCAGACTTCCTAGCATTCTCATTGCGGCTCTTCACTTGCACTGTTTTGCGTATAAGGATTTGTTTTCCGTATTGAGCGCGCCATGTGAATTAATATCTATTCAAAATTTTGAGTATTTTGGAAATGAGTAAAGGCAAAAAAGAATATATTATAAAAAAATACTGAATAAAACTTTATTTTGAGTAAAATAGGTGAAGAGGCACTTCACCTACTTCACCTGAGAAGCCGCCACTGGTTTAAGTACCACTGTGAGCAACTCTATGGGCCACAAGCAGTCACCTGTCCCTAATTTAGGGCCACTGGCTCTAGGGAAGAGAGAGAACTAGTGCAGTAAGACAGACACAGCATCCGTGCCTCACTGCGACTCAAACCCAGACTCATCTCGGACAAATGGTCAGAAGCCGCAGTTGAGCCTCTGTATGGTTTTAAAATGAAATTATAGACAGATTTTTAAATTTGGGTAATTTTTTACAATTGCATAGCAGGGTTTTTGAATGGTAAAAGTTATCAACTGTGGCTACTTTTCTTTTTCTGATGTAATTGCATTGTTGCAATTAGAAAAAAATACGTTCAAACCTCCACGATGTGAGTAAAGCAGTTCCCCCAGTCTTAATGTGGTGACTTTTCAGCAGTGCGTGTTGCTGAAACAATGGCAAGGACAAAAGAGTAAAAGCTGCCCCAGTAGCGCAGTAGACTAAGCGATGATTTTGCTGCCCCGGTAGCACTGTGGTCTAAGCAATGGCTTCTGATCATTTATCCGAGTTGGCTCCCGATTTAAATCTCGGTGAGGCATAGATGTGTTTGTCTTATGGCACTGGCTCTCTCCCTTCCCTGGAACCAGTGGTTCTAAGTTAGGGACGGGCGATTGCTTAGAGCCCATTGAGTTGCTCACGATGGTCGTTAAACCTTCAATAGAAAAAAACTGGGATGCACCCCCCCCCCCCCCCACCTCTTAGCTTTCCACAAACCGCAACTGAGTAAACACGCAAAATGCGACTTCAAAACTTTAGATATTGTATACCACAATACAAATTTCATGCCAGTGAAGCCTTTCAAGAAATGTTGGGGCAAGTAGAGGGAAAACTTGCATATTCCGCCCGAGGAAACAACACATGGAATAAGACCAAATTTCATGCCAACTAAGCCTTTCAGCACAGCCAATGAGATAGACAGGGCTGGGCGGTCAAGCCACTCAGTGAAGATCATGTGGCCGAAACAGTTCTAGCTGCTCTTCAGAGAGGAAAAAATGTGTTAACAGTCTTCATTGTACTTTAACCTATCCTGTTTTTTTATTTTTTGGGGGAAAGAAGATTACACATATACACACGATATTCCTTTACAGACATATATTATATATTTCTGAAAAAGATGACAAACTTCGGTTTAATTATTCTGAGATGAGAAGTCAAGTTTTATCAAAGACTAAAACAATGTGTTTATTTTGCTTATACGCTATACAATCAGAATTGCTTTCATGTGTCAGGAAAAATATAACAACTGAATTTGCACGATACATCATGAATGCAAACTTACATAAACTATTTGTTTGCTGTGACAGATAATGAGAAAGATCTACCTTGACTGTGCGCTGTTGTATAAATGGAATGCACAAATAGGTTTTTTACTTACAGAAGTGTTAATTTCTTTATTACTTACTCAGTTCTTCGTAACTTTTTCAAAATATGTGTGTGTGTGCGCGCGCATCTTTTTTTTTTTTTTTTTTTGCCCAAAATTGCAACTTTTTTTTTCTGCTTACAAAAAGTGTTATTGCTTACATGTTATGCAAGCAAAATCATTAAATGTAGTAGCTAAATTCTACCTGAATACCATGCAAACAAGAATGCATAAGTAAAACTTTGGCAGTTGTACATCAGAGAAATGAACAATATTATTTATTCATGTGCTGATGGCTGTTGAAAGTTCATTTCTCAAGCATCATTTTTCAAAAGTCATTTTTGTGCTTATACATATTGTGTAAAGTTTACATGCATCTACATTTGTTTCATTTCTGCTTGTATAATTAATACAAATACAAATTTTGGAGGGCTTTGAGTTGTGATTGCAAGCCCAACAAACCAGCTACATTTAGCTCACTTTCAATGTTATAATCACAACTCAAAGCAAGATGTACCTAATAAATAAAAACAAACTTCTAGCCACACATATCATTATAAATAACCTAGTTTTTTGCTCTTGTGGGCAGTGTTTGTGGTCAATAAACTGCATCACCCAAAATGCACAGTGAAATCACTCATTTCAATCCTTCCACAACCATAACATTCTATAATGTGGAAATAACTTTTTTACGGGTCTTACAGAGGTTATTATTTTTAAAAATATTGTTGGTCAAATTTTTTAACTAAAGCTTAGTACATCTTCAGGACTACGTCACTGGAGTAGTTGCTGCCACTCAGTCGGAAGTGTCCAAATGCAATTATCGTTAATTGTGGTACTTTTTCTTCTCGCTATTTCGATCCCTTCTTTTAGTTTTCTGTTTACTAAGTCACACAAATTATGGAGTGTACACTTGCTTGTATATGTCTGTCTAGCCCTGTTTTGTTACTAATGTTTCTAATAGTTGCTTGGTGTTCTTTCATTTGGACTCTAATACTTCTCCATGTTTCTCCTATATAGCTGAGCTCGCAGTTATAGTCGATGCAATATATTACTCCTTCTTGCTAATGGATGTCCATTTCTTTCTGCTTTAGAGCTGACAGGAATTTCTTTAATTTGTTATTTAGATCTGGAGCAAGCCTGCTATTAAATTTTGCTCCGATCCTCTTCAGTTTTTCAAAAAGACCCTTGTGGTATGTAATTTTGCTGGTGAATTTGAAGTTGTTTGTTTCCTGCTTCTTTTTTGAAATCAGTAAATTACATCCACATTGTAAAACTAAACTCGTCTAAATAATTTCTTAATAGATGAGGAGGAGTGATTGTTCTCTGTCAATATTATTTTTAATTAATTGTGTTTTGTTTTTAATTGTGTTCTCCACATAACATTCTGTTAAGCGGAGAACACTTATTCTTTTTTCACTCTTTTCTGCTAATGTCAAAAACTTCCGCTTTCGTTTTTCATTCATTTTCATGAAAGTGCAAGAACTCACGAGTTTAAACTGCAAAAAAGGGTGCATTTTGCAAATGTCAAAAAGTCGTCCTGAATACTGCAGATCTTTATGTGTGTGAAACCAGCTTTCTGTGAAATGAGGAGAAAAGAGGCATGTCCATGGGCAAATAATCTCTATATGCCAAACAATTCATCAATAAGTTGGGTTGACCATATCCTGAAAGTCAAAACGGAATTAGAGACAGGTGTGCTCTGCGCTTGTATTGATGCGAGAATGCAAACGCAATTGCTTGTCTACAAAAAAACTGAACTTAGTCCAAGAGTGACATTATCCAGATTCAGAACAGTAAAACAACTGATCATTTAGAGATGATTTTTTTAAGCAGAGGAAGGAATAACGAGTATGACTTGCAGTTTAAATACACGATCGTTATCTTCCGTTATGGTCACAAAAATTGTTCGGCATAAGCAAAGCTTTTAGAATCATGCTGAACAAAAAAATGTCACAGACAGTGAAATGTAACTGCAAAGTTTTTGACTGCAATAGAAAGCTGGAACAAGACCCACAGGAACAAAACCAATTGACACCGTCGCCAACTGGAGACATTTAAAGCACCATCCCGCCTAACGCAGGGACGGGGAGATATGGAGGTTGCCTTAAGTAATTACCGCTGTACGTCGAATTAATGTTTAACTCCCTTACATGTGCTTAAGCATTCCACTGTACCCACCACAATGCATGTATAGCTACATTCTTTGTCCCCCTCTTATTACTCCAGACAAAGTACCGAAGGAACTGCGTAAAATCCCTATGGGCAACGTATCCATTAGACCTTCAAGTCGACTGTTGTTAAGAGGTCTCATTGTTTCGAAATTACGCTAATGTTCATCCTACAGCAGCTGTTTGGGACCAACCAACACTTGCCATTGCTCGGAGGTGTCCATTAACGGAGGTTTTACTGTATTACATAAAATGATTTATAAATAAGTGTAGCCCATCACCAAACATAGTACATATTTCTTTTTATGCTGCTGGTTGGCTAGATTATAAAGCTTCTGTATTGATCAGTAGAACATGCTTATTTTAGTCATATGGTAAATTTACCGAACATGTAAATTTAACAAATCCTTGTAACTTTTGATGCTCTTCAATTGCCACCCTCAAATTTATAAAATATCACTTTTTGAGAAATTCAAAGTCAAGTTTGAAATTGTGTGACCTTGAAATTAAAAAAAAAATTAAAATTATGCATTAGTAATATATCATTTTTAAGCCAGTGAAAAGTGGTTTAATAAAATCCCCATCACTCTATGATAAAAAGAACTTGAGTTTTGTTCTTTTATGACATACAAAACACTGAAATTTGGTAAATTTTTGAATTTTATGATCTACCTCGGGAAATTTTAAAGCTATTGTGCTAAAAATTGGCACACATTCATTTCTTGTGTATGTACACAAATCCACAAAGTTTCATAAAAATCCAAAAGGGTCAGGTTGAAAATGCTATTTTTCTGTGTTAAATTGACATGGAATGACCCATTCTGAAAAATTCAGGGATCCTTCTGATTAAATTTAAGCAAGCTGGTTCAATGAGACAAGGATGATGCATGTGGTACCAGTGTCAGTTTGCACTAGTTTTACTTGAGCTGCTGTGTAAATGCAATAAAATTTTAGCTTATATTGGGTCAGTAGTACAAAACAATTCTTCAGCTGGCCTCAGCTGAAACTAGCTTGGTTCATTTTCCAAATAATTTTGCTACAGTAAATTACATTCACAATGTAAAACTAATATTTAGACTACAGGCTTTCACAGTGTTTTTTTTTTTTTTTTTTGAGGTTTAACGACCACCGTGAGCAACTCAATGGGCTACAAGCAGTCGCCCGTCCCTAATTTAGGATCACTGGTTCCAGGGAGGGAGAGATCCAGTGCCGTAAGACAAACACAACATCCATGCCTCACCGGGATTCGAACCCGGACCCCTTTCGGACGAATGATCAGAGGCCAACGCCTTAGACCACTGCGCCACCGGGGCGGCTCACTGTTTTCAAAAGGCCATGTGGGAATCAGAAATGCCTAATAAAATCGTTCACTATTGTTTAAATAATGAATTGTTCTTTTCGGTTTACCTTGAATATCGTAACATACTATCACTAATAAATAACATTGAAGCTATTCAGACTTCCTAAGCCTTCATAAAGGGCCAAGGGGTTGGACATTACGCATTGAATGATTATATACACATTAATTATACAAGCAACAATGAAACAAATGTAGATGCGAGCGAACTTGAACACAATATTTATATGAGAAAAACCGACTTACCTTCGAAAAAGTGTAATCCTTGAGAAATGAAGCACTTTCGACAAAGTTCACACCAGCTACACGCCGTGTTAGAATAGCCATTCCATACATTGATATATGTGATGTGAGTAACATACGAGGTTTGTTGTGATCACGTGACTCTACTGAAGCTCCGCCCCTACGCTGTTCGAAAGTACGCCTGTCATTGGCCAGAATTTTGCCTCACATATATCAATGTACGGAATGCCTATACGCCACCGGGATAGCGGAACATATCCCGCTGCACCCTACGGCAAGAAAAAGCGCCAGATGAGCGAATAGTCGCCAAGAATAGTGATGGTGAACGATGAGTCATTCCGCATGCATCTTGAAAAGAAATGTTCTTTCCAGCAACTTACAAGATAAGGTTTCCGACGTTTAGTGCGTTTTTAATTTATGTTATATGTACCTACCAATATGGTTTCATGAAAAAGTTAAATAGTCATTAATATATTGCGTCAATTGTGAAGTATTAATGTATTATTGTGGTTTAATTCGAAAGAAATATTATTTTGATTTAGAGTAATTTTCTTTTTCGCTCCCTGTGCATGCGTTTCCTTTTTACGATATGTGTATCAGTTGCAACTTGCAAAATTTGAATTTCACTGTTATTTGAAATTCAAATATTTTAAAATTTTTAATGGTTTCTTTCATAACGTCTTCATGTGAACAATGCACGATAAAAAGAGTACTTGTATCTTTCGTGGTTTGATCCCAAACGGTTAGCCCAGTACGAATCACTACCACTGAATGCTTTAGACAGAATCTGTGAAATTATTCTTTCAGTTGATAAGGGGAAGCTAAAAAACGAATTACTCTCCTTTGCAGGGGTGTGGCCTCAGATTTGTAATGGATTTACTGTTCAAGATTACGCTAGGATATATGAGTTAGAAAAAGTTTGAATAAGACTGATGATGGCGATGGCGAAGAAAAAGAGGGGGACAAATCTGTTAAATGTACTGATGTGAAGGAGTGTAACCCTTGTATTAAGTGCGTTTTCAAAGTGTTGATAGAGTATAATAAGTACTCTCTCCTATATACGGAATTATTTAAAGTTTATAAACACCTGCTTACAATACCTCTTGCTCAAGTCTCATGCGAGAGAGTGTTTTCGAAACTTAAAATAATTAAAACTCGTCTTCGGGCACGATCAACTAATGAACATTTAGAAGGTTTTGTCATGATGGCCGCTGAGAAGGATGTTCTTAACTCAGTCGATAGCGAAGTTATCATAAACAGGTTATGGGAAGGCAGCTCTGAAATGAGGCGGCTTCTCGCTTTTTAAAATGAGGGCCAGCCCCTAGCAGTAGTACTCGGTCAGTCATTTTTGTGTCTTTGTCAGTCATTTTTGTGTCTTTCTCAGTCATCATTGTGTATCATTTGTGTTTTGCAATGTACCTGCAGATTTATTTGTAATGTAACTACAAATTATATGTACGACAACAATGAATTTCACTTAATTACCTGCAGATTTATTTGTAATGTACCTGCAAATTATATGCATAAAAGCAATGAATTTCACTCAATTCTGTTCATTTCTAAGCGTCTGAGGGGGTCGGGCTTTATGCCCCCACCGTGGGTACGACTAAGGCCAAAATGGGTGGGTCTGGGTCAGTTGGTTTGAGAGGTTATAACGAAGTAAATTTCTCTGTCATTTTTATCCGCGCCGGGATTCGAACCCGGATCCCCTCATTCCGGAATAAGTCGCTCTACCATTTGAGCTACGCGGACATTTTATTCTGATTCCTATCTGCCTTTATGTCATGTGCGTCCTTCGGGCAGGTACGTCACATCTCCTGGTACGTTACAAGGTGTCTGGCACCCTCTAGATAGTTGGTCCACCGCCCTCTAAGGTGACCCAGGCCGGCCCTGTCCATACACATTTGTTTTGTTGACAGTGTTGATTATAACTATTATACGTAACATAAGCCTGCTCTCAACTACCATCAACTTGTGTTTAGTTACGTGCATTACCTACCACTCATTTATGACTTGTGATATCTCACGTTTCTGAGAAACCAGTCATCTCTCTGAAAGATCCTTTGTTTTTCTCATTCTGATCAACACTGCTGACAAGCAGCTGCCTTATAAAGTTGCCTAGATCACGTGACCACATATTTCGCATATACGCTGCATACAGGGATCCTAACAAAAGTTGTGCAGTGTGTTTGTCATGTACATGTGTGTTTCTTATGTTATTATACAGTGTGTTTATCCTCTGTATGCAGCGTATGCAATTAGTATGAAGTAACAGAGAAAACCTACCTTACTGCTATTCAATGTACTCCCTTCCGCTGCTAATGAGAGCTTGCCAGCGCTGAAGTAAGTCCTGGATGTCCCGTAGTGCGCCATCTTTGTTCAGCTGCTGTATTACTCGGGTCACGTCCAATGAAAGTTCGTCCAGCGTTTCATAGCGGATGCTACGGAGCCGATTTTTTAACTTTGGGAAAAGATCAAAGTCGGGTGGATTGAGATCAGGGCTATATGGTGTGTGGGATAAAGTTTCCCAGCCATATTTCAACAAGAATCCCCGTACCGAAGCTGCACCATGGCACAGTGCATTGTCATGCAGCAAGATGGCTCCCGCTTCCAACAAGTTGGGGCGATTTTGAATGAATTTTCGGTCTCAACTTTGTCTTTAGAAATTCACGCTAATATTGTGCGTTGACATTTTGCCCTACCGGCACTCGATCAGAGACCATAACACCCTAGGCATCGTATGCAAAAATCATCATTTGCTTCACTTTGGATTATTGCTAAAACTTTGAAGGGCGTGGGGAACTTGGATGTCCCCATTCCGATGACTGGGACTTCATTTCCGGCTGAAAAACACGTTTCCCAAGTCTCATCAATTGCGACAATTCTGTTCAAGGTGTCGCCCTACCTTTTGAACCTGTGAAGGTGATCCTGTGCGATGCTCATTCTGGCTGCCTTCTGCTCCGGTGGTGAGTTGATGGGGCACCCAAGGTGAGACGATATTTTTCCCCCAGTAAGTTTGTCAAAATCCGGTGGGAAAATTTGCCTGATGACCAATCTCGACTGTCAAACGGCGATTTTCTACAAGAAGCATTGCAACAATGGTGACAGATGTTTTGTCTATCGCCGTTTGAGGTCGGCCTGAGCGTGGTCATCCTCGATGCTGGTTCGACCCTCCCTAAAGGGCGATGCCCAGCGAGAAATTGTGCTTTGATCAAGATTTGCTATCCCACGAACTTGTGGCAAGGCAGTGTGGATCTGTGTCAGAGTTTTTCCTCGCAGACTTTCTATTTTCACGTACGAGTGCTGGTCTAATGCTGTGACTCGACCTGAGGAGTTGAACGCTTCCAATTCCAAACCTTTCCACGTCCACACAGCAAATCATAGCGCGTTGTTCTGACACCACTGCGTTGCTGAGAGTCTGACATGACACAATCATTTTCCCAATTGCATCATCCGTTTCTGTTTTAGATTTACATGCGCAGAACTTTTAATACCCTGGTAAATGACGTTTATGTATACAAGGGCGTCCCACAAGGGCCCCTTGCCGTTGGTATTGCCAAATTTTTGATAAATTTAAAAATTTAAAACACTAAAGTAGACGAAACCTTTTTTCAAAATATTTTTAAAAAATAATAAGATATTAATGATTCATTATATCGATTATTTTTGTTGTATTTTAGTATCTTGTACATTTACTAAAATAATGTTTGACAGCCTTGAAGGAGGAAAGGATTTTTTCTTAACCCCCCCCCCACTAAAATTACTTAGAATGGCGCCATTGTATGTATATTAGGGTGGTCCAAAAAAGAAAGTTTTAAATTTAAATATTATTTCTCCACAATTTTTATTTTATGCCATAGTATGTGAATGATAAGTACACCAAAGGGTTTTGCCAAAAAACGATATTTAGGGGTCGCCCAATATTTAACTTTTGGGTACTACATAACTGAAAATGAAAATTTTCGAAAATTGAATAATTATGACATGAGATGTCCTCGATGGTGAAGGAAACTGTTTTCTATGATTTTCCACCAGTCGAAGAATGAACTGCTTATGTTCTTCGTCCTTGGTAAGTGACTGGTTGTACTTTTTTAATCAAACTGATGCCTCGCTCGGCAGTGTCATTCACAACCCTCATCTTACAGCAACGTTCACGAAGTTCAATGAAAACAGGACCATTTCTCCACTGTTGGGATTGCATTTTCAGAAACGCTTTAGGTTTAATTATTCCTCCAACAAGAAGGACATCGAAGAAGAAGCTAGTCCTTTCAGTTGCAAAATTTTCTAGATTGAGATATTTTTCGTCAGATATTGCTATATGTCGCGGAAAATCGGGCAGCTGTGGACGTTTCAGATTCTTGACCATTCTTTCTTTAGTTTTCGTGGGCACTCGATCGTCAAAAAAGCTAAGGCTACCAAGTGCTCAGAAAGAAACCAAAGGTGCCTGGAAAAAGCATTGTAGGCTTTCTCACCAATTTTTTGATTAGGGTAAAGTTTTAGGAGACTTAGGAGCTGGATATCATTATATGGAGCTCTAATTCCAAGTGGAGCTTCATTACAATACTTCACATAAACCAGGCTTACAAACAAAGCCAAATTCACTGTATTTGTTGTCTCTCGAGGTGTTAACTGAAACTGATTTTGAAAGAGGCATATTTTTAGAGCGTAAATGCCTTTAGCCAGTCATCGAGCATGATGTGTAGGGCCAGGAGCTCGAAATGTTTCCGTGCCACTTCCTCCACCAAGAAACAAAACAGACAAGCGCAGAAGTTCTTGATAACCGCCTTTTGGTTGCTGTTTTTCCAATGCACTTGGTAAATACTCCAGCATTTCTTGTCGTAATCTGTTTAATATAGGATCCTGAAAGAGGTCAATGTCTGCTGCACTATAAGCACTTTGATCAATCGTTGGCCACCCTTTGTCAAAGCGGTTGAAGAGTGCAGTTTCTGGACCTCCAGTAGAACCGAATACACCTAAGAAAACAGCTGAAAGCATAATCTCCATAACATGATGGCGGCAAGCAATCCAAACGAGTTCACTGCCTAGGGTTTTTTCAATTGTTGTGCAAGCTCCTGTGTGAAGCCCAGTATTACTCGCTGTCATATCAAACACAAGTCCTTTGATTTCAGACTTAACATTCCATTTCTCGATTGCTTCAATGCAAGCTTGTGCCTGAGCTTTCCCTGTTCCTCTGTCTATCTTGGGAAATCCCAAAAGCTGTTCTTGGCCATTTCCAGTGAGAAGTATAGCAATGCGATCAACTGTCACCTTGGATCCATCAATATCAGGCAAAAGTTTGCCATCACAATGTAAAAGAAAAGGCCCCTCTAAAGCCGATTTCTTTTGTTCAGCTGCTGTGGTTTTCTGTCTTTCTAATCTTCTAGAGCGCCTAATGGAGCTTCGGGAAAGGGTGATTTCGGAAATATCGTGTCCAAGCGCCTCTGCAACGGCTCCAGCAACGAATACAGCTCCTCTATCCAGAAGATTGACTCGATCCAGGGCTCCGATGACTTCTGGTAACGTAAATATATTTTTACGTCGTTTGGATGGAAATGGAGTAGAAGGTGCGGCAGATGTGGACGCTACAGGTTGATATTCACCTTCGGTTTTGGAGCTATGTGAAGATGATGAAGAAAGCTCTGCACTTTTCCCAGGAAGACATTTGCTCTCTCTTTCTTTATATTTCTCTATCGCCTTTCTATCTTTTTCCTCCCGTTGTCTTTTCCTAATGTATTTTTCTGTTGTTTTAAAGTCAGCACCACTCATACTACATGAAAAGAAATCTTCACTTTGTTTCTGGAGGAATACCTGGTCTTCGTCGTTTTTCATTTGCATTATAGCATTTTTCACGGCAACATCAAACAATTCTTCTAGATCACTTTTGAACATATCCTCACGCACACGGTCATTTTCTCCTTGACGAGTACAGTGCTTCTTCACAGCTAAATATCGTTCATAAAGTTTTGAGAGTTTTCTCACACACGAATCAATCCACTGAGTTGGAAACCTCGCACGCTTCCAATCACAACTGCTTCACAGGTCAATTTGTAACTCACTGACAAGCTCTTGCCCTCTTCTAAATGGTAAAACTGGACCATCCAGAGCACATCCAATCCATGGGGAAAGTCTTGCTGTAGAGAAGTTAGAGATTGGCTTTCCAAGAAGCCAGTTAGTGGGGGCAGATCTCAAGCTAGATGTCGACATGGTTGTTTATACCTGAAAAGAAGAGAAATTTGAGCTAGCTTACCAAAAAGTAAACTTCTGGGCGACTACTAAACTTTCCACGTATCAAGCTAAAATTTGGTGCACACATTACTACATCATAATGGACAAAATTACGCTATGTGGAGCCATGATTTGAATACCTTTTTTTTCCATTGCAAAGTGGACCACCCTAATGTATATCTGTATAAAAGTTCTTAATTCAGTGGCCGGTGTATGTGTAGCAATGTAAATTCTTGTTATACATTTATTTGCATTGAATGTTTATTGTTCCAGCATTTATGCATATCAAGAAAACTACAGTGCTGGCCACCCAAAATGCAACACCAAGAAGGAAGCATCCGATTGGCCTGAAATTCGCAGCATGCGTCGCCCGCGAGAGGGCATGCAAACGATTAGCATTGCAGAGCATATGCAAATCATGTGCGCCCGGCACGCCACGGAGAAGCACTATAAGAAGGGTGCACAGAAGGCGGGGTGTAAGTAGTGGAAGTGTGTTGTGCTGCCAGACCTGTGCGTGGGAAGCTTCTTGGTGCCCCGTCGCAGAATACGGCAGCCATTCCAGCACGTTTCGGAGTTCGACAGAGGACGAATAGTGGCTTATCGCGACAGCGGTTTATCGTACCGAGACATCGGCGCCCGTGTGGAACGACATCCAGCCACAGTGAGGCGAGTATGGATTCAGTGGGTGTAGGAGGGACGGACGGACCGACTTAAGCGATTGCCGCGGCACACCACCGAATGAGAGGACCGGCATGTTGTGCGGCGGGCATTAACGGCTCGCACCGGTACATCACAAACGTTAGCGCAGGAATTAGTATGTTGCGCAACAACCTATGTCATCACGTACGGTTCGACGTCGTCTGCAGGAGCCGGGATTTGTAGCACGGCGCTCATTGCCATTACACCACCGGCGAGTGCGGCGGCAGTGGGCCGTTGAATGCAGCACCTGGACTACGAAATGGCACGACATTGTCTTCTTGGACGAATCCCGCTTCTGCCTGCAACACCACGATGGTCGGATCCGCGTATGGCGGCACTGCGGCGAGAGACTGTATGACGCCTGCATTATGCATCGCCATACCGTTACGTCGCCTGGCGTTATGGTTTGGGCGCCGACACGGGGCACGCATCGTGCAACAATTCTTCACGGCTTACCAGGTGTCACTGCTGCCGTGGCCCGCTTGTTCTCCCGACATGTCGCCCATCGAACACGGCCGGTCGCTGTTCGGCAACCAAGTGTCCCGGCAATCACCACCAGCGGCTACGCCTGATGAACTGTGTGGAAGCAGCCTGGACCGACATACCCCAAGTCCACATCCAAAGCCTCTTTCGTTCGATGCCGCGGCGTGTAGCGGCCGTTATTGCCAGTCATCGGGGCCACACGAACTATTGTTGTCTGCGTGTTCCAGAAGTCGCACGGGCCTGTAAGCTCAATCGTTTCATCTTTGTATCTGTTGCTATGTGTCCAGTAAATCTGGCTTTGCTATCTCGTGTCCTTTTTGGTGTTGCATTTTGGGTGGCCAGCAGTGTATTAATGTTCTCAGTTGATTTGAATTTTGAGAAGTAAATTAATGAGGATTTCAGAGTAGAGTGTGTCTTGGAAGATGTAAGCTGAATACATGCCTGGCAAATGCTTTAGGAGGGTAGACGACTTATACGTCCGTAAGCTCTTGTCTTCTCTGGTGAATACATTTACAAGTTTGCACATTCTCAAATAATTCTATGTACATTATTTGCAACCTCAATAAACTACAGGGGGCACTGCGCAAATGTAAACAAACTTCTTTTAGTACGGATAACGACGCAGGTGTTTCCGTAAAGTCTAAGGTAGGAATGGCTGGTTTAACACTCTCAATCCTTGAGATAATGAAATTTGTGGACGCTACAAAAAATTTACGATGCATCAAAGATGGGTAAGTGATTCTTAATGCAGGTCATATAATTTCATGTGGAAGGAAGATATAAAAGAAATCCCCATACTTTCGCATTGCATTCAATCCACCATAATAACATCATTGCCTCAATCGATCAACTACACTGACGGAAAAAAAAATCCCAACACCAAGAACGGGTTGTGTTAGATAAACGACAGTTGGTAGGCGGTGAGAGTACATCTGTAAGATGACGTCTATGCAAATTTCGCGCTCGGCGCATACGTGTGGCGCTAGTAGCGCCCCTCGGAACATGCAAAGCAGGTTTGCTGTAAATACGCGCTGTAACGTTCGTGAACGTTAGTTATCGTTGAGATTCGACGTAGTGTGTTGATGTTAGTCAAGAATGCCTTTAAGAAGACGAAGAAGCTATTATCAACAGCTCACGGAGTTTGAACGAGGTCGTGTAATAGGGCTACGAGAAGATGGATTTTCTTTCCGCAATATTGCAGAACGGCTTGGCAGGATTTTTTTGTTTGGAGGTTTAACGACCACCGTGAGCAACTCAATGGGCTATAAGCAGTCGCCCGTCCCTAATTTAGGGTCACTGGTTCCAGGGAAGGGAGAGAACCAGTGCCGTAAGACAAACACAACATCCATGCCTCACCGGGATTCGAACCCGGATCCCGTTCGGACGAATGATCAGAGGCGATCGCTTAGACCACTGCGCCACCGGGGCGGCTGGCAGGAATGTAGCCACTGTGCATGATTGTTGGCAGCGGTGGTCAAGGGAAGGTATTGCCTCAAGAATAGCGGGTTCCGGCCGGCCACGTGGCACTACTGAGAGGGAAGACCGTCGTGTACGGCGTATGGCCGTGGCGCATCGTACTGCGTCTGCGGCAACAATTCGAGCTGCAGTTGCCACCACAGTGACACAACGAACTGTTACAAATAGGTTACTTGAAGGATAGCTCCGAGCCAGACGCCCTGTAGCGTGCACTCCACTTACTCCAAACCACAGCCGTTTGCAACGTCAGTGGTGTCAAGCTAGAGCTCATTGGAGGACGGAGTGGAGATCTGTTGTGTTTACTGATGAAAGCCGGTTCTGCCTGGGTGCCAGTGATGGCCGTGTGTCGGTCAGGAGAAGGCCAGGTGAGCGTCTGCAACCAACCTGTCTGTGGCCGAGACACACTGGACCTACACCCGGAGTTATGGTCTGAGGAGCAATTTCCTATGACAGCAGGAGCACTCTCGTGGTTATCCCACGCACCCTGACGGCACAGTTGTACATCGGTCTGGCGATTCAACCTGTTGTGCTGCCATTCATGAACAGCATTCCAGGGGTGTTTTCCAACAGGATAACGCTCGCTCGCATACCGCTGTTGTAACCCAACATGCTCTACAGAGTGTCGACATGTTGCCGTGGCTTGCTAGATTACCAGATCTTTCACCAATCGAGCACATATGGGACATCATTGGACGACACTTCCAGCGTCATCCCGAACCAGCATTAACCGTCCCTGTATTGACCGACCAAGTGCAACAGGCATGGAACTCCATCCCACAAACTGACATCCAGAACCTGTATGACACAATGCATGAACGCCGCCCTGGTGGCGCAGTGGTCTAAGGCGCTGGCCTCTGATCATTCGTCCGTCTGGGGTCCGGGTTCGAATCCCGGTGAGGCATGGATGTTGTGTTTGTCTTACGGCACTGGCTCTCTCCCTTCCCTGGAACCAGTGACCCTGAATTAGGGACGGGCGACTGCTTATAGCCCATTGAGTTGCTCACGGTGGTCGTTAAACCTCCAATCAAAAAAAAAAACAATGCATGAACGTTTGCGTGCTTGTATTCAACATTCTGGCTGGTTTTTTTTTTTTTTTTTTGATTGGAGGTTTAACGACCACCGTGAGCAACTCAATGGGCTATAGGCAGTCGCCCGTCCCTAATTTAGGGTCACTGGTTCCAGGGAAGGGAGAGAGCCAGTGCCGTAAGACAAACACAACATCCATGCCTCACCGGGATTCGAACCCAGACCCCTTTCGGACGAATGATCAGAGGCCATCGCTTAGACCACTGCGCCACCGGGGCGGCTTCTGGCGGTTACACCGGTTATTAATGTAACAGCATTTCACATTTAAAATGGCTTTTTTTTTTTTTTTTTTTGATTGGAGGGTTTTTTTGTTTTTTTTTTTTATTGGAGGTTTAACGACCACCGTGAGCAACTCAATGGGCTATAAGCAGTCGCCCGTCCCTAATTTAGGGTCACTGGTTCCAGGGAAGGGAGAGGGCCAGTGCCGTAAGACAAACACAACATCCATGCCTGACCGTGATTCGAACCCGGACCCCTTACGGACGAATGATCAGAGGCCAACGCCTTAGACCACTGCGCCACCGGGGCGGCTAAAATGGCTCTTCTCGCGCTTACATTAAGCTGTGATCTGCAAACCTTAATCGATTATGTTACCTATACAAATGCATTGCCACCATTTCATTCCTCTACAACTATTTTTTCGTGGTGTTGGGATTTTTTTTCCCGTCAGTGTATGTTTTAGACGGAAAAAATTGTGAAACTTCTGTAAAGTCTTGAGTGTTCTCGTAAAGCAGGCAGTCACTAGTTCAGTGTTTTTGAACTGGTAACTGCTGACAGGACATTGCAAATCTTGTCCCTTAATGGAGTTTAAATTGATATGGATAACAGCAATTACTTGTTTTCACAGTGTGTCCAAATGTCCTTTTTTTAAAGGGCTGTCCTGTAAACTGTGACTACTGATAGAGTCCTTTATTTTCAGTACTGTCCTTTATTTTAAGTGAGTTGAGAACATCAACTATCTACACAAATATTAAGGGTAAGTAACAAAAATGCATTTTATTTTAAATTAACGTAATTCATTTTTCTTGACATTTTTTGTTTGTAAGGGCAATGATGAACTATAATACTGAGCCCTTATTTCTTAACATTGCTACTACTTTTATTATTTTGTTTTAACGAAGTTCTGAAGTATTAAAGTAGCATATCACTCTGGATATCTCAGTGGTGATGCTTCCTTTCTTATATGAGCTTTTGGTTTACCACACTTATTTTTTTTTAATTGAGTTTGTTTTTTGTAGCTTTTTTAATGATGAAATGAAGACTAATTTTTATATTTACTTCACAGATTTCTAGTCCCAACATGTCTACACGACAGTGCCACTATCAAAGTGATTGGTCCTCTTCTTGCCAAAAAGACAATAATGATGATGAAATTGGCAAATGGTGCAGACAAGGAAAGAAGAACACTCAAGCTTCATGTGTGTGGTGCTCAGAAGAATTTTCAGTGTATACAATGGGTGTTTCAGCAGTTTTACAACATTCAAAAAGTGAAAATCACAAGAAATATAGAAAAGGTGTAACAAAGTCAAAGAACTTGACAAAAAGTTTCAAAAATCAAACAATAATTAGCAGGGATCATAGCATACTTCTGGAAAATTTTAGGTAAGAATTTTAGGAATTTTTAGAAAAATTTTAGGAAAATTTTAGGAGTGTATTTCAATAAAAACTAGATGTATATTTGTATACATCTAGTAAAACAACTTTGTATACATTGTAAAGAGTTTGCTTCACACCCTTCAACCATATATACTGATAGACAGCGCATGACATCAAAATTTCTGGCTCCAACATAAAATCACATGACAACAGTCAAAAAGATGGGTTACACCTGCTGTGCTTATGGTTGCTCTGACCGATATAGTAAAGAAAGTTCTATGATTTTTCATGGGTAAGAAACAAATTAAATACCTAAGTCAATATAGTTCAATTACTTAACCAGAAACTTGCAGCTATTGATATAAAAATATAGTAACTTAAGAAAAAAATGGAATGCATGTTCCAAATTCTTCGCAAATGTTCATCACATTATAAATCACAAAATGTAAACAACACGATCATGCATGTATATAGCTCATAAGTAAACTTACCTGAAGAGTTTTCATTATATATGAGGTGCATTCACATAATACACCGAAAACACTGAAGTTCTGCAGCGTAAATTAGTAATCATAACAGCATTTGTACACGAAATTTGGAGTCTGATGATGACGTGCCCAATGTTTGAGCCATGGCGGCTTTGATGCAGCTATTGCCAATGCGCAGTCCATTAGTATATATGGTCGAAGTTCACACCCAAATTTTTTGCATAACGTCTAATGTCTAAAGTTTAAGTATGATTTACTTCTAATGTTCAGTTCTTATCTTTTCACGTGTTATTATCATATTCAAGTATATTTACCACATTCAAGTTTCACTTTGAATATTAATATGCTGTTGAACCAGAAGCAATTCACGATTTTCACAGTAAAGTTTTCAGGTTTCACATTAAACTATAATATCCTAAAAAGGTAATTGAAAACCAAGAACTATGTACAATTGTTCACTGAATTACTTTTTTCATATTATTGTTTTAACCTTTTCCTGATTAGCCTATCTTTTTCTGCTTCCACCACAACTAATTTACTTTCAGTTTTCTTTATTTCAGCTGAAACTTGTATGATCAAGTTAGAGGCAACTGCTATTTCAACAGTATTTTGTTTTTCTACAGCTTTTCTCATTCTTTCTGTTCCCTCTTGAATTACTGCTAGGGAGGCTTCTTTATCTTTTTTAAGTCTATTTATTTCTGCATCATTTTCTTTTATTTTGTCATCAAACTCAGCTTTTCTTTTTTTCTCTAGCTGCTTTTCCTTATTTTCCCTCTCTTTCTGCTTCCTTTCTTTTACCTTTTTTGATTCTTCTTCCTTCAGCTTATCAACATACTCTTTATAAAATTTATGTGAATCACGAACACTATTTAACAAATTTCTTGTTATGGGAACTTTACTTACACATCCATAGTGTTTAATGGCCCCTTTAACTATTCTTAATGATGTTATAGTTGAGTCTTTTAAGTTAGCCTTGTCCTTCCTTAACAGAGCAGTGTTAACCGAAAATCCCCTTTCTGCATCAGCATTACCATGAGGTAAAACTAAAATTGACTTTATGAATTTAGCAAGATTTGAGTATTTTTCTTTTCCGCTAGTCTTTAATACTAAATATATTACGCCAGTAATGATCAATCCGCACTGGAATATGCCCTTCCTCTGAAAATTTCACTAGTTCATCTAGAGTTGGCTTATTGCAACTTAAAAGTTTCCACTCTTCTCTTACTCTATCAATTTGTTCCTCAGAAAGATGCAAAACACTTGAAATTCTGGTTATTTCTGAAAGTCCTTCAGTGATTGAAAGTTGAGTTGACTCTTTCTTTGGTTCTTTTACCTTTAAAACTTCTATGTCTCTTAGCTTTTGATTGCAGAATGGCAAATTTGACTTTAAATATTTTGTGGTTGCAATTAGTGATGATCTTACATCTAAGAGAAATAATTTCTGCCTGGTCTCCTGAACATTCCTGAGGAGATTTTTTGTCTTCATACCAACTTCTAACTCCCCTAGTTTTTTCCATGAATTTTTGTTTTCAAAATCTACATTCTTTAGGTCTTCTCCAAATTTCCCTGCAATAACATCATCTTGGATAAACTGAGCCATAACATTCTTCATTAAAGTATTTAAATCAGAATATAACTGGTGTATTTTTGGTTCTTCACTCTGATAACATAATGAAAACTTTTCAAAATTTTGGTGTGAAAATGAAATTAATGCTAAATAGCAAGGAGTTAGCTCATTTTTCAGGAAACAGTGAATTCTTTTATACCTTGCCGAATTGCGTAGTTGTTTTTCAAATATTTTTTGAGATGGCAAGAAGTTTAAAAAATATTCTGTAATATTTAGCCATTGATCCAAGAGCCTCTGGGCTACAGAACCAACGGTTAACCATCTGTTGCTGACATGACGCAAAAGAAATTTGGCAGTGACCAATGTTATATCCTCGACAGATTTATAATCCTCTCATCTTGCAGCACTACTCTTTAAAAAGTAATGCATATCAGTAGCAAATTCGTCAAAATCTATATTTAAGCTTGTCAAAAAAATTTTAAATGCATTACTAACAACATGCAGGTTGCAAAAACCTAGTTCCAAAGATTTCTGGCCTGTTTCTTGTTTTACAACTTCATTGAATTTGCATAAAAAGCACTTATTTACATTTGGGCTGTCCATGGATACACAAATAATTCTGTTCAACGAAATATTGAAGGATGATAACACATCAAGAATTTCTTTTAGCAAAATATCTGCTGTTGCATGACCCAGAAAAACGCTTGTTAGGTATCGGCAAGAAACTGAATTTATTTCTGAAGACCAGTACCTGAGATACACATCCAACTGCCGTTTCACTTGTGTATTTGTAGTTTCATCAAATGCTATAGTAACCTTTCCTGGGCTACTAGATGCAATGTCTTTTTTCAAATCCTCTTCAAAATATTTTGACAATCCATGTGATATCACATAAGCAACTTTTTTTTCTTTAAGTTGCATTTTGGCTGCAATAGCAGAATCAGGAAACATTTCTTTGAAAAGTTCAACTGTTTCAGTGCATGAAACAAAAGACATATTGTCCTTAGCAACTTTCATGGCCCATAATGCTTCGGCTTTAGCCAACTGTAAATCATGACTCAGTACTTCACTAATATTTGTTTTGGGCTGAAGATCCCGTCCTCTAAAGGCTTTCAGGATGGACTTATTTTGAAATTTACTTTGAAATTTCTGCAAATGTTTTTTTCCTTTATGATGCGCTTTTACTTGTGAAAAGCCACTATTAGAAATGTTGAAAATTTCTGAACACAATATACACTTAGCAGAAAATATTGTTTCAGTTGCAGAACACCATTCTTTCAACTTCACTCCGTCCAATTCTTTGGCGAGCCACGCATCTTGAAATTTCGTTTTGGATTTAGGCATCTTAAACACTTGTATTACTAAACAGAAAATGAAAGGGAAGTACAAAAACACGTTCCAATATTGCAAAACCAGACAACTTCCCGAAATTTGGCTGCGAGGATGTCAGAAGATAGAAAAAAAAAAAAAAAAAGCAGCTCACCACTAGAGAACTGAACCTGCACACAGCACAGAGAACACCATAAAATACACAAAACCAGAAACTATCATACGCATCTCACTCAAGTTCAGTCAAAGCGAGTCAGAGCCGAGATATATTGCACATCGAAGGTCGCTGTCGCCGACGCACGATCGAAGGTCAATGATCACGTGCTCTACTGCCTGTCACGATAACACTCAGCTACCATCCCATCGTCATTACCGGAGGTTACGGAAGGAGATCACATGTTTCCTCTTTGCTTCCACCCACCTGCGGTTTACAATAACAAAACATCAGCAGAAAGAGGAGGTTCCACAAGGCATGTACAAAAATAAAGTACGATCTTCTGCGTGCCACGGAGTTCGTCTGCAAAGCGCAAACCAGGGGTGAAAATGCCCCCTCCCCTTTTCCCTTAGATCTCTTGTTACTCTCGAAAACTGTCTGAAGGCAAAAAAGTGGAGCGCCCGCCCCGAAGCAAGTGCATCTCGATGGCGTCATTTTCCCTCCCTTCAGCAGCACAGCATATAGGCTGTGTTTCTACAATAACAGGTCTTTTTACCTTACCGTAATGGTAAATTTATTGGCGTTAATAACGGTTGTGTTTTTAATAAATAAGCTTACGAAAATTTTAGGATGAATAGCAAATTTTAGGTATAATTTTAGGAATTTAAGGAGGGTCACAAAATATTAGGAATTTTAGGAGGAATGCGATCCCTGAATTAGTAATCAGGTTACTACGGTTGAAGTTTTGTGGGCCTCTGCACTTTTTGAACACAATATTCCATTCAGGTTTTGTGATCATTCAACATAGTTGTTTCAGAGAAGGTTTCCTAACTCTAAAATTGCTGAATCATTTTCAATGCACCGAACAAAGATGTCTTACCTAGTTAGATATCGTTTGGGGCAAACATATGAAACCATTTTAAAGGAAAGTTTGAAAAGAAAATATGTGTCAATTGGACTAAATGAAAGCATTGACAGTGGTGTGCATAATAAAAAGGAGCTTGAAATAATCGCACGATACTTTTATGATGTGCAACAGCGAATTGTAATAGATTTTCTTGAAAGGGTATTTTTGCCAGAAGCTAAAGCACTTCCCATGAAAGAAAAATTCATTTCTGTTTTACAAATGTTTGGCATCAATATATCTAAGGTAATATGCTTTATGAATGATAGTCCACAAGTTATGGTAGGCTGTAAAAAAGGCATGCTAACTCTTTTAAAGCAAGAAAATCCCCACTTGCTTGATGTAGGTCGATGTTCATTACACCATGTCATGAATGCTGCACAAAAGGCTGTAAAAGAATTTGATTCTTCACTTTCTGAATTTGCAGTGGATGTATTCTACTATTTCCATGGCAATAGTGTAAGATCAGCTGATTATGGCAAGAGTCAGGAACATGTAGGTGCTTCAAAACATGTATTTATCATACCTGTTGAAGCTAGATTTTTAACTATTGGACCAGTATTTGATCGTTTATTGGAGCAAAAAGATGCCTTGATTCCCTTCTTATCCTGTGTACCTGCACATTGTTCCAAAGAACTGAAAACCAGTGAAAAGTTGTGCAGAATAATTTCTGCATTGAAACAAGGTGACACTTTCTTTTTTTTTTTTTTTTTTTTTGATTGGAGGTTTAACGACCACCGTGAGCAACTCAATGGGCTATAAGCAGTCGCCCGTCCCTAATTTAGGGTCACTGGTTCCAGGGAAGGGAGAGAGCCAGTGCCGTAAGACAAACACAACATCCATGCTTGACTGGGATTCGAACCCGGACCCCGTTCGGACGAATGATCAGAGGCCATCGCTTAGACCACTGCGCCACCGGGGCGGCAGGTGACACTTTCATCCACTATCAGTTTATGCATGGTGTGTTTAGCATTATGAATATATTTCAGTTATTTTTTCAGAAAGAAGAACCTCTGATTCATCTTCTTTATTATGAAATGACTTCATTAGTAACGATGGTAATGAAAAGAGCTATGTTAGATGAAGTTGTTGATAACAATCCAGGCCATAAACTTGCAGATTTAGATATTAGTCAACATTTGAAACCTTTGGAAAGGATGGCTACTGGTGTTTTGACAAAGAGTGCAATAGTCTCTAACAGAGACAAAGAAAAAAATATGTACTACTTTTACAGTGGAAAAATATTCTACAATGTGTTAATGAAAAAGTTGCTGCACTATCTTCCATTGCAGAACAAAATATTCAGAAACTTACATGTACTGCAGCCAGACCAAAAGAACAGCCCAAAAAGTGTTGCTTCACTTATGAACATTGCTAAAAGCCTTCCTAATGTTGTTCCAAACCTAAGGCTAGATGAATTGTCCACGGAATGGGATTTGTGCAAGCTGGAGAATGTTGATGGCAAAAAGTGCATTGATGAATATTGGGCAGAAATTTTCAAAAAGAACCCTCAGAGATATGCAACCCTTCAAGGCTTGGTCATGGCATGTTTGACCATACATCATGGTAACAGTGATGTGGAGCAAAGTTTTTCAGTTGACAGAGACATTTTGATTTGTAAAAGAACTCAACTACATGATGAAACTGTGACTTCTTTGAAAAGAGTCAAGTCTCATATGAAGAGGACAAAAACTGTATGTAATGAAATCGAAGTTCCACCACCTTTTAAAAGAGCATGTGTGGATGTTCACAAAATGTTTGCTGAACATCTAGCTGAAGAGAAACATATGCGATTGGAAGAACAACAGAAGAAACAGGCCACGAAAGATCAAGAGGCAGCTCTCCACAAACAAGCTGAGGAATTAAGAAAGAAGGAAGAAAAACTTCAAATAAAAGAGCGAGAAAAGAAAGCGGATGAGAAGACACTTGAAGCAAATCATCAAAGACAAATTGTCAAAGATTTAATGGCCAAAGTGCAAAAATCTCTGAATGAGGCTGATAATTTGGAAAAAGAAGCTGAAAAGGAGATGACAAAAATACAGAAAGATAAAGCCAAGATTAAACAAAGTGTCTTATCCTCTTTTGTTTTTGTTCAGGAAAAACATTAAATGTGTGGTGTGGGTTTTTCTTTTCTTTTTTTTTTTTTTTTTTTTTTGCAGAAAAAGGCATGAGTAAGAATAAGAAAAGATTACATAGTTTTGTTTTGTGTGTTTGAAATATAGCAGTTACTTTCAGTTTTTGTGAAGTTATGACATTTAAAAGGTATTTGTGTAACATTTTCCAATTTTAACCCACTAGGCACTTGCACATTATATTGTTCACTCTTTTTCATACTGGTATGTGATGTTGTACTTATTTTTCTTTGGGAAAAAAAGGTTGTGCATTAGAAACATTAAGTTGGAACTTTTTTTATAAAATGTATTCAATTTATATGTATTTCGTATACCAGTACCTACGTCAATGTATATTATTTTATGTACAATCAATTATAAGTGTAGTAAATATTTTTTTTTTTTTAAATGTGAAAATTGAATTATAACTGTGGGAGGAACGGAATGGCTATAAGGGGTGAAGAAGAGGCCATTTTGAAAAATAAAAATTCTTTCTTTTTTTAACATGTTTGAAACAGGAACCTTTAATTCAAAAACAAAAGTTTTGCCCCAAATTGGAGGGGGGGGGGGCACCGGTATTTTCAGATGTCCTCTAATTTTTACATTTGCTGCTGGACACTGTTTTCAAGAGCATGTAGAAATATGGAATTTTAAATTGTTACTATGCAATAAAAACATGCCTTGTTTATTATTCATTTAAACACATTACTAGGTTAGTAGCATTTCACTGGAAGGATTTCAAATGTAAGGCACAAACGTTTGTACTAACTTGTGAAAAACATAGCTGGAATCTTGGGAAGACACTGCGGGACGAAACAATATGAATTATTATTCATGGAATTCTCCATTATACTACTCTCTAATTTCAGAATGAATGCAAAAATACCCCAAAACAAGCCAACCGAATCTAAGCAACGATTTAACAACTAACAATGTTATCCATACTACAATAATTCTTCCTTTGGCCACTAGAGGGAGAGTGGACTGCTGAGATTGCCAATAACTTACAATTGCTGTTTTCATCCTTTCTAATAGTTGCATCAAGCTCTGAATTTTTTTTTTTTTTTTTTTGATTGGAGGTTTAACGACCACCGTGAGCAACTCAATGGGCTATAAGCAGTCGCCCGTCCCTAATTTAGGGTCACTGGTTCCAGGGAAGGGAGAGAGCTAGTGCCGTAAGACAAACACAACATCCATGCCTCACCGGTATTCGAACCCGGACCCCGTTCGGACGAATGATCAGAGGCCAGCGCCTTAGACCACTGCGCCACCGGGGCGGCAGCTCTGAATTCAGATACTACTATGTTAAATATTTTTCTTCTGTAAGCCAGGAAGCATGGAATACTTATGTCTAGTACAGATTTCACCAGGTTTTTGGTTAATAACATCATCTGCCCTAAATAAACCATTTTATATGAAGTTACATGAGTATACATCACAGCTTAAAATAAATTTAAGGAAATCATGGGATTACTCATGATGCTGACAAAAAGTATGCACATGATAGAATGGAACCACACGGCTTCTTTTTTTATTGGGAGTTTAACTGCCACCGTGAGCAACTCAGTGAGCTGTAAGCAGTCGCCCATATCTAATTTAGGGTCACTGGTTCCAGGGAAGGGAGAAAGCCAATGCCGTAAGACAAACACAACATCCATGCCTCACCGGGATTCGAACCCAGACCCATCTTGGACGAGCAATCAGAAGCCATCACTTAGACCACTGCGCCATCAGGGCGGTCACACGGCTTCATTTAAGTGCAGTAACATCCCCATACTGGTAATGAAGGGCAGCAGAATTAATTTTCCACAATCATTAATCAAGAAAATACTGAATTCAACAAAAACTGCTTCCTACATTTATCTCGTACATGACAAAACTTTTTCTTTCTTATGGATGTTGTCATTAACAGATTTGAAAACAATCAAGAACTCGTAATTCATATTACAACTAACAGACTCCACTAACAACAGATCCTTGTAGAAGATAAATTATCTTACCAAGATACATAATTCCAATAATGAAAAAAAAATAGTCGATTTACCTTAGGGTACTCCAAAAATGTAATTTCCACACAACAGAAATCTTCATATATGGCACTTATATCTAATCTTCCAGCACATATCACATTACACTACTATTATTATTCATGTTCATAGAGAAGAATATACCTTGAAAGATAACTTTTTGGAACACATTTTAATACAGGTGAGGCATGCATTACATATGTTGTTTTTTATTTGGAGGATCAACAACTATTGTGAGCAACTAACTCAACAGGCTATAAGTAATTGCCCGTCCCTAATTTAGGGTCACTGCATCCAGGAAAGAGAGAGAGCCAGTGCCGAAAGACAACATCCATGCCTCACTGGGATTTGAACCCAGACCCACCTCGGATGAATGGTCAGAACAAATAATATAAAGCTTCATGTGCAGAACGCCAACTCTCATTGAGATAACATGAAACAGACAACGACAGCGCCCCCACAAGCTGGAAACTTCAGTGCTCTGTTGGAAAGCAAACATTCAGGAGGAAAAGGTGTTGGGTGTCTGCGGCAGTGGAGGTTTTCGCTGATCCACGATAATTTCTTTCGATCTAATGACTATTTGCTTAGAATAGTTTTTTTTGTTGTTGCTGTTGTTGTTGTTTTCTAATCAGAGCTGCCATTGCATTGTTATCAAGCTGGGTCATAGGGTCCCACAGATTTTTAAAAAGTGGGTACTTTGTGAGATATTCTGAGTCCTTTTAAAAAATCAAAATAATCAAGAGATAATGAATATTTGTACTTACATAAGCAAATGAAAAATAAACATAACATACATTGTTCAACACTTTAATTTACGCTCTTTGAAAGCAATCTTTATAAGAAAATCAAGTACTGACAGAAATAAAATTTTATCATTTTCAACTAAATTTTATCATAATGGAAGCTACACAAAGACAATGCATTTTAAGTCAACTCAGAACAACTGAGACATTTTTTATTTTTCAAAACACAGGAACTGTGTTGTGTGATGACTACTCTTGAACAGTTTTTTTTTTTACTTTTAACGAACAATCATAGAAGTACACATACAACTTTTAGTAGAATATAATCATTCACAGTGCTTTCATTAAATGTACGTTTCCTTGTATTTCAAATTTCAACTGACCCAATATTGATTAAAAGAGCTCAAAGGTTTAATAAATTATTCAGGACATTCATATATTTACATAATCTTGACGAATCAATTCCAATTAGTAGTTCTAATTCTGACTATTATATAGCTCTAATCATTCTACTATTCTCTTTTACGTGCGATATTTCAAAGTAACTTGTACAAAATTCTAGCGGATTATTGGGCCTGTGGAAAGAACTAATAAGACAGGAAAAACAACAACAAAAGAAAAACCGGCAAAAAAGACAAGAAAACCAGGATAGGAGAAGAGAAAAAAATATATATATAAAAAAAAATAAAAAATAAAAAGTTGTTTTAATGAAACATAGATGGCGCCAGCCGGGCTTGATAACGAAATATATCCAAGAAAGTATATCCGACGAATGGCAACATGGAGTAGCGGACTCCATTAGCGCGAAGTTAACCACGAACATCGGTGGTAAAGTCGCCACGCTTCCGAGGATGCCCAGAGTATGGGCAAAAATTCGAGTATAAAAAATGGTAAAAATTGATGTGTTTGAATCCTAAGGCAAAGATCCAATGAGTATAACCAGCGAAAAGTGTGAGAAGTTAAGCCAGTCATCGCACACAACGAACTTTAGGACAATAACATCAACAAAGACCGGAAAACATGTGCGTGAAATGTTCCCATCGCTAGAAAGGAATGCCAAGGTAAGCATTATCTGCTAGAATTTTGTACAAATCTTGACCAATGGTGCATTGCTGGCTGTTTTTGTTCTTTCCGTAATTCTCATGAATTTGACTTTTGCCAAATGACATGTTAAAAAAATCCAAAATGAAATGTGGGTCCCAAAGGATGCGTAGAATTTGTAATTATGGGACCTTTTTTTTATTTTTGGGTAATTTACGAGCTACAGCGCGTCAGTGGCAGCGTTGTCCGATATCCCGCTCGTCCATTATTTTGGTGAAACAAATGCACAATAACAATTAATATTGCTATTTAAATCAAATATATATACACTGAAGAGCAACTGAATTAGAGACCGCTGGCGTTATGCAAATGTGGCGCTGTGGACGGCCCTGTAAATGGAAACGACATGACGTATGCAGTGATCAGACAATATAAGGAGTTATGCGACAGGAATCAGTAAGAGTCGGACGCAGTATGGGTAAGACGAAGGATCTAAGCGCATTTAATCGTGGGCAAATTGTCGGGGTCCGACGAATGGGTCACTCCATCTCGGAAGTTGTGCAGGCACTGGGATTTTCACGAGCCACTGTGTCACGGGTGTACCGTGAGTTCATCGAATCCGGTAAAACCATCCCTGCAAGGGGCAACTGCCGTGGACAACAGTGTGTGGATGAGCGGGGTCATCGCCAGCTAGCTCGCATTGTAACAGCGGATAGACGGGCCACAGTGCAAGAAATCACTTGGCAATTTAACGCTGGTGCACAAAAACGTGTAAGCAGACGCACCATCCAGAACCATCTCCTTGCTATGGGGTACAGAAGCCATCGTCCCATGAGGGTACCGCTGCTGACCGCACATCACAGGGTGTAAAGATTAGCATGGGCACATCGCCACTGGATCCTAGACATGTGGAAAAATAAATAAAGGTAACTTGATCACGCTAGTTACGTTAAATGAAAACTTTAACAAAAAGTTGGTAAGTTGGAAGCTTTCGACCTTATCTTAGGTCTTCATCACGCCAATGGAGGAGGACTAAGATTGTTGCCAGATTCTACATTTGAATTTTTCCTATGTAGAATCTGGCAACAATCTTAGTCCTTCTCCATGGGCGTGATGAAGACCTAAGATAAGGTCGAAAGCTTCCAACTTACGAACTTTTTGTAAAAGTTTTCATTTAACGTAACTAGCGTGATCAAGTTACCTTTATTTGTTAATATTGTTATGTGTTTTGCCCATCATCGTCATGTGGAAAAATGTTGCCTAGACTGATGAGTGGAGATTCACATTGGTACATGCGGATGGCGGGATACGAGTACGGCGCAAACCACATGAAGCGATGGATCCTTCTTGCCAGCAGGGTACTCTTCAAGCTGGTGGGGTTGGCATTCTCGTCTGGGGATTGTTTACGTGGACTGAAATAGGACCCCTGGTATGTGTGACATTGTCCCTCACAGGTCAACATTACTGGGATATCCTGGACGACCATTTGCTCCCGTTTGTGCATCTTCAACATCCCACTGGGGACCTCATTCTGCAACAAGACAATGCACCGTGCTATCGCCCTCGAATTGTATCCAAATGGTTGGATGAACACTCCACCGACGTGACTTCGCTTCCTTGGCCAGCTAGGTCACCTGAACTCAATCCCATTAAGCACATCTGGGATGCCACCGAGAGAGACGTTCGAGGCTCTGACCCCTTTCCATCAAATCTTCGTGAACTGTGGGAGCTTGTTCAGGGGTCGTGAATCCGTATGGCTACCCAACGCTTCTGGTATCTTGTCGAGTCCACGCCGAGACAAATCGCCGCCGTCACCAGGGCGAAAGGCGGTGCTGCACGTTAATAGACAGGTATCTCTAATTCAATTGCTCTTCAGTGTAGTTAGGCCAAAGAACTCATACAAAATGCAGACAATCCGTAGTATCTGGCATTTCTGAAAAACTGAAGAGAAAACAAAAGCCTTAACTAAAGCAATTGGTGCAACAAAACATATCCGATTTGCAAAGTTATGCTACCGAGAAGGTAACAATCACATGCTGTGAATAGCTTGGCTGACTGTTCTTTGCCAAAATTAAAGTCAACAAAACAACACAAACACGCATTTGCAGTCTACCTTGGCCTCAGCCTGTATGTTGGTTTCTGTGCACTGCATATTGTATCCTAGGATATGTCAGTGCTAGTTACGCCTCGCTGAGCCTTAACTTCTTCTCAGTTAGTTATTCTTTGGTCAGAAGCCCGATCTGCCCCACTGGGATGGCCAAATCATATTACACTACTATTATAACTTGAATTCTAAATCCGTTTTAATGGTGCAGACTAATAAAGTAAACAAAGAGCTAGCTTTCACCACTCACAGGTGGCTTCATCAGGCATAACTGAGATAAACACTGTAAATAACAGAAAGTAAAGAAATTCTACAAAAAAGTAAGAAAACTACAGGAATCTTTGGTACTTTCCCATTATACCAACCTAAGACGTTGACATTGCCATTATATCGACTTATTTATTATATACATAACATTCAAATCAACGAATTACTATATGAACGAAAGTAGATCAGTAATAATAATTATTTAATTTATTAAATTAAATAACATATACAGTATTACAAATATTTAACGGGAATTATCGAGGATAAATTTATTAAGGTATATTACCTCTCAAATTTTCGATCTAAACACTAGATCATCGTCAGGAGTTCTTGAGTCTTACTACTTCCACAGGTCTGGCGACCAAGCCTGATGGATTTTCCATCCAGCATGGTCATTGATGTTGCCACCTTGTGTATTGTAAATTTCCAGTGATTCCCCTAATTTCCGGATAATTGCGTGGGATTGATGTTTGATCACTTTTAAGGAGTCCCAGTCCATTTTGTGGCCAGTTTGTTGTATGTGCCTCTATAATCCTGATTTATTTGAGATATTCCTTGCTGCTGCTGCTTTGTGTTCTTTAATTCTGGTGTTTAACCTTCGTCCTGTTTCTCCTAGATATGGTAATCCACATGAACACTCAATTTTATAAATGACTCCTTCCTGGAGTAAAGTATTTTCTTCTTTTTGTTTTAGAGATGGTAAGTATTTTTTAATTTTGTTATTTAAACCTGGTGCTAACCTAATTTTATATTTAGTGCTGATTTTCTTCAGTTTTTCAAACAGTCCCTTGTGGTAAGTGACTTTTCTTGTGAATAAATATTCAATTTTCTCTTCATTTTTGTCTGTAGTGCCAGTTCTATTCCTAGTAGGATTTTCTTCCAGTAGTTCACGAATTTCTTTTGAAGGGTAATCGTTTTCTAATATGATTGATTTTAACTTATTTTTATGTTTTTCCTTAGCTTCTGAAGATAAATTCAGTTTTTCAACTTTTTCTTTAAATTGTAAAGCTACATTTTTTCTTTATATAATTAGGGTGATCTGATTTATAATTTAAAAATTTCCTGTATTTGTAGGCTTCTTGTATAATTCTGTGGTAATATATTTTCCTTCCCACTTCAAAGTAATATCTAGGTAATTTAGCTTAGTTTCGTTTTGCTCTTCTTAAGTGAATTTTAGGGATTCCTCTTGGGAATTAAAACCTTCTAAGATTTTTGATGGGTATCCACTCGAATCTTGATCTATGATGAAAAGGATATCATCCATGTATCTAGTATACATGCAGAAAATTGGTTTCAATAGGAAGGCCTCTTCTATTTTACTTACGTAATAATTTGCTAGGAGAGGTTGTAATGAAGATCCCATTGCTAGCCCACATCTTTGCTTATAGAAGCAGCCTTGTAATTGAAAAAAACTGTTTAGAGCAAACACTGTAAGTTCATAAAGGCCTATTGCTTCTTCTTTATTATATTCATGAAACACTACTAGGTCAGATAGGTTATAATAGGTCTTTATGAACTTACAGTGTTTGCTTTAAACAACAGTTTTTTTTTTTTTCAATTACAAGGCTGCTTCTATAAGCAAAGATGTGGGCTAGCAATGGGTTCTTCATTAGCACTTCTCCTAGCAAATTATTATGTAAGTAAAATAGAAGAGGCCTTCCTATTGAAACCTTCTATTTTCTACATGTATACTAGATACATGGATGGTATCCTTTTCACTGTAGATCAAGATTTGAAAGGATACTCATCAAAAATTCTAGAAGGTTTTCATTCCCAAGATGAATCCCTAAAATTCACTTTAGAAGAGCAAAACAAAAGTAAGCTAAATTACCTAGATATTACTTTGAAGTGGGAAGGAAAATATATTACCACAAATTATACAAGAAGCCTACAAATACAGAAAAAACATTAAATTATAAATCAGATCACCCTAATTATATAAAGAAAAATGTAGCTTACGATTTAAAGGAAAAGTTGAAAATCTAAATTCATCTTCAGAAGCTAAGAAAAACATAAAAATAAGTTAAAATCAATCTTATTAGAAAATGATTACTGTATATACTCGCGTATAAGTCGAGAAATTTGGGACAAAATGAGAGCTTCAAAGTAATGGGGTTGACTTATACGCGGGGTCTAAAAAAATCGTAAGCCCAAAAGTTCTTCCCGTGAGGCAAAAGGCAATCCATCCCAAAAGAAATAAAAATGCAGATGCGGTATTATTTACGAAATCGCAACCCTCCGAAAGAAAAAGAAAGAAAGAAAGAAAGAAAAAACACTGATGTGGTAGAATTACGAAATCGCGACCCTCCGAATTTCTCCGCGCTTTGAAAAGTATCCTCTCTCCTGGCTTTGCATATCCACAGCACAGTCACAACCGCGCATAGAAAGCTCCGCCCTTCCGACTACCAGTTGATTGCGCTGACCTTCCACGTAATGGAGCCATGCGACAGCCAGTGTTAGGTGTTGCTTGTTCTTAATCGCATGTGTTTTTCTTGTTCTTAATCGCACGTGTCTCGCTTCTCCTATTATGGGTGACACGGATTGTGTAAAGAAACGTATGTCCTATAACGCAGAATTCAAGTTGAAAGTGGTTTCTTTTGCAGAAAATACTAACAACTGTGCTGCTTCACGTCAATTTGGCATTAACGAAAAACTGATTCGAGATTGGCATAAAAAAACGGACTTGGTGAAAATCACAAAAGGCGCTGCGCCGTGGAACGACATCTTTCCCAAAGCTGGAAAGTGTCTTGAATGATTGGATTGTGGGCTGCAGATAAAATGGTTACATTGTAACATGAACTGGTATACGTTTGCGAGCAATGAAGCTCGCAAGAGATGAAAAGTTTGCAGCCGCAAATAACACTTTTCGTGCCTCACCAGGTAGGTGCACAAGGTTCATGAACCGCTATGGGTTGTGTCTATGCCAGCGCACCAAAATTGCACAAAAGTTACCTCGTGACCTGGAAGCAAAGATAATGGAATTTCAAAAGTATGTAATTCAAAAGAGAAAAGAGACTGCTTTTGAACTTTCCCAAATAGGGAACATGGATGAAACTGCCATGTGTTTCGACCTTCCTGAAAATAAAACGGTGAACCAAAAGGGCGAAAAAATATCTTGATCAAAACGACTGGCCACGAAAAATCCAGTTTCACGGTTGTTCTTTCCTGTTTGGCCGACGGCAGTAAGCTACCTCCGGTAATTATTTTCAAACGCAAAACTCTGCCGAAAAGCGTTGTCTTTCCGTCTGGTGTGCTCATTCGTGCCCATGAAAAAGGATGGATGAACGAATCCGGAACAATTGACTGGTTAAAGAATGTGTGGAACAAAAGACCAGGTGCACTTTTGAGGAAACCTTCTCTTTTGGTGTGGGATATGTTTGTTGCACACCGTTGTGCAGAAGTGAACAAAACTGCAGATAATTTAAAAACAACTCTTGCTGTCATTCCAGGTGGGTTGACATCTGTTCTTCAACCACTAGATGTCTGCCTTAATAAGCCCTTCAAGGACAATATGCGGAGGTATTGGGCAGATTGGATAAGTTCTGATTTGCTGACTGAAACCAAGGGCGGAAATCTAAAGAAGCCGGATATTGTTTTGATTGTGCGATGGGTCAAGGATGCTTGGGATGCGATACCTGCGGAAATGGTCGTGAAATCATTCAAGAAATGTTGCATTAGTAACAAACTTGATGGCACAGAGGATGATGAGATTTTTATGAGTGATGATGACAGTGATTCTGATGACACGGCATAGATGGGAATACTGATGTTTATGATGACGCGACGATGACGGAGAAAGACTTTTTTGAACTGTTTGGCGAGTCTGACTCGGAATGGGATTTTGAAGGGTTCCGATAAAGTTTTTGGGTATGCAAATTAAATTTAGTATTATATATATAATTTTTTTCATTTTCAAATGTTTTTGAATAAATTCATTGACATTTTTTTTTCTCATTCCGGGATCGACTTATACGCGAGTTTCCGATTTCTTACGATTTTTTCCCCTGAAAAAGGGGGTCGACTTATATGCGAGTATATACGGTACCCTTCAAATGAAATCCATGAACTACTGGAAGAAAATCCTACTAGGAACAGAACTGGCACTACAGACAAAAATAAAGAGAAAATTGAATATTTATTCACAAGAAAAGTCATTTGCTACAAGGGACTGTTTGAAAAACTAAAGAAAATCAGCACTAAATATAAAATTAGGTTAGCTCCAGGTTTAAATAACGAAATTAAAAAATACTTACCATCCCTAAAACAAAAAGAAAAAAGGAGTCATTTATAAAATCAAGTGTTCATGTGGATTACCATATTTAGGAGAAACAGGATGAAGGTTAACCACCAGAATTAAAGAACACAAAGCAGCAGCAGCAAGGAATATCTCAAATAAATCAGGATTATAGAGGTACATACAACAAATTGGCCATAAAATGGACTGGGACTCCTTAAAAGTGATCAAACATCAATCCCACGCAATTATCCGGAAATTAGGGGAATCCCTGGAAATTTACAAGACACAAGGTGGCAACATCAATGACCATGCTGGATGGAAAATCCATCAGGCTTGGTCGCCAGGCCTGTGGAAATAGTAAGACGCAAGATCTCCTGATGATGATCTAGTGTATAGATTGAAAATTTGAGAGGTAATGTATCGTAATAAATATATCCTCGTTAATTCCCGTTAAATATTTATAATACTGAAAGTAATAAGAAGGAAGCCATGAAGTCATTAATTATTAACGTATACAGTCAAACTTCGATTTAACGAACTTCAAGGTTGAGACCAACAATCTTGAATGTAAAATCGTGGAATTTGCTAAATGGAGGAAACCTTTGGAATAAAACATTCAAGTTAAGCTAGTGTTCATAATAGAATACGCAAGCAGCAATGTTCTCTTTCTTTCAGTGACTAACTTTTCTAGTGCTACGTGTGTTTATCCAAACTTTGTTCGTAAACGAGCTGTGTTGTTTGATTTGAGCTGTAGATTTAACACTGAGAAGAAAAGAAAAAGAGTGATTTAGCGAAGAATTCCAGAGGTTCAGGAATGGGTACGCACCATGTGTGTATCCCCTGACTTCACAGAGTGCTATTGTTCTGTCTGTAGCTGAAAACAAGAATCCCCAGGTTACTCTTAATTTCCTCCCCCACACAGACTTTCATTTTCCAGCTTTTCACCCATGCAACAAAACATTGCGCTTCTTTGGAACTTGTTGGTAATTTGCCTCCCCCGTAAGAAGCTTTCACTTGATAGTCGGAGGAAAGGTGAACTGATTTATGATTCTGTCAAGCTGTGTTGCAGATGGTGTTCTTTGAAATGCTGGTTAACTTCATGCTTAAAATTTTCCCGTTATGCAGAGCTCTCTTTCTAGCTGACTTTTAACGTTAAAATGCTGGTTAACATAGTTTGGTGGTTTAAAGAAAAAATAAAAAAATGTTAGCTAAATTGAGGAAATGTGTTCGTTAAATCGTGAAGCGCCAAGCATTAATTTCAATGTGGTTCCATCCGGACCATAAAAAAATGTACGTAAAACCGCGGAATTCGTAAAATCGCAGTCCGTTAAAAAGGGGCTGGACTGTATAAATTATATATACATAATTTATATATATATATAGACATAGCAGAAACCCATATTCAACCAGGTCTTTGCAGAAATGAGTTAATGCTGTATTTTGTTGGTCCTTAATAAAGCCAAAGCTCAACATTTTCAAAATTTTCTGCATTTTTGCTCGTTTTTCCCTACTTGTTCATTTAAAAAATAAAATATTTTTGTTCTCATGCTTTTGGCTACCACTGAAAGTGCCTCTTCTTGTTGTGGGTGTTTTTCGGAGAATTCTTCTTTGCGCGTTTGGGTTTTCAGGTCTAAAATTTTTTAATTATTTTTGTTCGTTCATAATGTTTGCTTACATATATATCATCATCATCAACCATTATCAATCCACTGCTGGATGAAGGTCTCACCAAGTTTCTTCCACAATGGTCTGTATATATATATAAACCAATTCAGATGTTCGTGCGCATTGAAAGTTTGCAATGCTAAAAAAAAAAAAAAATAAATACCTATAGCAGGCATCCCAATAAATATCGTACATAGGAAGTATTAAAAACCAATTGAAACATCGCCTGCAACAACACATAAAAAAATTGGCAAAAAAAAAAAAAAGAAGCAAAAACGGCACTGCTACAGTATTGCTTAGACAATGTAAGATACCCGAAATTTGAAGACATCAAAATAATTAAATCATGTAACAATGAAAGACATTTGCGCATTACAGAATCTGTGCTGATTGAAAAAAAAAGGAATCAAGTACGTAATCATAATGACCCAAATATACTTAACGAATAATGGATAGAACCAATACAAATAGAACAAATAAAATACTGCAGAAGAAAATAAAATATTAACTAAAGTTCCTAACAGATGGAGCCACGGTGGCAAAGATTTCAATATGACGTAGGAGAGCAGGGCTGATACCACCTAAGAGCCTCCTGAAGACGACCCCGACCGGGTAGAAAGCTGCTAGAGGCAATCTACGTTGGGAATGGCAGAGGTGTGCTGTATGAATGAGATACAAATTTGTTTCTGTGGAATGAAAGAACGGTATAGAGTGCAATGAGATGAGTTTGTGTAAATAATTGCATATTAGTTTTTGATTTTTTAGTTAGATGTTTTTGGTGTTTGTAAATAAGAAGTTAGTTTATGTTAGTGAATGTTCACGCATGTGAGTTTACTGAATAGTAAGTTTTATAAGTCAATTAAACTATCAGTTAGGGTTATATAAACGTCAGTGAAATAATATGTTTTTAAGTCAAATAGAGGTTCTTAGACCAAGTATCAATGTCGCAGTATGGATTAAAGAATGAATCATTCTGTCAAATAAAGAACGAGCTGAAGCCAACATAAACCTGCCGCACCAGAAGCTCAAACCAACTGTAGAACTCAAAATGGGAAAAACTTGCAGAAAAATGTATATTTTTCAAATGAAAACAGACCTTCTAGCAAAGGTAAGGTTCTTATTACTCTCATTATAATAATCAAACAATTTACCTCAAGGTACTTCAAAAATGCAATTCCTGCACTACACGAATGTTCATATACAGCATTTACGTGTAGTCTTCCTGCATGTATCACATTATATTACACTACATGTATCACATTACACTACTTTTTGCTTCGTTTCTAGCATTATTTCAGTATTACCCTACTATTTTTATTCATGTCAATAGAGAAGCATATACCTTGAAAGATAACTTTTTGGAGCACATTTTTACACTGGTGAGGCTTCTACCAGCATGAAGAAACCTGTGTGTGTTTAAAGGGCCATTTTCTCAGTTAATTGCTCGGAAGACACAACATATTTGTGGTGCTTTTCATCTGCACGTATAATCATGTTGTGAAAGGATACCTTTTGCAAAGAAAAGCTAGTGTAACCTTTTATTTTGTATGACGAAGCATGTGTGCTGAAAGGTTACATTTATTTGTAAACTGTTTGGAGCATACATCACACTGGTGAGGCTTTTCACCAGTGTGAACTAGCATATGCACTGAAAGATAACTTTTATGAGCAAACTGTTTAGCACACACATCACATTGGTGAGGCTTTTCACCTGTATGAACAAACATATGCTTTGAAAGGGCATCTTTTGTAGTGAACTGCTTTGAACACACATCACACTGGTGAGGCTTTTCACCAGCATGACAAAGCATATGCCTTGAGAGGGTACTTTTCTGAGTGAATTCTTTGGAGCATACATTACATTGGTGAGGCTTTTCACCTGTATGAAGAAGCATATGCGTTGAAAGAGTACGTTTGTCGGCAAACTGTTTGGTGCATACGTCACATCGGTGAGGCTTTTCACCAGTGTGAACTAGCATATGCCCTGAAAGATGACCTTTATGAGCAAACCGCTTAGCACACACATCACATTGGTGAGGCTTCTCACCTGTATGAACAAACATATGCTTTGAAAGGGCATTTTTTGTAGTGAACTGCTTTGAACACACGTCACACTGGTGAGGCTTTTCAGCAGCATGACAAAGCATATGCCTTGAGAGGGTACCTTTCTGAGTGAATTCTTTGGAGCATACATTACACTGGTGAGGCTTTTCACCTGTGTGAAGAAGCATATGTGTGGAAAGAGTTCGTTTGTCAGCAAACTGTTTGGTGCAGACGTTACATCGGTGAGGCTTCTCACCAGTGTGAAGGAGCATGTGCTTTGAAAGGGTACTTTTTGCGGTGAACTGCTTGGAACACAGTTCACACGGGTGAGGTTTTGCATCACCATGAAGGAGCATATGCCTTGAAAGAGAACCTTGCTGAGAAAATTGTTTGGAACATATATCACATTGGTGAGGCTTTTCACCAGTGTGAAGAACCATGTGCCTTGAAAGGGCACCTATTGTTGTGAACTTTACATAGCATGCATCACACTGGTAAGGTTTTTCACCAGTATGACAAAGCATGTGCTGTGAAAGGGTGCCTTTGCGTGCAAATCGTTTGTAGCATACATCACACTGGTGAGGCTTTTCACCAGTATGAAGGAGTATATGCCTTGAAAGAGTATCTTTTTTAGAGAACTTCTTCGAGCATACGTCACACTGGTATGGCTTTTCACCCGTGTGAAGAAGCATATGCCTTGAAAGATGATTTTTTGTAGTGAATTGCTTGGAGCATACCTCACAATCATGAGGCTTTTTGCCAGTATGAAGAATCATATGCATTGAAAGGGCACCTTTTGTAATAAACTTCTTAGAACATATATCACACTGGTGAGGCTTTTTGACCTGTGTGAAGACACATATGCCTTAAGAGTGCACCTTTTGTAGTAAACTGCTTGGAGCATACATCACACTGGTGATATTTTTTATCTGTGTGATTAAGCATGTGCTTTGAAAGATGACCTTTTTCTACAAAATTCTTCAAGCACACAACACATTGGTAAGGTTCTCCATCATTATGAAGTAATGTATTGCTTAAAAGTTTATTTTTTTCACTGACCACCATTGAAGACATATCACCCTGGTAAGTTTTCTCACCTGCATGAAGTTTTACATGCGATACAAGATTCCATTCTTCTGTAAATTTCTTGAAACACACATCACACTGGAAAGATTTTTCACTTGAGTGCAAGTTTACATGTCTTTTATAGCTGGATTCTTCTGCAAATTTCTCAAAGCAAATTTCACATTCCCAAAGATGCTCATTTGTATCCATAACAATGTGTGGTAAAGACTCAGTTTCTTTTTTCACTTCATTAATAATCAATTCTTGAGTGACTGTTCCTGAAGGATGTTTCAGTAGGGACTCCATGTTAATAATCATATAATTTTTTTATTTAAAAGACAGCGACATAATTTATTTTTGAAAATATTGACTTTGCCTGATCAGAAAGTGAACAAAGCATTCTCCCAAGTGTTGTCCACACATAGTTACTAAGAAATAAATCACAATGTCCTGAATGATATCTAAAGGAACATTGTATTTTAAAAGATCTCATTAATTAAAACATGTAGTAGGGAAAACTTAATGGCACCACGGAGGATTTGAAAGCATATTTTCTAAAATGGCTGAGTTTGTCACATGTGCAATGAGATTGCTGACATTTCCTCATCTCAAGAAAAATAATAAGTATTTTGTCACTTAGCATTCTGATGCGTTCATAATAAGCATTTATTCAGATCCAGATTATTAAACATTTCTTAGCATAAAAAACCCCCTCTGTAATTATAATCTGAACAGTGAATTTTAAAAGTCAAGGTTACCCTCTTCACATTTACGGCGGTTCCTATAATTTTAAAGAAACATACTTTTCAAAGTGCATTAGCAATAGAAATCCTAACAGACGCGAAACTTGCTTTATCGCATTTCACAAAACTTTTTCTGCTCCACTAAATAATTTTTTATATCACTTTCACTAGAACAGTGAATTAAAAAAAATGCTCGGGTGTTATAGAACTCTATCTACATGTATTTAAATACTTTTAAACGCAATGTCAGTTTTAGTACAGTTAAGCCTATTCTTGACAGCAAAAATATTTTAACTGAATTGTGTTGCCATTCCAGAAACCCAGAATCAACTAAATCTAACGAAAAAACTAAGTCACTCGACAGCAAATTAAAATGTCTAAAAAATGAGATGATCTATACATGATGCAAGTGGGAAACCGTCCCATAAAACAAAAAAAACAAAAAATAAAAAAAAATCGAATGATGAAAGACATTATTGGGTGTCAACACCCGAGTCATACATTTTATGAACAGGACATGGGTAATTCAGCTGACCAGACGTCCCCAATTCTTGAGGACAGTAATCGAATTTAGTTTACTGTCCCCAAAAACGTCTGAAGCCTTTGGGGACGCAAATTGTCCTCAAATTTTAATGTTTGTCCTCAAATTTTAATGTTTGTCCCCAAATGTCCTCGAATTTACACTTCCTGATTAACCTTTTAGATTTCGAATGAAAAATGTTCTTAAAAGTAGTTTCCGTTGTACTGATTTTCGAACATGCTTCTTTTGAAAACAATTTTTTCTTTCTGTGTTTAACGACCAATACGAGCAACTCTAAGGACCATAAGCAGTCACCTGTCTCTAATTTGGAGACATTCGTTCTAGGGAATGAAGAAAGCAAGTGCTCCAAGACAAACACACCACCCGTGCCTCATTCAGGACTCGAATCCGTACCAACTTGTACGAATGGTCAGTAGCCAGCAGTAGGTCAATGCTCCACTGGCGCTGTCGAATTTAGACTGTACTTGTTCTGAGTTTCTCCAAAAACTTAGGCAAAATGAAAAATTCGGCATGCAATTACCATGGTGTGGAGCCTAATTTTAATTAGTGCATGTACCTAAGGTAAACCATTTCACTTTTGATAATATATTCTCGCCATCATAGTTCTGCTTTGTCAATACAAATTACCAACATTCTACAGGATATTTCCTTTTAAGACACAGATTTTAATGTGTTATATCACACTTATTGAAGCAATGCAGTTTTGTGACAAAAAGATTTGCATATTTATTTTGAGTACGTATGTGTCCCCAAATGACCTACCAATTTGGGGACGCCACGCCCTTTTGTCCTCAAATCGGTGTCCCGATATCTGGTCACCTTAATGCATGCATGATGTATGTTGTTATGCAATACAGTTGCCGGACAAAATAGAAAGGCAGAAGAGCACGGATAAACAATACAGAAGCACATTTGACGAAAACAAAAGTAAGCGGGACTCACGAGCTTGTGGTTTAAATAATCAAGAACAAAACGTGCATAATGCGTATAACAAGATTGTAAAGGGTATGTACCAAGCAATTAACAAAAAGCACGGTGCAAAAAAATTACAGTACAGTAGCGAAAAAACTGGGATGTGCCACGAAGGCACAACACAATAATAAAGGAAGGATATATGCAATACAGCTATTGCGATTGAGCAGAAGACACGATACCAAGGCAGAGAAGCACGGTGCAGACAAAAAACAGGAGCACAGTTGACGAAAAAAACAGTAATCGGGACTCAAGAGCTGGTGGTCCTGAAAAGCAAGGACCTAACGTGCGAAATACATAAAGCCGCCCCGGGTGGCGTAGTTGTCTAAGCGATGGCCTCTGATCATTCGTACGAATGGGGTCCGGGTTCGAATCCCGGTGAGGCATTTTTTTTGATTGGAGGTTTAACGACCACCGTGAGCAACTCAATGGGCTATAAGCAGTCGCCCGTCCCTAATTTAGGGTCACTGGTTCCAGGGAAGGGAGAGAGCCAGTGCCGTAAGACAAACACAACATCCATGCCTGACCGGGATTCGAACCCGGACCCCATAATGGACGAATGATCAGAGGCCAACGCCTTAGACCACTGCGCCACCGGGGCGGCCCCGGTGAGGCATGGATGTTGTGTTTGTCTTACGGCACTGGTTCTCTCCCTTCCCTGGAACCAGTGACCCTAAATTAGGGACGGGCGACTGCTTATAGCCCATTGAGTTGCTCACAGTGGTCGTTAAACCTCCAATCAAAAAAAAAATACGTAAGAAAAAAGAAGATATGTACAGAACAATTCATAAGAAACACGTTGCAAAACACAATTACGGAAAAAGCACGGTGCAAACAAAATACAAGGCCCGAACGGAAAAGAGAACCACAGTTTGGACACACAAGGTGGTGGTCTCAGAAATGAAGACACAAATCACTCGCCCAGTATTTTTTTTATTTTTTTTATTGGAGGTTTAACGACCACCGTGAGCAACTCAATGGGTTATAAGCAGTCGCCCGTCCCTAATTTAGGGTCACTGGTTCCATGGAAGGCAGAGAGCCAGTGCCGTAAGACAAACACAACATCCATGCCTCACCGGGATTCGAACCCGGACACCTTTCGGACGAATGATCAGAGGCCATCGCTTAGACCACTGCGCCACCGGGGCGGCTCGCCCAGTATTAACCCTGTGCAAGAAAAAGAACCAACGAAAAGTACAGCAAGCAGTGGCGGCTCGTGGTTGGAAAAATAGGTGAAGAGGTAGAAGAGCAGTATGAAAAGATATATACTGTCTACAATGAAAATCCCGTAATGAAGACTTACTTATTTTTTGTATATTAAATCAATTATTCTTCCTTTTAAAGCTGCAAATTTGTCGTCATAAGATGGTTAGATGGTTGTTTCTTCGTGAGCATCAATAAAATGTCTTCCTGAATAGAAATATTTGCCAGAGAAGCAAGTCTATCTTGGGAACTAGTGCTTCTTGAGCAAGTTTGTATTCTTTAAAGAAAACTTCTTTCCACTGGCACACTTGTAGATGGAATTGTTAAACTGAGGAAAACCAATTTATAATCTTCTGTAAAAATGTCTTTGTCTCCGTGAAACACTCGAAGGAGTTTTTGAGTCAATATATTCCTTAATTTTTCATAGGCATGTACAAGACTCAGTTCATTTTTAAAGCGCTGTGTTTAGTAAATATGTTTCCGTAAAAATGTAAATTTTCAAGAGCGCGAGAGGGAAAGCATGCATTAAATTATTCGAAATTGGTTGTGTCAGCAAGTCAGACAAATTGAAGTTTCTTACAGTCTTGAAATCTTATATCCATTTCTATAAGAATGTGGTCCACAATTTCAAAATACAATTGTTTATATTTTTGAAAAATTGTTTCCTGTGTAAGAGCAGCATATTCCCGTGCTTATTTCTGTGATTTTGCCAGCTTTTCCAATATAACCAGAAAAAACAATTTCGCACGAGAAGGGATATATGCGAGAATTTCAGCTGTCTACCTGTGCGATAAAACACCATACTATAAGTTGCAAATTAAAATTACTTTATTTACAATTTAAAAGTAGGTTAAAAAACAGACTAGCGCTTTCGGGGATCACGTTGTCCCCATCTACGGGTCCAAAGCACCTCAGTGACACGATAGAGGCAGTCATTATATACAGATTAAAATACCCCCGTACACCACGTCACCAACATTTTTAGTGATGCCAACATTTACACAGAAAAAGGCATACATGTTAATAACAGTTGATATTACAGTAAGTATAAAAAATTACAAATGACACTAGGCAAGAAGTGCAGATTAGCCATTGGACAAAGTCTCTGTCGGGGAAACCAATCCACGCCAAGGTCCCGGTACATATGCGGGCAAGTCCAAATTACAACATCTGTCACCATAAGCGAGAATATACAGGCTTTCGGAAAGGAAAACAGTACTTCTATTGAGATTGGTTTCCAGAATGTTCACATTTTCCCAATCCGGTGAGTAACCGCCCTGTGTGAAAGCTAACGTAAAGGCAGTATGAGTAGTGCCAACTCGAAGCATGTACTGGTGTTCTCTCAGGCGGGTATTTAAGCACCTGAGAGTAGAACCTATATAACAATTCTCAGTAACATTCGGGTCTCCATGGGTAAGAGGAATACAGTATACCCCATGTTTTCTGAACGTAGGAGTTCTTTCCCGGTCATTCCTGACCATATCAAAGATATTTCTGGTGCATAATCCAAAAGAGATGTCATGTCGCTGACAGATTTTTTTAGTGTGGAGACTATAGGAGGGAGGTAATCTACTTGACCTACACATCTAGTTGTCCGAATTTCCCTAGACAAAGTGGTGAAGTTCAGTCTAGTAGATCTTCTCAACAACTTCAGAAAAAATTGTTCCGGGTAGCCGAATCTGCGAGCTAAAGACAAGGTTCTGGAAAGTTCTTCACGTCTTGCTTTGCCTGATGTAGAATGTGTATAAGCACGTTTAATCAAGAAGCGAAAAGCTGCAGATTTATGTTCTGGGGGTGAGGTGAGTTGAACGGTATGATACAGGGGGTGAAAGTGGGTTTTCTGTAAACAGAGTATTTGATCTGTTAGAGTATTTAGGTTTCTACATAACAAGAAATCAAGGAAGGGTAACTTCCCATTTTGTTCAACTTCTTTGGTGAATTTTACTGTAGGAAACTGTGATGCTAAGCAAGAGATGAGATCATCAAGTTACTTTTAAATTGTAAATAAAGTGATTTTAATTTGCAACTTATAGTATGGTGTTTTATCGCACAGGTAGACAGCTGAAATTCTCGCATATAGCTTTTCCAAACTGTGTTTCAAATAACTCATCGTTCCTTTTATGGCTCAAAATTTCATGAGTTTTTTTGTTTTGTTTTTTTAATTTAAGTTACACAGTAGTTTATGTTTAGTTATTTTTTTCTTCAAAAGATCGAATAATAGATCGGTGGAGCCCAAAAATGTAAATTCGAAAGTGTTCATATCATTCAAAAACCCCTTGGCAAGATGAATTGATTTTTTGTCTGATTATTCGCCATTCGTCAGAAATCCGAACACTTCCTTCAATTTATCCCAATCTTCAACAACTACACTTATTAATTTCGAAGTGGATTGGATGACCATCGAGTTTCTGTTATGGTTGGTCTGCATTTTGCGGTTGTTGATATAAGTGTATAAGACCGCTTCGCACAATGGTGAACAAATGAAGCAATTCCACTGAGGCTTGCAAAAAGTATTCGACACTTAGAAATTTTAGAAAAACTCTGGTGTAATACAAGATTCAAACGATGAACTAAGCATTGAACAAAAACAGCTTGAGAAGCTTTATTCTTAACTTTTTTCTGTAGCCCATTTAAGTGTCCAGACATTATACTTGCACCATCGGTAACATTGTCCTATTTATTTGTGTTGGTAATGAGACTGTAATGAGACTGTTCTAAAATTTTGTCTAGCATTTTGTATAAAGCTCCTGACGTTCTATCTTCCTTCACATCATGGAATCCTAAACATCCCTCAACCAATACACCTTCCGAATCAACAATCAAAAATTATTTAATTTTTGACGTGATCGTTTATATATTCAGAAATACATTCAATTAATTCATTTTGAATAGTTTTTTATCCTTTCGTATTGATTTTCAATTTCTAAAGAACTTCATATCAACAATGAAAGTAATTCAATGAAATTTCCACAATTTATCAAGCCCATGCTTTCGTCATGGCCATGGAATGCTGGTTCTTGTTTGCTGAAATACAGACTAATACTGCATCAATCAATGTCTGCAGGAAAAGTCTATTTAAACGAACGTTTTCGTTAAAATGCGTTTTCAAAAGCCTAGCATTCTTCCTCAGGGCATCGGCAATGGTGTTTTGAATTTTTTCAAAATTCCTTAGCCGCCCCGGTGGCGCAGTGGTCTAATTCGCTGGCCTCTGATCATTCGTCCGTAAGGGGTCCGGGTTCGAATCCCGTAAGGCATGGATGTTGTGTTTGTCTTACGGCACTGGCTCTCTCCCTTCCCTGGAACCAGTGACCCTAAATTAGGGACGGGCGACTGCTTATAGCCCATTTGAGTTGCTCACGGTGGTCGTTAAACCTCCAATCAAAAAAAAAAAAAAAAAAAATTCCTTAACATTAATCCGCATTTCAGGTGTTCGCAAGAATCACGATGACCGTGTTACGCTTAAAAAATCTGAGAATCCGTCTTTATTCATAAGCCGAATATTTATTACTAAAAAGTAAGCAGGGCCAAAAAAAAAAAAATTAACACAGAAGTGCTGCAAATCCATTTATATTCAGTAAACCAACAATTTTTGAAATTAATATTGTTAGATTTACCGCTCTTCTTGATTTCGTTCTTGGCAACAATTGTCAGTGAATCCGTTGGTCGTCCTAGAAGCAAAATGTCTCATCTTTCGGTAGAGTAAATAGAGTTTGCAATAAATTACAAACAATGTCGTCCACAGGATGCATACTAAAAAGTATCACTATCACTTAAATTGTACACAAACCTAAAACATCAGTTAAAGCTTTCAACAAATAATCACAAAGCACGACAGAACAAATTCCTTTCGGAAAATAACATACCACAGCACCACAAGGAAAAAGCCCTAGCAGATAGCATGGTATCCTGGTAGTCCGCCCACTCCACCGTGATCTCTCACGACTTTACGCTCAAAAACTGAAAGATGCAGAGGTAAGACGTGTAACGCTGAAACACTTCACTTGAGCGAGCAGATTGGAGAGGGTGACGTCACGGTTACCATGGCAACACGGCGGAAAACTGCAGACTTCCAAGCATTCTCATTTCGGCTCTTCACTTGCACTGTTTTGCGTATAAGGATTTGTTTTCCGTATTGAGCGCGCCATGTGAATTAATATCTATTCAAAATTTTGAGTATTTTGGAAATGAGTAAAGGCAAAAAAGAATATATTATAAAAAAATACTGAATAAAACTTTATTTTGAGTAAAATAGGTGAAGAGGCACTTCACCTACTTCACCTGAGAAGCCGCCACTGCAGCAAGGTGAAGAGAACGGCCAAACACTAAAACAAAGACAATCCAAAAGAGGACACAATAAAGTCGCCAGTAGTCTGTCAGAGCCAGCAATAGAAAACCGCCCGGTGCGCTGGGCCCAGGTGTTCTGAAGGGTGTCGACTGATTGCGTGAAAGTTGCAGCTGTGAGTTCCATCCGGAGGCGCGCCACGAGCCGGCTCCGAAAGCTAGCCCGCAGCCGCCCACCGGCCGACAGAAGAGATGGAAGTTCAAGAGAATTCCTGAGAGATTGATGAAATGAGTGAATCACTTGCTTGGCAAGTATGAAAAGAAAGCAGCAGGCAACCGGAAGGCGGGTGGGCGGATGTTTTGTGAGCAACAGCCACGGATATGTTTGATACGGCAAGCCCTTAGAGCAAATTATGTGAGCTAACTGGAAAACAGTATGAAGTGGCAGCAAGATAGGGCAGTGGCAGTACATATGAGCGACGTCACCTTCACCGCCGCAGAAAAGACAGAGATGAGAAGAGAGAAGAGACATGCGATAGAGAAGATGGGGGACAGGGAGCCGGCGGTGAAGGAACCGCCAGTGGGTGTTGCGTTCTGGCGGCGAAGAAAGGGGGAAGAAGAAGCAGACCAAACGGCCAGGGAGGAGGAAGGAGAAACCCCGGAAATGGAATGGGGAGACTCAGAGGGCGCACAGCGGAGTCGATACAGGGCAGCGGTAGTAAAAGAAAGGACAGGGGCGACAGAGTTACGAAAAGGAAGAAAAAAGGGAAGAGGAAGGCTGGGGCCGGGGACGACGAGGAGGCCGTCGTCAAAAACAAGAGAATGATAGAGAAGGTGAAGGGAGAAACGGAGAAGGGCATAGTCGTCCTCGAGGGAAGGAGTTGGGGTGGAAAAGAGTGAGTCGATGGGTTTCTAAGAAAAATCGGGATTAATGAGGGCCTGCACGGTTAGGATGCCAGCACGGAACCAAGAGAAAAATAGAAAGAAAGGTTGATCTGGGAGGGGGTGAACCAGAGTAGAGAAAAAGAGTGGTTCCGCAAAGAGATCTAGGGTGGTGGTTGGAAGAGAGCGAGAGAGAGGAGGGAACGGAAAAGTGCTAGAGCCTCAGATAAAATAGTAAGAAAGTTAGAAGAATGAGGAAAAGAAGAAATGTGAAGGATGGATCGAGAAGAGAGAGAATAACGTCAAGATGAAGTGTAAGAGAAGGAGAAGGCGAAGTGACAAGACGAAGGAAGTAGGCGATGCGGTATGCATGATAGTAACAGTGAACATCTATGAGATTAATGCCCCCATGCTTGACAGGGAGATATAGTGTCGGAGCGGCGGACCAGTGCTTTGAAGCCCAGACGACTGAAGTGAAGATGCTGTTGAGTTCCGAAAGGCAGGTTGACAAGAAGACGGGGGAGGTCCATGAATAGGTACGGAGGGTAAGTAAGTATCGTCGAACGATGTGAGCTCGCTGACAGTAAGAAGTAATTGGAATAGCAAAACTCCAAAACGCTGCTTGATGACATTACCCAGACTGCAAACTGGTCCATGTCAAAAGGCCCGCAGTAAAGGGGTGACCGATTTGGGCTCCCAGGATCTTCTGGGTCGAGGAGGACCAGACCGCACCCCATGGGTATCGGTCCGGCCCATCCACGACCCACACCACAAACCAGTACTTTTGGTGACATTAAGCGAAGCGCCAGAAACAGTAGCGTAAATATGGTAGGTGGAGAGAAGGTTGTCGAACTGGACGTCCTGGCGGAGAAAAAAGGTTGCGTCATCTGCAAATGCTGTAAGTACGCACAACCCCAAAATATAGATTGGTTAAAAAAGGAATGATCATCGGCTACAGCGCCAAGGGTGGAAGCATCTCAGAAGCAGCAGACTTCGTGGGCTGTTCGCGAGGTGCTGTAGTAAGGGTGTAACAAGAATGGATTGCTGGCACACCGAGTACCTCCCGACGTCATAACTGTGGAGACAAAAACGCCATCGACCCCAGAAGAGAACGTCGACTATTAAAGCGAAATCGATGTGCAACTGTGCAGCAATCGGCCACACAAATGCACGCTGGGGCACCCAGGTACGTGCCCCTGATAACAGAAGGGCAAACCCTGTTACGCATGGGTCTCCGGAGTCGACGCTGCGTCAAGGCGCCCATGTTAACCCAGGTCCATCGGCAACGACGCCTGCAGTTCGCATGGGACTACCGTCACTGGACACTGGGAAAAGTTTGCCTTCTCTAATGAATCAAGGGTTTTCTAGTCCACAAAAGTGACTGGCGGCGTCAGACACACGGGAACCAACACCCGGACACGCTTGTCGGTCTAGTCCAGGCCAGGGGTGGCAGTGCGCATGTCTGGGGGACGTTTTCCTGGTATGACCGGGGACCGCTGGTACCACTGGATGGGTCCCTGAACGCCAATGGCTACCTGTCCATCCTCGCTGACCACATGCATTCCTTCATGTTGGACGTTTACCCTGGTGGTGTCTACGAACAGGATAATGCGCCTTGCCACGTCGTTAAGAGGGTGCGTGGATGGTTTCAGGAACACGACAACGATGTCTCCGTTATCCCTTGGCCAGCGAAATCACCCGACCTCAATGCCATAGAGCACTTGTTGGACTAGGTATTTGGATCGACAGGTTCGACGTGCCGACCCACAACGACGTCATCTCCGGTATACCTCCGTACTCTGCTGCTGCAGTAGTCACATGTGCCTCCGACAATCTTCCAGGGCCTCATTGCGTCCAAGCCACGCCATCTCGCCGCTGTCATCCTGGCCAAGGGTGGTTATTTTCATTATTAGGTGGGTGGTCATATTATTCTGATACCAGGGCCGCGGGTGGCCTAGTGGGCAACGTTCGTGACTGCTACGGAAAGGACCTCAGGTTCGATCCCAGAAGGTACGAACGCTCGATCCACTAAATATCCGCCGTGCGTTGGATGGGCACGTTAAGCTATCGGACCCCGGGTACTGGCCCCCGGTAATAAATAAGAGCGTCTTCCTCCCTCTTTCTACTTGGCTTCCGTATCACTTTCCTATCGGGCGCTTTAGCCCAAATCTCCTAGTTTCCTATTTCTAAGGGTTGTTCAAGACCTGGGGTCAGACACTCCCTTCCTAAAATCCTCTACATATGATCATGATCATATTCTGGCACCACGGTGTATAATGTCATTCCGAAGGCATGTACACTAAGTAGACGAAACAGTAAAGATGGGGATGATGGACAGTTGACATGGGCATACCCCGCAGAGTTGAAACACAGAGGTTCAACTCTCGCTTTCTTAACAGCGCACAGTGGTTTGACACGAAACTGCATTATTGTCTGCCACGTGATACGGAACCAGTGAGTATATAAGTAGCACAGAGAAGAGAGTTATAAAGGCAGGCCGCGGGTGGCCTACTGGGCAACGTTCGTGACTGCCACGGGAAGGACCTCAGGTTCGATCCAGGCAGGTACGAACGCTCGATCTACTAAATATCCGCCGTGCGTCGGATGGGCACGTTAAGACGTCGGGCCCCGGGTACTGGCCCCCGGTAATAAATAAGGGCGTCTTCCTCCCCCTTTCTACTTCGCTTCCGTGTCACTTTCCTATTGGGCACTCTAGCCTAAATCTCCTAGCTTCCTATTTCTAAGGGCTGTTTAAGACCTGGGGTCAGACACTCCTTCCTACAATCCTCTACATCTGATCATCAGTTATAAAGACAATCTTGGATCGATGCAGGAAACTCTGTGCTTCTGCCCGAGACCCTCATGCACTCCGCCTCCCCCGTATTGCCCGGCTGAGCTGTGAGACGAACAAGCTTCGAAGGATCTGGCAGCTATCGAAATCAGCTCACGGCAGGGTTCGTTGTACTTCGTGTCGCGATCTCGTCAGGGCAGAAAACCGCGCGTTCAGAAACCACTCGATCGGTCCGTGCGCGTTCATTTGTTTTAGTTGGAGGTTTAACGACCACCGTGAGCAATTCAATGGGCTATAAGCAGTCGCCCGTCCCTAATTTAGGGCCACCGACTCCAGTGAAGGGAAAGAGCCAGTGTCGTAAGACAAACACAACATCCATGCCTCATGGGATTCGAACCCGGACGAATGATCAGAATCCATCGCTTACATCATGCACTACGCCACCGTTCAGAAAGCTCCGATGCAGCAAGTACCTTCTCAACGCGGATCAATGGTACAATAAAAAAACTTTTGAAAACAAGACTCACGGCTACGGTTTGGACACTTTAACCTTGAGTCAAATTGTTGCCATCAGCCTCTATGAAGAAACATTGCATGGCACTCGACGAACATAGATAAACGTGGTGATCTCGTACAGGTTAAATGCCGAACGTTACGGCGCAAACTGAAAACCTTGGGCTACGGGATTCGACGCCCTACTCGTGTGCCACTGTCGACTGCTCGTCATCGGATATTACGTTTCGCCTTTTACCGGGAACATCAAAACTGCATCTCTGCAGAGTAGCGCCACGTTGTGGTCAGAATAATCGCAATTTCAGCTGTACCGAGCCAACGGGAGAGTGTGGCGTCAACATCATAATGCCATCACCGGCGTCATGCTACGACGGTTTTGTTCAAGGCGGTGGTGGCACCTGCGACGGTTTGGGGAACCTTCTCATGGGTTACATTAGGTGCCTGGAGAGGTCCTTAACAGCTGCTTTCTACTAGCACGTGTTGGCTGATCACCTACACGTTTTCATGGCCTACGCGCATCGTGCGGACGATGGCTTGTTTCAGGAGGACAATGCTCCCAGCCGACTATACCTACAGGTATCACTCTTCTGAGTCTGGAACCATCCACAGGCCCACAAAATCCCCGGATTGTAACCCTGTGGAAGCTCTCTGGATGCCGTGAAGAGGAATACTGGACCGACGTCTTCTGCACAACAAGCATGGCTGACATTTTCTCCGATCACACACCTGGTGGAAGCGATGCCTCGGCGTGTACAGTTTGTCATTTGTTCTAGGGTAGGACCATAGATCATACACTGACGGAAAAAAATCCCAACACAAAGAAGGGGTTGTGTTAGATAAACGACAGTTGGTAAGTAGTGAGAGTACATCTGTAAGATGACGTCTATGCAAATTTCGCGCTCGACGCATACGTGTGGCGCTAGTAGCGCCCCTCGGAACATGCAAAGCAGGTTTGCTGTAAATACGCGCTGTAACGTTCGTGAGCGTTAGTTATCGTTGAGATTCGACGTAATCGTTGATGTTAGTCAAGAATGCCTTTAAGAAGACGAAGAAGCCATTATCAACAGCTCACGGAGTTTGAACGAGGTCGTGTAACAGGGCTACGAGAAGGTGGATTTTCTTTCCGCAATATTGCAGAACGACTTGGCAGGAATGTAGCCACTGTGCATGATTGTTGGCAGCGGTGGTCAAGGGAAGGTACTGCCTCAAGAAGACCGGGTTCCGGCCGGCCACGTGGCACTACTGAGAGGGAAGACAGCCGTGTACGGCGTATGGCCAGGGCACATCGTAGCGCGTCTGCGGCAGCAATTCGAGCTGCAGTTGCCACCACAGTGACACAACGAACTGTTACAAATCGGTTACTTGAAGGACAGCTCCGAGCCAGACGCCCTGTAGCGTGCATTCCACTTACTCCAAACCACTGCCGTTTGCGACGACAGTGGTGTCAAGCTAGAGCTCATTGGAGGACGGAGTGGAGATCTGCTGTGTTTTCTGATGAAAGCCGGTTCTGCCTGGGAGCCAGTGATGGCCGCGTGTTGGTTAGAAGACCAGGTGAGCGCCTGCACCCAACCTGTCTGCGGCCGAGACACACTGGACCTACACCTGGAGTTATCGTCTGGGGAGCAATTTACTATGACAGCAGCAGCACTCTCGTGGTTATCCCACGCACCCTGACGGCACAGTTGTACGTCGGTCTGGTGATTCAACCTGTTGTGCTGCCATTCATGAACAGCATTCCAGGGGTGTTTTGCAACAGGATAAAGCTCGCTCGCATACCGCTGTTGTAACCCAACATGCTCTACAGAGTGTAGACATGTTGTCGTGGCCTGCTAGATCTCCAGATCTTTCACCAATCGAGCACGTATGGGACATCATTGGACGACAACTCCAGCGTCACCCCCAACCAGCATTAACCGTCCCTGTATTGACCGACTAAGTGCAACAGGCATGGAACTCCATCCCACAAACTCACATCCAGCACCTGTACGACACAATGCATGAACGTTTGCGTGCTTGCATTCAACATTCTGGCGGTTACACCGGTTATTAATGTACCAGCATTTCACATTTAAAATGGCTCTTCTCGCGCTTACAATAAGCTGTGATCTTGAAACCTTAATCGATTAAATATGTTACCTATACAAATGTATTGCCGCCATTTCATTCCTCTACAACAATTTTTTCGTGGTGTTGGGATTTTTTTTTCCGTCAGTGTATGTAGAGGATTTTAGGAAGTGTTTGACCCCAGATCTTAAACAACCCTTAGAAATAGGAAGCTAGGAGATTTGGGCTAGAGTGCCCGATAGGAAAGCGAGGTAGAAGATTCCCTTATTTACAGTGCCCGGGGTCCGACGACTTAACGTGCTCATCCGACGCACGGCGGGTATTTAGTGGTTCGAGCGTTCGTACCTGCCCAGGATCGAACCTGAGGCCATATCCGTGGCAGTCATGTACGCTGATCACTAAGCCACCCGCGGCCCTCTAGAGGAGGACCAACACGCTATTAGGTATTTATGTTTTGTCCGTTCAGTGTATATATAATCATCATCATTGTCAAACATTATCTACCGTCATCTACCCGCTGATGGATGAAAGGTCCCAAATTTCTTCCACAACTTTTCGTTGTTGAAGAACTTTTGGGAGATCTTCATGCAATATTAATGCGAATTTCGCCTAATTGTTTTTGGGTAAAATGAGCGTGGTCGATCAAGCACTTATTAATTGCCTAGTTAATTCGTGGACTCTGTTGGCGTTTCCCAGCAAGGAAAGAAGGTTCTCAAAGTGAAAACAAGCGACCACTCAGAAAGGCTTTTATATGGGGTCCCCAACGCGACGAAACAGTCCACATTCAGCTGATGGTAACAGACTTCTAGTCCAAACACAGATTCGTCCCGTTTGCAGAACATACACTGCTGGCCACCAAAAATGCTGCACCAAGAAGGAAGCATCCGATTGGCCTGAAATTCGCAGCATGCGTCGCCCGCGAGAGGACATGCAAACGATTAGCATTGCAGAGCATATGCAAATCATGTGCGCCCGGCACGCCACCGAGAAGCACTATAAGGGTGCACATAAGGCGGGGTGTAAGTAGTGGAAGTGTGTTGTGCTGCCGGACCTGAGTGGGAAGCTTCCTGATGCCTCGCCGCAGAATACGGCAGTCATTCCAGCACGTTTCGGAGTTCGAATAGTGGCTTATCTCGACAGCGATTTATCGTACCGAGACATCGGCTCCCGTGTGAGGCGAGTATGGATTCGGTGGGTGTAGGTGGAACGGACGGACCGGCGTGAGCGATTGCCGCAGCACACCATCGAACTAGAAGACCGGCATGTTGTGCGGCTCGGACCACCACATCACGAACGTTAGCGCAGGAATTAGGGTGTGTTGCGCAACAACTTGTGCAGCACGTACCGTTCGACGTAGTCTTCAGGAGCGGGGACTTGTCGCACGGCGCCCATTGCTCCGATTACCATTGACGTTACAGCACAGGCGAGTGCGGCAGCACCTGGACTACGGAATGGCACGACTTTGTCTTCTCGGACGAATCCCGCTTCTGCCTGCAACACCACGATGGTCGGATCCACGTGTGGCGGCGAGACTGTATGACGCCTGCATTATGCATCGCCATACCGTTACGTCGCCTGGCGTTATGGTTTGGGGCGCAATTGGATATGACACCCGCACCCCTCTGGTACGCATCGCCGGTACACTCAACAGCCACCGCTACTACATCTCCCACGTTTTGGAGCCTGTAGTCCTCCCTTACCTGCCAGCGGCTACGTTTCAACAGGATAATGCGCGCCCGCACGTGGCACGCATCGTGCAACAATTCCTCACGGCTTACCAGGTGTCACTGCTGCCGTGATTCGCCTGTTCTCCCGATATGTCGCCCATCGAACACGTCCGGTCGCTGTTCGACAACAGTGTCCCGGCAAGCACCACCCGCGGCAACGTGTGGAAGCAGCCTGGACAGTCATACCCCAAGCCCACATCCAAAGCCTCTTTCGTTCGATGCCGCGGCCGTTATTGCCAGCCATGGGGGCCACACGAACTATTGATGTCTGCGTGTTCCGCAAGTTGCACGGGCCTGTAAGCTCAATCGTTTCATCTTTGTATCTGTTATGTGTCCAGTAAATGTGGCTTTGCTATCTCGTGTCCTTCTTGGTGTTGCGTTTTGAGTGGCCAGCAATGTAATAAGCCCTAGTAATATTACCTGGTTGGGGTTAGGAGAAAATGTATTTTTCTATCATATCCCAGTGGCACGAATCTATTTCTGAATAGGATAGAAACTTCTATGTAAAAACCCTAAACAGAGAGTATGTTTTCACATAAAAGCAATTTCCTCGAATCTTTGTCCTTCCTATTATTCAAGATGACAAATGCAGTAGTATTCCAAGCAACAAATGCAAATCCACACAAAGTCTTCAGTGAACTAGAACAACTTCAGAGATGTTGGAATGCCAGGATTTTCCCACAATGTGACTCCAGAGCACCATTTTTGTAATTAGACAAAGTCAACTTTGGTGCAAAATTTGAAGTAAAGTTGGGATTGGATAGGGATAAAGAATCTGAAATAAGACGCTTTGATTTTTTAAAAGCACCTTCAAATCAAATGAAATAAGATTAGGTGACAATATAAAAGGTATAATGGCTTCACCATATTTATGTCCAGCTGAGTGTTTGAACCCATCTACAGGGAAAAATGAACTTCGTTTACAACTGGAGAAAATATTGATGTAGTGGAACTGGAAGCACAGTATGAAAAGCTACTCTTTCTGAACTGCAAGCAAAATGAGAGATATTTCTTCGGACACCATTTCTTTTTGGACAATGGCCAAGTGTTACGAAAATTCAATTCGAAAAAAAAAAAGTGTTTTACAGAGATTTCAGAATTTATTCTATGTGCCCACATTATTCCTCTTAGTGATGCTTTTGTTGAGAGAACTTTTTCTCATGCTGCTATTGATAAAAACTCATTTGATATTTGAGAATCAAAACTCATTTGTATTCCTTGGAGAACTGCTGCAACGATATGAATGTCACATCAAGAATGAAGGAATTGTTTTCTTCTCAGATGTATAATATTCCTTCTAGCAATGTTGCTGATGGTTATAAAACACCACGACTTCTGAAAATGAAACAGCAAGATTGTTTTGACAAAATCTTGGACATTAGATTTTAATTAGATTTCTAACATTTGAGGTTCTGATGAAATTCCTAAAACAGTGAGGGGAAAATTTTATACTGTCTCAGCAGTTTCATAAAATTAGTGCATTTTTGATCTAACTCAACAAAAGTTTCAATTCTGTTATGCATATTTTCCTATTTATATGAAATATATTTAAATTTGTTTTTGTAGCTAATTACAGGAATAAACAAATCCATAAGAAATGCAGTTTTGCTGCATAACTTAATTTTCCTAACATGCAAATCCAGAGAAATAATACTTGTAAATTAAATAAACAAAATTTATTTTTACAGGAGTGATGCACAGTAAATTCCATAATGACAAAAATTTATGTTTTGGAAGTACTTCCAAAATGCCGAAACTATCCCTCTATGGCATTTGCCGACACGATTGCTTACATTTGGGATCGTGTACTGGGGGTGCCACTATGCAAAACAAATACTTCCGCACTAATTCTACCATGGCAGTCGTCGACTAGTTTGTTTATGATTTAGACCATGGGTTGTTCACTTTGAAATGAGTTATATCCTCAGCTGTGGTTTAGCACCCCCCCCCTTCTCCAACCAGTGTTCAAGCTAGAAATTTTCTCTTGCAGCAATTTGCTATTTTGTCAACAAAACTTGTAGGAAAATCCTGTGTAGAAAAGCCAAATTCATGGTTCTATTTTTAGCTATATTTCAGTATGAAAATACAAGCACAATGCATTGGCTAAATAAAATTTTGTATTTTAGGGGGGTTTGGAGGTTTTAACAACCACTGAGTAACTCAATGGGCTATAAACAGTCACCCATCCTTAATTTAGGGCCACAGGTTCCAAGGAAAGGAGAGAGCCAGTGAGATAAGACAAACACAACTTCCATGCCTCACCAGGATTCGAACCCAGACCCATCTCAGACAAACGGTCATAAGACAACGCTTATACCGCTGCACCACCGGGGCAGCATTTTGTACTTTAAATAGAATTCAAGAACAAAAACAAATAGGCTTTTACACTTTTAATTTTAATAAAAGATACTTACATTTGCTGATATTTTGTGAAAATGTATACAAATACCACGACTGACCAGAACGAAAACAGCGAGTGCTGCTCCTGCGGTTGCCGCTGTGGCAGTGAGCTGCCGATGAAACAAATGAGACTGCTTTTTACTTATCCACTGCAGCAAAGCTCAGCGACGCTTTTCTGCAATAGGAGAAAAGACAACAGGGATGGAAAAACTATGACAGAGTTAAGTAGCGTGCGACAGCAAGAACAAAAAGAAAAAATGATGTGGAAGAATACTGGGTTGACAGGGTGAAGCAGCTTTGATGGAACAAAAAAAAAAGACGGATGGACAACAACGCAAGGGCGAAGCAGAGGTGGGCCAGATGAACGAAAAACGACGGCAAAGATTCGCTTTTTGGCGATTCAGCAGGGATTTTTTGTTGCAAAATTACCATCTTTATTGTGATTTGGCAAAAATGCGAGCGACAACTTAAACACTGCTCACAACTAGAGAGCTCTAATGCATTAACAAGAAATATTAAGTTTCTTCATTAATTCAACACAAGTTAATATTTTTTATGCAAACTTTGTTTAAGGCCTTTATTAAACATTACCCAGGCCAACTAATATTCTTAACAGTACCAGCAAACTTCATTCTTAGCAAAGTGGGTTCAGTAAAAGTTACAGATTGTACATATCAGTTACTTCAGCAAAAAATGGAAAAAGAATCCCGTTAAAAAAAAAACAGGGTTTTTAACTGTGGGTATGCATGCTGCCCTTAAATGTAACTTACTGTATAATAAGTATTACGGACATGTTTTAGCCCATAAAGCTCATAAAAAAATAAATGATTTTACATGATGCCATGGAGATTCCTCTACACAAATTTTGACTGTGTTTTGTAAATCTGCACCACCAACTGTAATTCTTTTTATTTTTTATAATTTCGTTCTTGAGAAATTAAAAAGTTTAAATTTGAAAATTGTATCTTTTTTCTTAAATGCCACTTGGTCAAGCCTATAGCTTTATAGATTCCTGAAAAATGTTGTTTAAAAGTAACAGTGATTTTTGAGTAAGAAAATGGGCAGTAGAAATTTTCTAAAATATATATATTTTATTATATCTCAGAGCAATGTACAACTATGCAAAAACTAAATTAAATCCACAACATCAAAATTTTATGCATTGGTTGGTTTGATATGGAATGACCTGCATACATTAGTTACTAGGTATGTCCAAATGTCAAGAATGGGTACTTTGAAAATATCTTACAACAGACTTCACTTCAGACTTGTACCTAAGTTATAGAACTCAGCAGATGAACTCAAATATTCTCAGTAAAATTTTATCTAGACATTTCAACTAACAGGTTCACTCACTTGTACGGTGTGTAAATCAACTGAACAACTTACTGATAGCCAGAAATTCTGCCAGACTTTCCCGTCATTTAATTTTACCTACATGAGGAATGAAAGATAAAATTTGTGAAAATATATTGTGGCAAATGATCTTCACCTTCATGAGAGCAAATGGCTTTAAAATTTCCTATTCCTAAACAATTTGGAAGTCAATTTATGTTATGGAAGTTTCTCACATGCGTGTATCTGTAAGCACATGAAGATGAGTTTGATATAAGAACTTCTACATCTCATATTAATAGAAATTTCAGCTTTTGTGATCAACCAAATGATTTTTTTGCACACCATTCACAGATAACTTCTGATGGTACATTTACACTAATATGATTTCTCTTTTGCATGAGCAAGGAAATGGTTTAAAAGAAGACCAAGTGAATTTCTGATTCTACTTTTTTCCTTCATCAGGCTTGCCCTACATGTAAACCAGTGGTGTATATTCGAGGCTAGCTGCAAAGCCTAGAGAATGCACAAATAATACTGAATTAAATATACACGAATAAAAGTCAATTATGAACGATATTAAAATATGTTGAAACTTTGCAGCAATGCGCTGCACGTTGAAAACTGACATCAGAATTTCTTGCACTGTTCTGTACGACACATTGACGGTGGTAGCAATGTTTTGAGTGGTTCTCCGACGATCCTCCTGCACCAGTTCCCTAATTCTGTCCACATTTTTGGAGGATTTGCTGGTGGACGGTCCCCCTTCCCCCCTACCTCTTGCCATCTTCCAGGGCCATTCTGCTGCCCTCGAAGTGCGAGTGCTACTCAAAACACCTTGCACGACCCATTGCTTTATTGCCGTAAGCCTGCCACGACATTTCACGAGTCACCGTTCCCGACTTGCCGAGTTTGACGCAGAATTTGATGTTCGCTCGCTGCTCTAGTTTGCAGTCCACACCAAAATCGCAGCTGTGTTCTGCACGTGGTCCCCAAACGTCGTGTAGCACGGCTCCCGACGTTCACAGAACGACGCCACTCGGCACAATGACTCGTGTAGGTCACTATCCTCAACCGCTGCTCGCGCATCCATCTGCTGACGCACTACATACCTAGTCTCTGAACTTTTTGATCGCGCTACGTATTTCTAAAGGAAAGTTTGAGACAACGGGTTAAAACACCACTTTCCTAAAATCCTCTACATCATTTTATTTTAAATTGTTACATTGAGTTTTATTCGGCATTCTACCATTGAAGAAAACTCTGAAACCATTTTCTTTGTGTGTAAGCTTTGCACAATTATTCTCTTTTTGTACCAAAGCAATGGATTAGCAATGTTAACCTGGGCCTAACCTCCAAACAACGGCACCTCCGAACAAAGGTCACTTTTTCCTGGTCCGAGCAGCAACCATTATTTGGAGGTTTCACTGTATTGATTTAGATTAGATTTAAGACAGGAATGTTTCTCTCACGGCCAGTTATATGATGGTTCATCCAGAAGCTCAGAAAATCGATTATTTTAATTACCGTATATACTAGCGTATAAAACGAGAAATTTGGGACAAAATGAGAGCTTCAAAGTAATGGGGTCGACTTATATGCGGGGTCTAAAAAAAAATCCTAAGTTTAAAAGTTCTTCCTGTGAGGCAAAAGGCAATCCATCCCAAAAGAAATAAAAATACCGATGCAGTATTAATTACGAAATCGCAACTCTCCAAAAGAAGAAAGAAAGAAAGAAAGAAAAAACACTGATGTTGTAGAATTACGAAATCGCAACCCTCCGAATTTCTCCGCGCTTCGAAAAGTCTCTCTCCCGGCTTTGCGTATCCACAGCGCAGTCATCACAGTCGCGCATAGAAAGCTCCGCCTTTCCGACAACCAGTTGATTGCGCTGACCTTCGACGTAACGGAGCCATGCGACAGCCAGTGTTAGGTGTTGCTTGTTCTTAATCGCACGTATCTCCCTTCTCCTATTATGGGTGACACGGATTGTGTAAAGAAACGGATGTCCTATAACGAAGGATTCAAGTTGAAAGTGGTTTCTTTTGCAGAAAATACTAACAACTGTGCTGCTTCACGGCAATTTGGAATTAACGAAAAACTGATTCGAGATTGGCATAAAAAAAACGGACTTGGTGAAAATCCCAAAATCGCAAAAGGCGCTGCGCCATGGAACGACATCTTTCCCAGAGCTGGAAAGTGTCTTGAATGATTGGATTGTGGGCTGCAGACAAAATGGTTACATTGTAACGTGAACTGGTATATGTTTGCGAACAATGAAGCTCGCAAAAGATGAAAAGTTTGCAGCCGCAAACAACACTTTTCGTGCCTCACCAGGTTGGTGCACAAGGGTTCATGAACCGCTATGGGTTGTGTCTACGCCAGCGCACCAAAATTGCACAAAAGTTACCTCATGACCTCGAAGTAAAGATAATGGAATTTCGAAAGTATGTAATTCAAAAGAGAAAAGAGACTGCTTTTGAACTTTCCCAAATAGGGAACATGGATGAAACTGCCATGTGTTTCGACCTTCCTGGAAATAAGACTGTGAACCAAAAGGTCGAAAAAAATATCTTGATCAAAACATGACTGGCCACGAAAAATCCAGTTTCACGGTTGTTCTTTCCTGTTTGGCCGACGGCAGTAAGCTACCTCCGGTAATTATTTTTAAACGCAAAACTCTGCCGAAAAGCGTTGTCTTTCCGTCTGGTGTGCTCGTTCGTGCCCATGAAAAAAGGATGGATGAATCCGGAACAACTGACTGGTTAAAGAATGTGTGGAACAAAAGGCCAGGTGCACTTTTGAGGAAACCTTCTCTTTTGGTGTGGGATATGTTTGTTGCACACCGTTGTGCAGAAGTGAAAAAAACTGCAGAAAATTCAAAAACAACTCTTGCTGTCATCCCAGGTGGGTTGACATCTGTTCTTCAACCACTAGACGTTTGCCTTAATAAGCCCTTCAAGGACAATGTGCGGAGGTATTGGGCAGATCGGATAAGTTCCGATTTGCCGACTGAAACCAAGGGCGGAAATCTAAAGAAGCCGGATATCGTTTTGATTGCACGATGGGTCAAGGATGCTTGGGATGCGATACCTGCGGAAATGGTCGTGAAATCATTCAAGAAATGTTGCATTAGTAACAAACTTGATGGCACAGAGGATGATGAGATTTTTATGAGTGATGATGACAGTGATTCTGATGACACAGGCATAGATGGGAATACTGATGTTTATGATGACGTGCCGATGACGGAGAAAGACTTTTTTGAACTGTTTGGCGAGTCTGACTCTGAATCAGATTTTGAAGGGTTCCGATGAAGTTTTGGGGTATGCAAATTAAATTTAGTATTATATATATAATTTTATTCGTTTTCAAATGTTTTTGAATAAATTCATTGAACATTTTTTTTTCTCATTTCGGGATCGACTTATACGCGAGTTTCCGATTTCTTACGATTTTTTCCTCTGAAAGTGGGGGGGGGGGGGTCGACTTATAACGCGAAGTCGACTTATACGCGAGAATATATGGTACTACAAACAACCAAACTAAAAATGCGGTACATGAAGATGCATTGGAATTATGTATGATAATATATTCTGAGACAGTATGTTCCGAGTTCCACGCGGACGAAGTCGCAGGCAAAATCTAGTACTGTTATACATGTAATGTACAATACAGGTACATATTGTTTATATATTGGGTTGAGGAATAAGTAATGTTGGTTTCTTCCACAGTTCCATTTATGTGCCAAAATAAAATATTGTGGCAACATGTGACATACTATGCGATAGATACGTGTTCGCTCTACATGCCAGTGTGTGTAATTTGATTTAATTTTATTTGGTTTTCAGGTCATTAAAACGGAATGTCAAGTGGGCAAAAAGGAGCATTACGGACATCTGCTGCTCTTCGCGTTTAATCCGAGGGACCAAAGACACGAAAGCTGCTCACGATACTGGTGCTGCCTACGGTGAAGATGCTGAGACTGAAAGGATAGCTGGACGGTGGTTTTCGCGATTTAAATCCGGCAATTTCGACCTTAAGGACATAGATCGCCCCGTTGAGTTTGATGAAGAGCAATTGAACCAGATGCTGCATGAAAACCCGCCTCAATCGACCAGAGAATTGGCTGAGCAAATGAACTACTGTGATCAGAAGACAGTCGTGAATCACCTTCATGCGATGGGAAAAGTTCAAGAGCTCGGCGCTTGGGTTCCGCAAGATTTGCTTGAACGACAACAACAGAAATCAACGTTCCACAATTGTTGCCGGTTTGCTTGCTCGTCACAGGGCTACTTGTGGTCACAAGGAAATATTTCTGTACCGCGTCGTCACCGGTGGCGAAAAATGGCGTCTGTACGTCAACATGAAGCAGCAAAAAGTATGGCTCAGTCCCACGAAACACAGAACGCCGCGAGCAAAACAAGAGTTGCATCCTCAGAAGATGATGTTGTGCGTCTGGCGGAATTGGAAGGGCATCATCCACTACGAACTTCTTCAGAACAATGAGACGGTCAACGCAGACCTCTACGTTCAACAACTGCATTGACTCCACGATGCAATGCAACAAAAGCGACCCAATCGGCGATACGGTGTTCTGCTGCAACACGACAACACTAGCCAATATGACCAAAACCACCATTCAAGCGCTCAATTGGGAAGTTCTGACACACCCGCCCTATTCTCCGGACTTGGCTCCATCCGATTTCCATCTGTTTCGATCACTTTCCGACAATTTGTGCGCCATGTCGTTCAACAATGACGTGGAATTGCGGACGTGGTTGGAAGACTTCTTCGGGTCACGACCGGCAGATTTCTACCGCCGAGGCATCAAACACCTTGTTGAACGATGGGAAGCATTTGTAAATATTACTGGCGAATGCATTATTGATTAAATTATTTTCTGTTGTTGCAAAAAAAGTTTTCCAACATTTGAAAAAAACGACATTACTTATTCTTCAACCCAATATCACACACACAATATTAACCAGCTACACAACAATTAACCATTAATGTCTGTGAAATTTAACTTTGCACCTTTTTGTACCATTTCTTTTTTCTCCAGCAGGTTAAAAATCTTTTGAAAATTGAATTTTTGAACTTTCTATGTGATGTTGGTGATCTCTCAAAAATTGTGAAATTCAACTTCAAACATTACATTTTTGAAGACAAATTTTGCACTTCAGAACATTTAGGCAAACTATGGACAGGAGTCCAGCTGTCGATACTTAAAGTGGTTCCACCTAAAATCTCTGCCTTACGTTTCCAATGGTAAAACTTCTTTACATATTTTCTTCACAATTAATGTATTCCCAAGGAGGAAAATTTTCACATCGATGAAACTACCTTTAAGTTATAGCATGGGATACTTAACACTGGCTATAACTTTTAATGGCATATTTTCTAAGTGCGTGGTTTTCACCTGCGTGAGTGAGCAAATGAATTGAAAGATAGCTCTCTTGCGAGAATTTCTTAAAGCAAAATTCGCACTCGTGTTGTATGCGAGTGATGGTGTAAGGGGACTTCATGAAAAAAAAAAATTGTTGCACTTTTCACAAATAAAACACAACTTCCCATGCAAATTTCTTAGAGCAGGCAAACTTTACAATAGGGTGATTTTTAATCTATGTGAGCAGGGCCATAGCCAGAAAGAATTTTTGGGTGGAGTTTCTGAATTTGAATATTAATTTTCACCATACGTTAATTTTTTTTCTGTCACATTTTATTTGCACGTGAAATTCTTCTATTTAATACCCACCATTTTTCTAATACTGACTTAGATGCTATACTACTTACAAAAAATTTATGAAACAATTTTCTTTTTGAGACATTTTTAACATTTCAGGGAGGATTTAAATCCTCAAACCATTTCAGGCAGAAAGCAAATGTTTCAAAAGGGCACTTTTTCCTGATAACTCGGTCTGTCAAACTTCATATTGGCAAGCATTGTCATGTGCATGGGTAAGGCAGTGCCTTGAAAGATTACTCTTTGCCGAGAATTTCTTCTGGCACACTTTACACTGGTACGGCTTTTCACCTGTGTGTGTGAGTAAGTGTTCTGAAAGATGGCTTTTCCATAAGAATTTCTTCTGGCACACTTCACACTGATGTGGCTTTTCACCTGTATGAGAGAGCAAATGTTCTGAAAGATAACTTTTACTGGAGAATTTCTTATTGCACACTTCACATTGGTGTGTTTTTGTTCCAGTGTGAAGGAGCAAATGTTTTGAAAGAGCACTTTTGAATGAGAATTTCTTATGGCACACTTTACACTGGTGTGGTTTTTCACCCGTGTGAGTAAGCAAATGACTTGAAAGATTGCTTTTCCGTGAGAATTCCTTATAACACACTTCACACTGGTGTGGTTTTTCACCTGTGTGAGTCATCAAATGACTTGAAAGATGGCTTTTCTGTGAGAATTCCTTATGGCACACTTCACACTGATGTGGCAGCAGTTTTTCACCTGTGTGAGTGAGTAAATGATTTGAAAGACCACCTTTCTGTGAGAATTTCTTAAGGCACACTTTACACTGGTGTGGTTTTTCACCTGTGTGAGCAATCATATGTCTTGAAAGATTGTTTTTACGTGAGAATTTCTTATGGCACACTTTACACCGGTGTGGTTTTATACCAGTGTAAGTCATCAAATGACTTGAAAGATGGCTTTTCCGTGAGAACTCCTTTTTACACATTTCGCACTGGAGTGGTTTTACATTTGTGTGGGTTATCAAATTCTTAGAAAGATTGCTTTTCTGAGAGAATTTCTCATGGCACTCTTCACACTCCTGTGTTTTTTCACATGTATGAGTGAGCAAATGTTTAGACAGATTTTTTTCTAAAACCTCCTTGTCACATATATCACAGTTATGCAATCCAGCAGTATTAGCAATTTGGACAAACACTGTGGGAGACGTTTCTTCAGGGTGAATGTTTCGGATCATACTTCATACAGATCTTCTGTTCTATGAAGCACAGATTTAAACTTATGATGTACAGGATTTCATTTCTAGAAAATTGTCAAGGAGAAGATACCATTGTGTTTATAATAACTGATACCAATATCCATGTAAAAATATTTTAAATTTTAGCTTTTCTTAATGAGTTTAAGTAGACCATCTAACCCAAAATCACGTGACCATTCTTTCATTTTGCAGAATCTCACATTTTTCATTGCAATCATGAATCTGTTAGTAAAAATAGAATTTGGCATTATTTCTCAGCATTATATTGCAACAATACTCATAACAAAATTAAAAAAGATTAACATTTTTTTAAAACACAATATCCAACAGCAAGTAATCTTAGAAACATGTTTTCTTCACATGGTGCTCTGCTAGGCAATAATACAACACAAAGCAGCAACAAGGGACTCTGCAAATCTCAGAAGCCAAAATAAAATTAAGCTCCCACATGAATATTGTTGAGGTACCAGTTAGTTCTGTGTGACATTGCTCAAAAGACCCTAACTTAATGGTTTCATCCCAAAACCTGTAGGTGGAGTGACCAACTGGAATCATCAGCTGACCTCCGATCCCTGCACTGATGTATTTCTGAATTCCTCGACTCAAAGGAAGATATAACTGTTAAATATGGTAGGCCCACCACATATGATAAGGCTGGTTCGCAAAGAAAGCAACCTCAAACTAATAAATAACATATGAGGAAGATATCTAGACAGTCTGAGTGTAAGATTGGTGTATGGAACACTGGAGAAATAATTAGAAAGCTTCAAATATGAAGAGCAAGTCGTGCAATTAAAATACAATGAATGAGTTCAGTCTTAACACGATTTATTTAAAAAACGAATACATATTTACAATTAAAACCATTAGCACTTTCGGAGTGCCATTCACTCCATCCTCAGATGATCCTTGCTGCTGCACTATGCAGCTATATATATATCATCATCATCATCATCGTCAACCATTATCAATCCACTGCTGGACGAAGGTCTCCCCAAGTTTCCTCCACAACGGTCTGTCTTGTGCCAGTCTCCTCCATGTCACTCCCGCATACTTTCTCATTTCATCCACCCATCTTCCATGTGGTCTTCTTCTGGGTCTTTTCCTGTCCCTTGGAATCCAATCTAAAATTTCGGCTGTCCATCGATGGTCTGTTCTTCTGGCAGTATGTCCAGCCCATTGCCATTTCAGGGATTTGACTCTGATCATGATGTCTTCCACTCTTGTCATTTTTCGGATCCACGTGTTCCTCTTCTTATCTCTCCTGGTTACACCAAGTATGTACCTCTCCATGCTACTTTGAGTTGTCTGCAGCCTTTGTATGTCTCTTTTAGCTAAGGTCCACGTCTCTGCACCATACGTAAGCACTGGAAGGATGCATTGACCAAACACTTTTCTTTTAAGACATAATGGCATATTGCTCTTGAAAATTATGCTGTTTCTTCCAAAAGCTCTCCAGGCAAGTTTTGTACGCCGATTAATTTCTTCACCAATGTGACCCTCACTTGATATCTGCTGTCCAAGATAAACGTACGTGCCTGTTATCTCCAGCTTTTCTCCATCAATCGATAAATCTTCATTTCTTGTAAAAGCATTGTACATCACTTTTGTCTTCTGAAAGTTCATTTTTAATCCCACTTCTTTACTCTTGTCAGCAAGTTCCTGGATCATACTCTGTAGCTCTGATGGGGTAGTTGCAAAAATGACTATGTCATCAGCAAAACGAAGGTGGGTTAGATAATCTCCATTAATCTTTATCCCTTTGTTTTCCCAGTTCAGTGATTGAAAGACATTTTCCAATGTTGCATTAAAGAGCTTCGGAGATATGGTGTCACCTTGTCTCACTCCTTTTCCAATTTTTATGTGTGTTGTATTTTCAAACAGCCGAATCTTTGCACTTGCATTTTCATAGATGTTATTAATAATATTAATGTATGCATCTTCAATACCGCAGGATTTCAGAGCCATTGAAACTGCTGATGGTTTCACCGAATCAAAGGCTTTTTCATAATCGATAAAAGCCATGCACAATGGAAGTTCATATTCCCTCGCTCTTTCAATTAGTTCTCTCAGTGCGTGGATATGGTCTATTGTGCTGTAGCCACTCCTGAATCCAGCTTGTTCTCTCGGTTGAGCCATGTCCAGTGTCACTCTTCAAACGGTGTGAAAGAACTTTAGTGAAGATTTTATAAACCACTGATAGGAGGCTGATAGGTCTGTAGTTCCTGAGATCCTCAATGGCACCTTTTTTATGTAGCAAGATCATTGTAGCGTTGTTCCAATCCTCAGGATTCTTCCCTTCATTAAGGCATCGAGTAAAAATTTGGGCGAGTACTGTTTCGATTTCTCCACTTGCTTCTTGTATGATGTCTACAGTAATTCCATCTTCTCCTGGAGCTTTCCCCTGCTTCATGTTCTTGATTGCATGTGCAACTTCTGCTGGAAGGACTGGAAGAACTCTGGTACCTTTCATGATGTCTGGAGTACATGTATCATCCCTTTCATATAATTTGGAGTAGAAATCTTTCACTCTTGTCAAAATTTCGCCTCTATTTCTTGTTACAGAACCATCTTCTTTTCTCAGTGCCATAATCTGTTTTTTCCCCTTACTGAGATGTCCCTTTGCTATCTTTAGGCTTTGGTTGTTTTCAATTGCTTTCCTTACTAGTTCACAGTTGAATTTCCTTACGTCTTCAGTGATACTTTTTCGTACTGTCTTGCATAGCTCTATGTATTCCACTTTGGAAGTCACATCTTCTTTAGTTGTCCTCATCACTCTTCTTTTTGCATCAACATTTTGGTTTTTCCTGATAATTTGTTCACATGCAATTTGTTCTTAGACTCAGCTAATATGTCTATATATATATACATACACACACACACAGAGCCACGTAGGGCATTACATAGCTTAACTAATTGTCATTCATGATTTACACGGTGTTATATTACATACATCTGTTGCCACAAAAATTAGTGGAAAACTATATACACATTAAAATTTGATGATTTCTCCAAGTGCTTCTAAAATTCAGGTAGATTGACAGGGTAATAGTCGTTACAACATTTCGTATCCAATGCTGTGATAAAAACACTTTCTGCTATCAATATTAGAAAGATTGATGCGTTTTGAAGAAATGAACAATTATGGATTAGATGTTCCATGTTTACATGAAACCAAAAAGGAAGGATTGGCAATAGAAGTGAAGAATTGTGAGTGAGTGGTATTGGAGTGTTGGATGAATTTGATTCACTAGTTGCACAAGTGAGATAATTTCATCCCAGCATCTCAAAGTGAAACTTCGGAGAAAATTAATTGCAGTAGTGTCTACTCCTTGAGATTCTGAATCTTCTGAGAAGAAGCATCATCTCTAGGAATAGAAGTGAAGAATTGGTGAGTGGTTTTGGAGTGTTGGATGAATTTGATTCACTAGTTGCACAAGTGAAAGAATTTTATCCCAGCATTTCAAAGTGAAACTTCGGAGAAATTTAATTGCAGTAGTGTCTACTCCTTGCGATTCTGAATTTTCCGATAGGAAGAATAATTTCTAGGAATAGAAGTGAAGAATTGGTAAGTGCACGGTCTGGAGTGTTTGATGAATATGATTCACTAGAGTTGCACGAGTGAGATAATTTTGTCCCAGAATCTGAAAGTGAAACTTCAAAGAAAATTAATTGCAGTAGTGTCTACTCCTTGTGATTCTGAATCTTCTGAGAAGAAGAATTATTTCTAGCATCAGAAAAGAGATGCATTGAAGTAGTTTGGTGATCTGCTACGAGATGTACTTAAGCACAAAGATTTTTTTTATTCAATAAAACAATAGATGATCAGAATGAGATATCTGACCATGTTCCGGGTCAGTTTAATGATCCTAGTGTAAATGAGAATGGTGAAAATCAGCAGAAGTTTGCAATGAGTTGCATGTATCTAACAAAGTTTTTTAACCACAAGCACATCCACATACAAATTTGGGAGAATCACACTATGAAACAGAAAAGTGTAACAGATTTTGTCCTTTATGATCAGCATCTGAAACATTTAGTTTTTGACACTCTGGTGATGAGAATTCAGATACTGGGTCTGGTCATTACCTGCTAGTGTCATGAATGAAGATACATGTTGGCTGGGGAAAAGGAAATAGGAAGATGCCTGCAATGATATGAATAAAGACTGAAAGGCTTCCTGGAAAACAACAGCATTGCTGAGAAAAATGCTCAGTGAATAATTTTATCAAGTGAAGGCATGTGAGAGAGGAATGTGGAAAAGAAGTGGACATATTTTAAGAAACTGTACTGCTGCCGAAGAGGTTTGTGGTATGCAGTAGAGATGAGTTCAGGCTCAATTTTAGGAGCCCGAAACCCCGGCCCGCCTACTTTGATTACATGTGTTTGCTGAGCCCGGGCCAAGTTTCTTGGAAAAGTTTGCTTATCAAGGCTTGCATTTATGCATTATACACTGGCCAAAGATATGGCCCAAGCAAGGATTAGTTTAAAAAGTTTAGTTCAGTTAATCCACTTCACAATATTAGTATGTTTTTATAAATACTACGCATAAAGCCAAATGTTCTAAAATATGGATTTGAAAATAAATAAATAATCAACATGTCCTTCAACTGTATCAGGGGAATCAGTAATTTTGGTAAAAGCTGAAGAAAAGAAATCTTTTAGAAACAAAATATTCCATTCGTTATTTCTTTTTGATTTCTAAATTTACTTTTATTTTGAATAAATTGCATTATAAAACATACAACGCCATACAGACAGTTGCAAGTGTTTGAAATTTTCACTCTAGAAAATTAATGTTTGCAATATAATTTACATATATCCTAATTGGTAAAGGTAGTTTAGAGTGATATAGTAGAATATAAAAAAAAAAAAAAAAAAACATGTAGGGAAATTTCCAAAATTAAAAAAAAATAAAATGTAAAAGCATTCCAGACCAGATTATTCTTCATTTTGTAGCATTAACAAAGCTTTGCATTTAATAGTATAATAATCACAATATTATCATATGTGTGTGCAGTTTCCAGATCAAGTTCATCATGTAAAAAAAGAGAATTGCATCTGCGCTTCAACTTGATCTTTTCTCTAAAACTTGACCTGCTGCACTAAAAACCAACTTCAGCCCAAAAATCGCGAGAGTGAGGAAATTAAAAAAAATGAATAACAAAACTTCTAGCTGCACAATTTTGGAAATTAATACATCATTTTAAAGAAAGATTCTTGATTTTTAATAAAAATACAAAAAATGGGAATGTGATTTTTTCCCAGTTTTTCGATACCAGACCTCCTTAAACTAATCCTTGCTTGGGCCATAGCTTTGGATAATGCTTAATGAAAGTCTTGCTAAGCAAAATTTGTCTTGCAATGGCAGCTAGCTTAGGAAATTGAAAATCCTTCCACCATGGTAAAAAATCCACAATGAAATTTAACACGTGTAATTCAACCGGGCTCTGAATTGCAAGTGTTGAATTAATTACAGTAATGAAATTCAAGACTTGTGATTATGTGCCCGGGTTTTTCGGTAGTTAATGAATTCTGAGCCTGCCCAGGCCCGAGCTCATCTCTAGTATGCAGGGCTTGATTTATGAAAAAATTGCCATACAAATTAAATTTTATCATACAAATAAACTTGATTATTCACTAAGACATTACACTATGATAACAGTCCAGTACCTGCTTGAAAACAAACTAGAAATAAATTTTAGATACAGTGGAACTTTGATTATCCAGGCTTCGATTAACCATGAATTCGGTTATCCAGGATCGAGGGGGGAAACCCCACGCTGCTCAGACCTTTAGGCTTGCTTCTCAGGAAAGGTTCAAAACCTCTGAGGTGATTACCTCATCTCCCCTTATCAGGTTGCAAACTTGTTGGGATCGTCGCTTTTAAATGACGTTCAACGTGTCTGTGGATTTGAACACGTTGACAGAAAAGACATAGAACAATGACTGCTTCATGATAATGATCAGCCTCGATATCACATGAAAGAAGATGCCACTACTGCTGCAGAAGCCACGTCGAGTGCGGAATTACCAGAAGAAAGCGATGCAGATGAACTTCCGGGAAAGAAAGTTTCGCTAGCAAAAGCACCGAATTGCGCAGAGACACTGTTGGACTTTTTGACCAGGAAGTGGATTCCAATTTTAGTGACATTTTCACACTTCGCAAACTCCGCACGTTAATAATTTTTCAAGAAAATCCTTTAAAGAAAACTTTAAAAGGTAAGAATTTTCCTATACAGTACAGCATTTGAGACTTTTAAAAGCATCCATGATTATCTGTGATTTTTGATTATCCGGGCAATGGATGCCGGTCATTAGCCCAGGTAATTGAGGTTCTACTGTACACAAGGTTGGCAAAGTTCTGGACAGGACGGTAAAAACCACGATATTTACCGTGGTTTTTACCGTACTGCCCAAAACCTCTGCCAGACAACAGTATGTAAAAATACGTTAAAATATGTAAAAACACACAATAATATAAATAACCATATGTAAGAATTTTGAAATTGAAAACAATATACACTGAAGAGCATTTGAATTAGATACCTGTCTAGTAACGTGTAGCACCACCTTTCACCCTGATAACGGCGACGATTTGTCTCAGCATGGACTCTACAAGACACTGGAAGCATTCGGAAGCCATACGGATCCACGACCCCTAAAGAAGCTCCCACAGTTCATGAAGATTTGATGGAAAGGGGTCAGAGCCTCGAACATCTCTCTCGATGGCATCCCAGATGTGCTCGATGGGATTGAGGTCAGGTGGCCTAGCTGGCCAAGGAAGCGAGGTCACGTCAGTGGAGTGTTCATCCAACCATTCGGATACAATTCGGGAGCGATGGCACGGTGCATTGTCTTGTTGCAGGATGAGGTCCCCAGTGGGATGTTGAAGACGCACAAACGGGAGCAAATGGTAGTCCAGGATATCCCGGTAACATTGACCTGTGAGGGACAATGTCACACATACCAGGGGTCCCATTTCAGTCCACGTAAACAGTACCCAGATGAGAATGCCACCCCCACCAGCTTGAAGAGTACCCTGCTGGCAAGAAGAATCCAGCGCTTCATGTGGTTTGCGCCGTACTTGTATCCTGCCATCCGCATGTACCAACGTGAATCTCGACTCATCAGTCCAGGCAACATTTGTCCACATGTCTAGGGTCCAGTGGCGATGTTCCCGCGCCCATGCTAATCTTTGCACCCTATGATGTGCGATCAGCAGCGGTACCCTCGTGGGACGATGGCTTCTGTACCCCACAGCGAGGAGATGGTTCTGGATGCTGTGGTTGCTTACACCTTTTTGTGCACCAGTGTTAAATTGCCGAGTGATTTCTAGCACTGTGGCCCGTCTATCCGCTGTTACAATGCGAGCTAGCCGACGATGACCCAACTCATCCACAAGCTGTTCTCCCTTGCAGGGATGGTTTTACCGGATTTGATATACTCACAGTGCACCTGTGACACAGTGGCTTGTGAAAATCCCAGTTCCTGCACGACGTCCCAGATGAAGTGACACAGTGGCTTGTGAAAATCCCAGTTCCTGCAGGACGTCCCAGATGGAGTGATCCATTCGTTGGGCATCGACAATTTGCCCACGTTACAGTGCGCTTAGATCCTTCGTCTTACCCATACTGCGTCCAACTCTTACTGATTCCCGTTGCATCACTTCTTATATTGTCGGATCACTGCATATGCTATGTTGTTTCCGTTTACAGGGCCACCCACAGCTCCACGTTTACACAACGCCAGCTGTCTCTAATTCAATTGCTCTTCAGTGTATACATATACAGTTATATTAATTGTTTTTAGATTAATAAGTCCAACATTTTAATACAAATAATATGACGTTTTTGTTAAATTTAACTTATATACAGCCATTGATGACACACTATGTTGCATTTAAAGAAATACGATTTGCATTAGGCTCAATATTGGGTTTAATTTAAAAAAAAAAAAACATTTGTTGTACTACAAAAAGTGAACAACAGTAATATGAAACTAATACATGAAAAGGGCGGGAAAACAATTACCAATACTACAGAAAGATATTAGTGCAAAGTACAAGAGAAACGTTAATAATCCAGCGCAATTGGTGCTCTTAACATCCGATAAAACATAACCAGATTAATGCTGTGTTTGTGCCAAGACGATTTCTGAGTTTTGAATGTATTACTCCAAAGTTTGAAAACATTCTTTTCAATCGATGCGGAACTTGCAGGGCACGAAAGTAGGAAAGCAATATGTTGTAGACAATCTTTTGAAAATCCTTCTAGTTCTAGTGTTTTTTCCTACTGCTGTCCACCATGTGACAGGACTGATACTTCTTCCAGATACAGTGAAGTAAGTAGGAGGAAATGGCTTAGCTTCAGCTTCATATGCAATCAAAAGGGAAATGCTGTTGGGATACCTGTTAACTAGCCATGAACGTGCGCTTTGTTTTTTAATGTTAGACAGACCTTCTCGTTTGTATTTTGGATTCAGGAAGTGGAAAGGTTTCATGGCTTGATCTATTTGTTTTGTAACTTCTTAGATGCAGGGCTGTAAACATTCTTCTTTCAACAACATGAGCCATGTATGGCAGGCTTCATGAATGGTAGCATTATCTCTTTGCAAACAGTCCAGTGAATTGGCAACTGGCTTCAGTTGTTGCAATGTATCTTTAGCTTGTTTATATAAATTATAATCATTTATAAGAGTGACTATGTCTCTGTCTATGTGATCTTTGTGTTCCTCAATTATTTTTTGGTATGCTGCTCTGTTGCACAGGAAAGTTTCAATGAAAGTCATTTGACTCTTCCACCATGTGTCTCCTGGTAACTGGGGCTTCACTGAATTAGGAATTTCATTAAGCAATGCACTAGGTACATGGTGGTTGCAGAAAAATTTTTGAACCTTCACAATTTGTTTAGCACTAAAATTAGTGTTATATCCTGTCCCAGAAGGTTTAAATAATGGGCACTGCATCCATATACCACCAAGCTATTACCTTCTTTACACAGGAGTTTCTTTGCTTTCTCCATAACTCTGGCATTATCAGTGACCACAGCCTTTATATCACAATTATATTGTTTCTCTGCCTTTGGAATAGCGGATTGTAAAACATCTTTGTGATAGTGCATTTTTTGTATGTGTACCTGCTTCCACTGAATCCAAAAAATAAGATTTCCCCTCACACTGAATACAAGTTGCAATAAGTGGATTATTGTGTATATTACTCCATCCATCTTCAATCAGGGTGACCTGTTTGCCTTCGATAAGTGTCTTGGTTCTATTTGTGACTTCTGCTGACACTATGTCTAAAATGCTTTACGACTTAGCGGTCTATATCCTGGACGCAGAGCTGAAACTAATTCTTTGAAGGTTTGATGTTCTACTGCAGTGAAGGCAATATTGTTGGCGTAAAAAAATTTGGCAACCAGTATATTCAAATTTTCTGCAGTTCTGTCACATGTTTTTAAAATATGGGAATCTAAACACTGCTGAGTTTTCATCTTTTTGGCGACACCACAAATCCACTTTCATTTACTTCTAGGAGTTCAAGGTTAGATGAATCCCAATCTCCAGTTTCTGCATTACTTACAGTTCTACCATTACATACCTTTTCAGCTTTGCAAGATAAAATGTGTTTTCTCAATCTCTCTGCTTTTCCAAGTTGAACATTTCCACAGTATTTACATTTGGCATATTTACTAATACTTCCAGATTTTCCCTCATTCTGTACCTTAAGAAAATGTTGCCACACACTATCTGATGGTCTACTACCTTTGTGCATTTTCAGTTTAAAATTTAATTCAGATTATTTTACTAAAACAAACACTTCTTTCTTCTTTCAGGTTTTAGGCATCTCAAAACCAGTCTCCCCAAATCAAAATAAAGAAGTCTGTCTCCTGAAATGTAATGAAATATTTATATTTCAGTGAAATGCTGGTACAGTAATATTTTTTACATGCACATGATAATCACATATTTATTAATTATTTATTACTGTACATAATTTTACTTGCAAAATCTTTTAAGTAATAAAGCCAAAAAAACTTTATTTTGTTAGTCTGTTAGTAGTTTTTTTTTTTTTTTGGTCTGTTAGTATAGTTCTAGGAAAATCTACTGGTTTTTACGTGATATTTTTTATATTTTGACAGCTCTAGGTTTTAGACACTTTTGGACGGTAAAAACCACAAGTACTGTCCAAAACCAGTTTCGGACGTCCAAAACCCCAACCCTGAGTCTGTACATTATTTTATTACCTTTTTTAATGCTGCACCTCTTCAAACACCACACATTTTTCTTTTGCCATATAGCTGTGTGTTGGGCCTACGTCGGTTGTAAAAAAATATTTAAAGTCTCATCAGGTGAAAATTTGTCCATAGATGGCCCAACAAATATACGCATTAAATTTGCCAACGAAGATTCACTAAGACTGCTGCGATAGTCACTGTTTATGCGACTCATGTAGGAAAAACCTCTTCCTACAATGGACATTACACACTGGCAAAACTATAAGTATTTCAAAAAGATGAGAAATATTGCAGTAGATATTTCTTTTGGATTTTAAAATGAAGAACCACAAGTCTTCTCTTGATGAAGTTGCCATGTTCTGGAACCAGAATTCCTTAAGCTCCCCCCAATCTCGGCTTGCAACAATAAGGCAAAATGTTGAATCATGTGCCTAATTTCATCCTGACCAAAATCTTTTAAAGAAATCACAATCTTTTGGCCATAATGCCACATCTAAAATCTTCAGACATTTCACTGTATCACTTGCCATGTCTGGAAATCTATGACTGATTCTCTCCTTTGGGTCTCTGAGGTTTGCCTATTAACAGCAATTAACCTTGAACAACTTCTGTCTGCTGAAACACTTTAAAAAGAAGAGGAAATCATCTTTGGGGGAAAAGTAATATTGGCATAAGGACCACAGCAACCACCATAAAAGTTTGAAAAGTTCACTGATGGTCAGCGTAACAGGAGTTCAAAATGAAATGTACTGCAATGTACACTGAAGTGCCAGAAAAACAGGTACAGACAAGCTTATGCAAAATACATAGCCACGTCACCTATGCATGTACTCTGTTGCGTCCGCCAGTGTGTATATAAAGCGATAGACATCCTTGCCAGCTGCAGGGTTCCCACTCTTTTTCTTCCATAAAAAATAAGCACTTTTTAAGGACTTTTAAGCACCTATTGAAAAAATTTTAAGGACCTCAGCAATTACACGTGCACTAGCTTTATATACATATATGTATGTAAATACATTTCTTCTATATGTATACACTGAGTGGCCACTTTATTATGACCACCCGACAGTTTTAAGCAAACGAGCAATGGCTGCACGCTGTTGCCGCCAGATGGCGAGGCTAGTATAAAAAGGGAAAGCTTAGTGCTTGTGACAGTAGTAGAAGTGATTTTTGGGTGATGAGATGGGTAAAAAATGCGATTTGACGGACTTTCAACATGGGATGATTGTAGGAGCTCGGAGCCATGGAGAGAGTATCACCAAAACCGCCGCATTCGTGAAATGTTCCAGAGCAGCTGTAGTTAAAGTGTTTAAAGACTGGACTGTCAGCCAAAAAACTGGGTCTCTACGGGCAACGTGTGGTAGTCATCGACTAGTGACTGCTCGGGCGGAACGGAGAGTGTCCAGACTGGTAACAGACAACAGAAGGGCAACAGTGCAGCAAATTACAGACCATCTTAATCAAGGATCCCCTAGAATTACCTCTGCACACACTGTTCGCCGTACACTGCATCAGATTGGATATGGCAGCCGAAGGCCGGTGGGTGATTCCATGCCAAATCAACCAGTCACTCAACCTGACCATTTCAGATTTCAATGAAACCTTCAGGGATCATTCTCCCTAGTGATATAAATGAGAATATATTTTTAAAGATTTTTAACTCATTGGGTTTTCATGCAATTAATTTTTAAAATTTTGAAAAGTAGTCGTTTTTTGGCTTGCATAAACTTTTTCAATCTTGAATTCCTCAAGTTCTATAAGGCCTAGATAGTTGTTTGACCCTTCATTTTAAAGAGAATTTCATAAGTTTTAATTTAATATGCAACTTGACTATGCTTGGTGGAAAAAAAATAATTGAAAAAAATTTCAAGATAGTGTTTTTTAAAAATTTTGAAAAAATATGTTTTTTGTAATATTATAAGCTTTAAATCCTGAAACTTTTAGAGTGGTATCTCAATGGGATCAGGAGTTATGGTAACAATGGTATTGTTTTAAATACCAGTTAGGGCTATATTGCTACCTTTAACTTTTGTAAGGTAAAAAAAAAATAATAAGTAAAAAAAATACATTGGCTTATAAGGTAACCAATTTACATTAGGGTCTGTTACAGATAGTGATTTACTATACCCTGCAACGGTAGCCCTAGTCAAAGAATTCTATCAAAAAAATGAGGTTAGTAGTCAAATGCCTGGTAAAAAAAAAGACTGTTTCAGTCAAAAAAGATGGCAAACGTGTACATGTTCAAAAGTATTTAATTCTAAATACATTAAAAGAATTATATGTACTATTTAAAAAGCATTACCCTGATCACAGAATTGGAATTTCTAAATTTTGTGAGCTTTGTCCCAAGCATTGTGTTCTTCCTGGGTCCAGTGGGACACATTCTGTCCACTGGACCCAAATTCTGATGTACATTGTATTGTGCAAACGCACGTTTGCAAATTCTGATGTATTGTGCAAACGCACGTTTGCACAATACATCAGAATGCCAAATTAATGATGGCTCAGTGTAAAATACCTGAATTGACAAATGGTGAACTCCCGATTAAAACATACAAAGATGTAACAAGCAATATAATTTGCAAAATGCCAACATCTAAATATTACTTCGCAAATTGTGTTAATTGTCCAGGAAGTGATGATTTGAAGGCTCGGTTTGAAGAAGCTTTTGAGCTTAATAGCATTGAAAATGTGAGTTTCAAACAATGAATGCAGATTGATAACAAGTGTGTCCTGAAAACTATTATAAAACCGACAGAAGAGTTTTTGGATTATTTGTTTCAGAGTTTGCCAAAACTTTTAAGACACTCTTTTATTGCAACTCAACAGTCTTCCTATTTGCAACACTTGAAAGAAAATCTACCTCAAAACCAATGCATTGTACTTTGTGATTTTGCTGAAAATTATGCATTTGTGCTTCAAGATTTTGCACAAGGCTTTCTTTCATGAGAACAATGCTCAAGCAACAATACATCCGTTTGTTATATACTACGTTGATGAGAAAACCAAAAAGTTGGCGCACCTGAGCTTAGTTATTCTTTCTGATTGTATGGTGCATGATACAGGTTGCTGTTCATTTGTTTCAACGCACCTCATGATTGACTTTCTTAAACAGAATCTGCCCCATAAACCCGAGAAGCTGATTACTTTTCAAGATGGAGCATCATCACAGTACAAAAACAAATCAAACTTTCTTAATCTCTGCCATCATGAGAAAGATTTTGGCATCATGGCAGAATGGAACTTCTTTGCATCGTCACATGGAAAAAATGCATGTGATGGTGTCGGAGGAACTGTTAAATGATTAGCGGCATTGGTCAGTCTACGAATGGTCTACAATGATCAAATTATGACATCTCGCCAACTTTATGATTGGGCTAAAGACAATATTGTCAACATCAGTTTTTTGTATTCCACTACAGATGAATATCAGGCAGAGGAAAAGATCTTGAAGAGTAGGTTTGAAACAGCAACAACAATAAAGGGTACTCAACAATTTCACAGTTACAGTCCTGTGAATGAGACTAGAGTTTTAGTGAAAAGCTACTCATTTTCAGAGGAATCAAGTGTAGAAATAGTTTCAGCTGATGACACTGATGATGATCTGGACATTAATGACATTGTTGGCTTTGTTACATGCCAATACTCAGACAAGTGGAGGTTAGGTTGTGTGTTAGGAATAGAAGATGAAGTAAAATTAAGTTTTTGGAACCACATGGCCCTTCTCCATCTTTCAAATACCCACAATTTACTGACATACTAGTTGTGCATAAAAGTAAGGTTTTAACAAAAGTTGATCCTACAACAGCTACAGATAGAGTTTATCGACTTACAGACGCAGAAACTAAAAAGGCAAACATGAACTTATTTGTTAAATTAAAGAAGAACTAAGAGGTCGCTATTTTGGCGTAACTGCAACTCTGAGTGCTAACTAAAAAATGTTTTATTAATTTTACCAGGTAAAACCTTTTAGCCTGTTGGGACTGTCCTTCCCTTGTTTTATGTTTGACTATGTATTAGTATGATGCATTATGTAGATTTTAAAACTCAGTGTCTGTTATCATGTAAAACACACTAAAACGAGAATTATAATCCATTATTACTTGTACAACAACTTTAAGTTGTTTGCCATAGCTCCCGATCCCACTCTAAAAGTTTCAGGATTTAAAGCTTATAATATTACAAAAAAAAATTCAAAACTTTTAAAAAACAAATTTTTTTTTTAAATGAAATTTTTTATCCACCAAGCATAGTCAAGTTGCATATCAAATTAAAACTTATGAAATTATCTTTAAGATGAGGGGTTAGACAACTCTCTAGGGCCTTATAGAACTTGAGAAATTCAAGACTGAAAAAGTTTATGCAAGCCAAAAAACGATTTTTCAAAATTTAAAAAATTAATTACACGAAAACCCAATGAGATAAAATTTTTTTTTAAATATATTCTAATTTATATCATTAGGGAGAATGATCCCTGAATGTTTCAATGAAATCTGAGATGGTCAGATTGAATATTGAAATTTTTGGTTGATTTGGCATGGATGGAATGACCCCTGTTCGAACACCTTTGCTGTCTGCAGTTAACAAGAGAAAACATCTCCAGTTCGCACAGGAGCAGCAGCGATAATTGGAAACAAATTATGTGGTCCGATGAATCACGTTTTCAGTTGCACCATGCCGATGGCAGAGTGAGAATTCGGCGGAAACAGCACGAAAGCATGGACCCCAAATGCATTGCTACAACCCTTCAAGCTGGTGGAAGCAACGTTGTGGTTTGAGGAGTGTTTTCCTGGCATGCTTTGGGCCCTTTAATTCGTGTTGATCAACGTCTGACTGGTACATCATATCTAAACATCGTTGCGGATCAAGTGCATCCTGTCATGTGGATAGTTTATCCCAATGGCGATGGCTACTCTCAACAAGATGATGCGTCCTGCCATAATACTCGTATTGTACAGGATTGGTTTCAGGAACATGCCTGCGAGTTTACTTTTCTTAGGTGGCCCCCACAATCTCCAGATCTCCACCCCATTGAGAATTTGTGGGATGAAGTTGAAAGAGCCATCAGACAGTTGGATCCACAACCCTGCAATCTCACACTCCTGGAAAGTGCTATTCATCAAGCATAGTCGCAGAATCTACAAACCACCTATCTACATCTCGTGGAGTCCATGGCACGAAGAATTGACACAGTATTAAAGGCGAAAGGTGGCCCAACGAAGTACTGAGGGGGTAGTCATAATAAAGTGGCCACTCAGTGTATAAAGACGCCAACTTTTTTTTTTCTCAGTGTCTAGGCTCCAAATATTAATTAGGTATAGCATTTCATATGAACTCGTGCTCCACGAAAACGATCGATCAAGAGTTTATGGGCAAATGTGGAAAAATTGAAAAAAAAAAAAAAAAAAAGTCCGAACAAAATAAAAAATAAGCACCTTTAAGCCCTCCAAACAAAATAAAAAAAATAAGGACTTAAGTAATTTTTGCTCTTTTTGGGAAAATATAAAAACTTTTGCGCCCCAAAAAATATAAGTACTTTTTGCTCATTTTGGGAAAATATAAAAACTTTTAAGCACCCCCAAAAAATATAAGTACTTTTTGCTCTTTTTGGGAAAATATAAAAACTTTTAAGCACCCCCAAAAAATATAAGTACTTTTTGCTCTTTTTGGGAAAATATAAAAACTTTTAAGCACCCCCAAAAAATATAAGTACTTTTTGCTCATTTTGGGAAAATATAAAAACTTTTAAGCGCCCCAAAAAATATAAGTACTTTTTGCTCATTTTGGGAAAATATAAAAACTTTTAAGCACCCCCAAAAAATATAAGTACTTTTTGCTCATTTTGGGAAAATATAAAAACTTTTAAGCGCCCCAAAAAATATAAGTACTTTTTGCTCATTTTGGGAAAATATAAAAACTTTTAAGCACCCCCAAAAAATATAAGTACTTTTTGCTCTTTTTGGGAAAATATAAAAACTTTTAAGCACCCCAAAAAATATAAGTACTTTTTGCTCTTTTTGGGAAAATATAAAAACTTTTAAGCACCCCCAAAAAATATAAGCACTTTTTTTTAGGACTTTAAGGATTTATAAGCACCGTGGGAACCAGGCAGCTCTCAGAGCTGTTTTCGGCATGAGAATGACAAGTAATAATGATTTAGGAGATTTTCAACGCGTTGTTATAGTTGGCGCTCGTGAGATGGGCCATAGTATTTCGGAAGTGCAAACGAAGTTCGGATTTTCACAGACGACCATTGCAAGGGTGTACCGTGACTACAAGAATTCCGGCAAAATCTCCAACCTACGATACCAGTGTGTCCGTAAAAAGAGATTGCATGAGCATGACCATCGTCGGCTGTCAAGAATCGTTTCACGATAGGCGTGCAACACTTTCGCAGGTATAATCGGAATTCAATGCTGGAGCCCCAAACAGCATCAGCGTCCGGACTGTGCAACATACCCTGCACGATATGGGCTTTGGGAGACGCCGCCCAACTAGAGTCCCCTTGACGAGTGCACGACACAGAGCTATGCGCCTCGCTTGGGCACGGCAACCTGGTCTGACAAGTCGTGTTTCCAACTGTATCGGGCAGATGGAAGGATTTGTGTGTGGTGCAAACCTCATGAAGCCATGGATCCCGCCTGTCAACAGGGAACTGTACCGGCTGGTGGGGAGTCCGTAATGGTATGGGGTGTGTTTAGCTGGACATCACTGGGACACCTGGTATGTCTAGAAACATCTGTGACCGGCCAATGCTACGTGCGCATCCTTTCTGACAAGGTACACCCGTTCATGTCCTGCATTCATGCCGATGGGTTGGGCCTGTTCCAACAGGAAGAAGCACTTCTACACAGGTGTTGGGACGCCACATTATGGTTAGAGGAGCATTCATCTTAGTTTGGGGTGTTGCCATTCCCACCCAAGTCCCCAGATCTGAACGTGATAGAACACATTTGGGATGCCATGCAACGCCCTATCAAACACAGGAATCTGAGACCTCAGAATACGACCAAATTGCGGAACGCTCTGCAGGAAGTACGGGGTGCATTGCCTACAGCACATTCCTAGGAGCTAGTAGAGTCCATGCCCTGTCATATTTCTGCAGTCCTGCGCTCCCGTGGGGGACCTGCCAAGTATTAGACTGGTGTACCAGTTTTTTCTGGCACTTCAGTGTATGTGAAGCAAAGTCATATCTGCAGAGTGATTCAGGTCAATTCGATTCGCAGTTTGCGATGCAATACCGCTTAATCGAGCCCTCGTGGTGTGGGAATCGTAAGCGCAGCGTTAAATGTGATGCAAGTGAAGCAATGTAAAAAGGAAAAGTGAAGCATATCTAGGTAGAGTGTAAGATACAGTTACCGAGGATAAAATATTGCAGGGGAAAATGTAAAGCAGCAAAGCTGGTTTGCCATAGGAAAAAAAAGTAGTGAAGAGGTAAACGAGAAAGAACTGGCTTTTTCCAGAATCAAAACAGATCTTTCTGGAGGTTCAAAAGATTCAGAAAATTTATTAAGAATTGAGAAACAGTCTGGGGTCAAAATCAGTTGCAGGAAAAATGCTAGGTTGACACTTACGAATAATTACAACTTCGGGATTTGGAGGAGATGATCCCACACAGAGAACAGAAAGCACAGCAAGGATCTTAAAAACGAGGTTTGTGTGTAAAGCAATAATATCTTACTTTTTCTACTAATATAATCACTTAACGGATACCAGTAGAGCTAGCCGATCAACCTCTCAGCCATTCCAAATTGCAATTTTTTGAATTCTGTCAGGATATTTCAGCAGAAAGAAATCAAATATATTCTTAATTGAGCTCTGTCTGCAAACTTTAACTAAAACCTCAAATTCCATCCCAGATAAAGTCAGAAGCTACACAAATGAAGAAACAACACTGATCTTTTTTTTTTTTTTTCTTTGGTTGGGGACAGAGTTGTATAAAAATTAAATGTATCTACATACCCAACCATTGAAACAGGAAACTTGCTGCAAACCCGCGAATCACACACACGATAGCAGTAGAATAAGATAATTTAAAGAAAAATTAATAAAACAAATAATTATTAAAACATTCAAGATTTCAGTGAGGACAAAATAAGTACATTACAACTGCATGTGTAGCAATGTGTGTGAAATAGACCTTTAGGGAAAAATATTAAAATATTGAACTATTAACCTCTTTAAAAACAATAGACTAATTAAAGTTTTTATATCTAGAAAACCAGTTCCTTTAATAAACCTTAAAAAATTATAAATAGCATTTTCAACAACTTAATTCAAAAATAGTAGACTTACAAAATACATAAAGAAATGACTAACATATATGAGACCGGCCTATGACAAAAAAAATGAACTTTTTAACTGGGTGGAAAATTGGGACACGTGAACGCGCGGTGAGCAAATTCAAATACAGCATATATACAATATTTAAGAGTACGCTAGCCATATGGAATTATTTTCTGTAAATTATGTAAGTAAATATTAAAGTGAAGCACATTATTATATTCACAATAGAAAAGTAGGGATTTAAGAACAAAATAAAATGAAATATTTTAAAAAATCAGATTTAAAACTTACATGTGAATCTTTACTAGCTAAATCCTGAGGTGAAAAGTATTTGCCTAGGAAAGTTTGTGAATTTAGTCAAGCAATTAGAAACTTGCAAGAATTAGAAACATATATTCACAGCTTAGTTTTTAGTCATTGAAGAAGTCAATAAAGTATTTCTCAATGTAACCTTATAAAATGGCTGGCAAAATTTTTTGCTTGCATTGTGAATATGGTGACATGAATCTCCCATCAACGTCAAGCAAGTGGGGAGATTTTCTCTGCTAATTCTTGTTTTTCAACCCTGTTTTTGAGCCTTCCATGACACATTCTTTCCACTTAGCTTTCAAACAAGCAAAACAAATTCCTTCTTAGAAAGAATAAAATAAAAAGCAAAAAAAAAAAAAAAAAAACCGGAAAGCTGCGTCACGAACAACTTTTTAGAGGCTGCGGCCCGACGTTATAACGGCCCGAAGCCTCCCCCACCCCCGACTAAGCTTTCAAACATGCAAAACATTCTTTCTTAGAAAAAAAAAAAAGGAAGGAAATAGAGTTGCGTCACGAACTTTGTTCAGCGGCTTCGGGGCCGACGTTATCCTAGCCGGGCGCCGTGCTTTCTTTCCACTAAGTTTTCAAACAAGCAGAACACATCCCTCCTCCTTAGAAAAAACAAAAAGGTTCGTCACGAACATGGTTCAGAGGCATCGGGCAGACGCAATTCCGGGCAACAGCGAAAGCACGTCCGAACCAACGTAATTCCGGATCACGGCAAAAGAAGCACGTCCGAACCAACGTAATTCCGGATCACGGCAAAAGAAGCCCGCCAGGCCTACATAATTCCGGCGTGGCGTCATTCTTCCTTACCACTTAGCTTTCAAACAAGCAAAACAAATTCTTTCTCTTCGGGGGGAGGGGGTAGAACGAATTTAAGAAAAGAAAGCTGCGTCACGAACTTTATTCAGATGCTTCAGGTCGACGTAATCCCGGGCCACGGCGAAAAAGCACGACGGGCATTTTTGTTTGTTCACACTTTGAAACAAGCAAAACAAATTATACCACCTGAGAAAAAAAAAAAAAAAAAAAAAAAAAAAAGACAAAGGGCTGTGTTACGAACTTTGTTCAGAGGCTTTTACGTCGATTATTTACAAAATCAGTAAAACTTTCTTAATAACAGCGAAAATCTGAATATCCATAATTTTTTTGTTAGTAATCCCGGGGGAAATCCGTAATAATTACGGAGATTCCGTATTTTTTGGCATACTCCGTAGGAAGAGGGATTCACGAGTGCTTCGATTCTCAAACGATCTCAGAAAAGCGGGAACGCATTCGGGTACATTTGCAAATTACAAGAGAGTTTCTGGCGATGACGTCACGGATAGAATTAAGCAGATAGTTTGGCCCTGATAGAATGCAGAGTGGCGATTTCCCGCAAGACACGGAAAGGACTGCGGTAGTTTCCCTAACGCACGAAGTAGGCGGAGCTTCCGCCCTTTGCGCTGTGATGCTCAAGTGACTGACATCCCATCCATTGTTGACAGCAGTAAACGAATTGAGCTCCTGACTCCACCCTCCAACATTTCTTCTTGCCCCCCGCGTCTGCTCCAAAAACAACGCTTTACCCTAGAAAGCGCTTAGTTCTTTTACTCCACAAAAAGCGGAATCGCGGAATTCGCTTTTTTTTAAATTTTTTTATAGAACTACGACCCTCCCCCCAAAAAAAAATCCTGAAAAATTTCTCTTCATTTTTGCAATGACCTCGAGAATGACCAAAATGATGCCGAAAAAAGTGGAATTCCGCGACCACCGCGGAAGAATCTCATGTATGCTTTAATTGAATAACTGGTAACTGCAAGAAGAACCTGGCAATAAAATTTAAATTATTTTTGTGTAACAGGCCTTGATAAAATCTGGAGGCCAGAAAAGCCTGTAAAAACAAAAGAACTCAGAAGATGTGATAAATAAGTGAAAGTTCTTCAGATTAAAACAGAATTAAATATATTAATCAGAGTGAAGCATTGAATAAGTGTTTCAATTGCTGTAAATAACATTTATTTATTTTTAATCTACAAGCAAAAATTGTCTGCAAAATCTGCTAATAATTTGGAAACTATCCACGTTCAGTGTACGCGTGTATGTCTACATTCTGCTACTCTGGTTGGGGGTTTAACAACCACCATGAGCAACTCAATGGCCCCTTCCCTAATTTAGGGTCACTGGCAGGCCTTGATTTAGTTTTTTTAGCAGTAGCAACACTTGCTAGTGGCCTCATTTTTTACTAGCAAATTGCATTATCCATTAGTGAAAGTTTATTCACATTATACAAAAAGAAACTTCTAATGTCACCCCCCCCCCTCCATTAGTCAATCGTGACAAATTTTGATTTCACCCCTATCACTGCCACATTGGAATGCTGAAAAGATTACAAATATTTAGAGATAACTCACCTTTTCATGGCCTGACAGATTAATTTTAACAATTCAATTCAAATATTTGGAAAACTTTTTTTTTTTTTTTACTTAACTTTATCACAAAAATTCAAGAACACTATTCAAAACCTTCAGTTATTTTCCGTATGGTTTACGATCTGAGTTTCGAATCTTTCCATCCTACCACTTTAAAACAGCAGGCCTGGGGTCAAACTTGTTTTGAGATGGACCTTTAACTTCAATACTCACGAGAGCATTCAATGCTTGCAAGTTTAAACTGCCCTTTCAATCACCCTGGACTATCTCCATGAAACTGAACCCAACCTCACATGCAGCCATAGATAAGGGAAATATGCTGGATATTTCTACTAACTGCCACAATGTTTTTATAATGTTTTCACATTTCCAGAAACATTCGTTTCCAGAAAGCAGCTGTTCCTTTTTGTATGTGTCTGAAATATTCCATATGCACAATGCACTGGCGCTTTACAGTTCAGTGAGTTCACTAAAACATTCAAAATTTTTCCACTCGCAACTTTTGGCAGAACCACTTTTTATCACTAGCAAAATGCATTTGCTTGCTAGCAATCTGGGTAAACCTTCCAAACGTGGCCCGGAAAGTAGTTATGTGAAGCGATGATAGATGGAGACATGTTATCGCTACATCGTGAAGCTTTGCGTTACGTTGTGAAAGTGTCAAAGGAAGTGAATAATATGGATTAAAGGTGGCCCTTAAAAGGATCTTTATGAATGTGAAATTGTCTACCTAGCAGAATAAAAGTTTCATCTGCCAGGGAAGAACTGCCTGATAGCACAAATCTGGACTTCAAAACACTGTTCTGAGGAAAGATGGCAATTCCGTCGGAACAAATATTCCAATATATGGTCTGCCAAGTACATTTTGAGGTTGCCCTGTGTTAATTTATATTTTATGGAATGCCAACTGCTCTCGACTCCTTGTGTATGAGTCTCTGTGACGGGATTAATGAAGTTGAGAGAGTGGTTGACAGTTAAATGAGCGAAGCCACAGCTTGGCAGATTCCGATATGCAGTCTACTGGTCCGACAAAATGGTTGTTCCTGGCTACACGTGTTTTAGTACGAGGGGCAGCAATGTATCTGCAGATCTGTTGTTATCAGGACAAATCTCCACCTAAACTGCTTGGTATTTCTTTCAAAGATACCAAGAATCCAGGTAACCTCGACGAGACGACCACAGTTGTACTTGCGTTTGCAGACTTTGGCTGTCTTCATCCACTTCAACGATGATTCCATCACCACCAAGCCTTCCTTCCTCACATTGCGAGGCTACCATAAACTCTGAGACTAGTCTGCAAAACAAATACCAGTCGCTAACTGTCTCAGTGGATGTGGTAACATTAGCATGCGAGGTTTCTTCAGTTGCCACATTGAAAGACAATCCTTTGGCAAAACAATGTCAGAATCATCACTATATCAATCCTATGGCGAAACAATGTGAGCATAAAAAAACCACGTACCAAGTGTACGGGAAGAATACTCGTCATTCCCTGAAGTGTGTGCTACCGTGGCACCATCTATCATTTCTTTCGGAACTAGGTGTCGGCCGAGCGGGCCACATTTGGAAGGTTAGCCGCAATCTGCTACTAACTACCAGTCGGGTGAATGATCAGAGGACATCGCTTAGACCACTGCGCCACCGAGGCAGTGAAGGCAAGTGTTTATTTTGCTGGAATATACTCATAAAATTCAGAAATGGTACATACGAATGACTACGAGGTCAATTGGAACTCAGGCAGCAAAACACAAAGAAATGTTAAAAATGAAACCCTCAGCACAACCCTTGCAAGAGAAGTTCATCTCAACGATGCAACACCTCAATGAGCAGCATGTAAATGTCTATCCCTAAACACTAACCAAAATGGGACTGCCATCAAAGAAATAATTGAAATACTCAACACACTATACATGAAACAATTCTTTCTCACATAACTTGCATTGCCTCTGGATAGATATCTTAGAGTATTAAGGCTTTTCATTTGCTTGTGTTTTTCACATGCAAATATCAAATTTACACACAATTTGAAGTTAACTCAACACAAGTATTTCTTTTCCAATGCTAACATTTCTGTTAAGTCTTCTCCGCAAGGGTTAGTATCCGTCTGCCTTGATACAACCACCCGCTGGTGCATGAAAGCTTGGCAATATCAGTTATGCCAATAACTGGAGCTTGCATTAAATTCAGTAATTCACAACACTACTATAGAAAAGTCAGTAAAAATTGTGAAATCTTGAAACGACCGATTGATGTTCCTTGCCTACTGGAAAGTGTGGATCCTCTTTTAGACATGATGAATTTTGTTCTTTGCTTAACAGAGGCAATTATATCAAAGTTTTACTATTAATGGAATTAGTTCTCTCCTGAATGAGTCAGCCACTATTTTAAAGGTACAGCATTGGCTATTCAAAATGATCTGATAAAAGCCATTCATGAAGTTGGAAAGGATGAAATTTCAAGTGAAATTCTTTTGTTGCCATTTACATTGCATGATGTAAATGGCAAATGGATGAGAAATCTGTTATTCAAATAGTTTCACAGTTATCCACAGGGCTATGATATGCAAATAATAGCAAAATTCTAGAAAGATCTTTTGTTTTATGTCTGTGCAGGCAGAAGTTTTGTGGTCAATTTAATGTGGTGTAAACAATTTTTGATAGCCATCAAATCGTGTATGTTGTTCCGTTTTTAAAATTCTCATCATAGGGGCTCTTGCATTCGGTACTGCCAGTTCCTAGTTCAAAAACATAACTTTTGTTTTTCCCTTATTTACACTCAGTTTGAATTTCATGCAAACTTCGTACATCTAGGACAACATACTGGATGTTCGAAGTTTGCTTGAAATTCAAACTGAGTATAAATAAGGGAAAAACAAAAGTTATGGTTTTTGAGTGAGGAACTGTTATATTTCCTCCATGAAATATATTTACAAATTCTCATTAAGGCGTCTATTATAACGAAATTCTAAACAAAAGCTGTATAAAATTTATCGTGAACTACTTTCTTTCACGTTGAGTGTGATCAGGTTCTAAAAAGAACAATACACAGCTCACAAGTAATTTTTTTTTTTTTTTTTTTGATTGGAGGTTTAACGACCACCGTGAGCAACTCAATGGGCTATAAGCAGTCGCCCGTCCCTAATTTGGGGTCACTGGTTCCAGGGAAGGGAGAGAGCCAGTACCGTAAGACAAACACAACATCCATGGCTCACCGGGATTCGAACCCGGACCCCTTTCGGACGAATGATCAGAGGCCAGCGCCTTAGACCACTGCGCCACCGGGATGGCCCCAGACCTCTTACAGACGAATGATCAGAGGCCATCGCTTAGACCACTGCGCCACAGGAGCGGCCATGTAATCTTTCACACCGACCGATAGATGGCAGCACGTTAACAGACCAGAATGGAAGTGTAACATTGTTGCCCCCCCCCCCAGAGAACATAACTCATCTGGAAATAAACTCATGGTCTAAATCATAAGCAAACCCGCCGGCAACAGCCGTAGAAAAATTCTTGCAGTAGTGTTTATATCGCGTAATGACACGGTCTCTAGGTAAACAAACGCGTTGGCGTAGGCAGCAGAGGAATACCAGTAGTGCTTCAGAAAAACACAAATCCTTAATTTCCAATTTGAAAACGCCTTTCTCCGCTCTTGTGGTTGAAAAAAAACTGAAGATAGTATATCAGAGTTCCATTTCAACTAACTAATAAATTTCACGTAAAATTTCCACCATTTCTATAACTGAATATTGAAGTGTTTACACTTGTTCAAAGAATTGTACAGTGAGACATACAACACAGTAGCATTAACGTTGTAAATTTTTTTTTTTTTTTTTTTTGATTGGAGGTTTAACGACCACCGTGAGCAACTCAATGGGCTATAAGCAGTCGCCCGTCCCTAATTTAGGGCCACTGGTTCCAAGGAAGGGAAAGAGCCAGTGCCGTAAGACAAACACAACATCCATGCCTCACCGGGATTCGAACCCGGACCCCTTTTGGACGAATGATCAGAGGCCATCGCTTAGACCACTGCGCCACCGGGGCGGCAACGTTGTAAATTATCGCCTGCTATTATTACCATTAAAACTGTTGACCATTGTGGTGTAATTGAAAACTGGAGGAGGGGGGTTTAGGTCATCTTGCATTTCGAGATGAAATGTCTTCTAGACCAAGAATCCCCACTACAGAATACCAAAGCTGCCAGTACAGAAAAAAGCAATACAAACGCGTCGATACAAAATGTACAAACAGAAATATCGTAATACACTACGCTTTAGTTGCACAAGGTGGTTACATCATCGTGCATTAAAGTAACAACGAAATAAAACCAAGCCAAACTACTTCGGAATTGCAGTAGTTTAACGACATATAAATATTCACCTTCATAAAACACATTTTTCCCAGTTCCTTGTGATATCACGATGCTAAATCGGTCGACGAAGCACGCACTTTTGCAGTTAAAACTTAACAAAATAAAATTTGAAGATCGGTACCTCTTTATTAAGATTATTTATCAACCGCCATTTGCAAGTTGTTTTGAGGAACAATCGCCTTATGCTCCACGGAACTTCCGGTTGCCACGCGAAAATGCAGTAAATAAAGCCTTTGCATGGACGTCATTTTTGACGTCACGGTTACTTTCGGGTGGTTAAGAGAAAGTTCGGCTGCTAAGATTCCCATATATTTACATGGGGAAGCAATTTCTGGACCATCGTCACTCGATTGTTTGAAGTTTTAGAAATTGTTAAAAGCTGTGTGGCGTAGAGGTGCTTCTCAAAGTCCGAGTAAGATAGTGAAATTTCCTTTCATTGCCTTCCAAAGGCAGAAAAACGCCTGATTATGTGGAAAATAGCCATAAATCGGAAGGCATGATCGTCCAGGCGTATAACAGGTTCAGCAGTAAAATTTTAATTTCAGGTATCGTAAATTGGTATATTTTACTACGGTAATAGTCGAATTTACATCGGTACATTTTCTTGCTCACTCTTATGTATTATTTTCAAGTTTTTACACAATTTTTTTGTTGTTGTTGTTGTTCTGTTTAAAATGCTCTGAATGCATGACGGATTAACTTTGCTGTCGAATCGGAAATTGCTAAGCTTTCATGAACTTTCAACATTTTGTACTGTTACTGATTTCTAAATACTGAAACAGATGCTTTTTTTTTTTCTGAACCCGAAATTTAAGGATGTATGTCTACATAGAAATAAAGGGTGATGTCATACATTATTGTGGCATCCGTTTTCCCGGATCTGTTTTTTTTTTTTTTTTTTGTAAAAAAATAGTCCGTTTTTCGGGATATAAGTTGGTATTTTTTTTTAATTGCGATACACACTGGAACCAGTCAGAAATGCAACAACTTACCTCAGACCGGATAAGAAAGTTTTCGTTTTCAGTCTTCAGAATTAATACGTTTCTAACACACCCATTGGCAAAGTATTCCTATGCATCAAGGCTTTTATAAGCTTTTAGAGCCTCCCTGGTGGCGCAGTAGTCTAAGGCGTTGGCCTCTGATCATTCGTCCGTAAGGGGTCCGGGTTCGAATCCCGGTGAGGCATGGATGTTGTATTTGTCTTACGGCACTGGCTCTCTCCCTTCCCTGGAACCAGTGACCCTAAATTAGGGACGGGCGACTGCTTATAGCCCATTGAGTTGCTCACGGTGGTCGTTAAGCCTCCAATAAAAAAAAAAAAAAAAAAAAAAAAAAGCTTTTAGAGCTTTTCCGGTATAACACAAAAACTGCCTATTAAATAATTATAAATATTGTGATAGTTCAGATCAGAGAGGTTCGCAGCAAGACAAACTTTTTTTTTTTGATTGGAGGTTTAACAACCACCGTGAGCAACTCAATGGGCTATAAGCAGTCGCCCGTCCCTAATTTAGGGTCACTGGTTCCAGGGAAGGGAGAGAGCCAGTGCCGTAAGACAAACACAACATCCATGCCTCACCGGGATTCGAACCCGGACCCCTTTCGGACGAATGATCAGAGACCAACGCCTTAAACCACTGCGGCCGCCCCGGTGGCGCACTGGTCTAAGGCGTTGGCCTCTGATCATTCGTCCGTAAGGAGTTCGGGTCCCGGTGAGGTATGGATGTTGTGTTTGTCTTACGGCACTGGCTCTCTCCTCCCTGGAACCAGTGACCCTAAATTAGGGACGGGCGACCGCTTATAGCCCATTGAGAGTGCTCACGGCGGTCGTTAAACCTCCAATCAAAAAAAAAAAAAAAACCACTGCGCCACCGGGGCGGCAACAAACTTCCAGACGATAAAAATATCTTTCTGGTATGTCATATGGATCTTCTATGCCATTATTTCTAACCTTCTCTTCGTAACGTTGCTTTTCCACCACATTAAGATGGCAAAGTTTGTCAGAAAGAACAGTTTTTGTTAACTCTATTTGCAGCAGCAGCCATTGAAAAGCATGAAGAGAGACAGCTCGGGTGCTTTCTGACCACCCAGAAGTCTAGCAGACAGTTTTGAGACGTCACGTGCAAAGGCTCTATATCCATACTTCGTATTACAGTCAAAGAATTAAAGTCGAGTAGGAAAACCACCTCGCCACTGCCATGTAAGGCGGTAAACAGCTCGTAATACTTTTCAGTTGTATGTGGATTTACAGACAATACAACTGAAAATTTATAGACACATCTTGGGACCCAAGTGATCTGTGTTTTTACGCCATGGATTTATTTCATTATATAATTTTTTTAACAGCCTGGAGGAGTGTGGAGCAGAAAAAATTAAGGTTAAACAAACAAAAATCAGTTCAGTGTTAAATCACGTTTGTGTTCAGAAAGTCTTAACTTAAAAGACCGCTAGGCCATACCCACATAATGTTTTAAGGAACCATCTGAGTGCTCCAAGCACTGAGTGACTCCAAGGGGATGGAATAAACACCAGCGTCCGTAGGCAGAGTGGCAGGATCCCGATAAGTGGTGAGAACTTTGTCAACTCTTCTTATTATAAACCGGGACCCTGCCACACTGCGGACGCTGGTGTTTATTCCATCCCATTGGAGTGCTCAGATGGTTCCTTAAAATATTATGTGGGTATGACCAAGCGGTCTTTTAAGTTAAGTCTTTCTGAACACAAGCATGATATAAAACCAGGTAAGCTAACAACTGCTTTAGCACACGGGGTTATGAACCATGCGGCTATCCCAAAATGGGACGAGATCAAGAAAATTTCCCCATTTGACAATTCACGGACCACCGCATTTAGGGAATCAATACGTCGTCGAAGTCGTGACGTCACGGAATGGCGACTGGGCATAAACACACGTTATTAACATGTTAGCTAACGTTCGTTTTATCATTGTCGGCTGTCGATAGTCCTGTAAAATTGATTTTTTTTAAAAGTGAAACTGAATATCTTAGACATAGTTTTATGTTTTGCAGCGTACTGTAATCACCAGACTAACAAAAAACCGTTCATTTTATAGGTTTCCGAGAAACAAACGGAAGCATGCCTATATACTAAAATGTCAAAGTAACCATCTGTGGACTGACTGGTATTCTTGTGAAGAAGCACATTTTTTGTAGTCTGTAAAATATGATTTTAGATTACCCCTTTTTTACGCTTTCCAAGCGTAGGTTGAAGAAGAGCATATGCTCCAGCTTTGTTCGTCCGGACGATAACTCGCGTAAAAATGGTTCAATTTTGATGAAATTTTAGTATGTGGTAGGAGACCACCTGGGGATGAACGCTGTTGAAAATGGTTAAAGTGGGGTCAAAGGTCACGACATAGGAACGAGATTCATTGCCCTTATGCGTCACAACTTGCGTAAATATGGTTTGATTTCGCTGAAATTTTAGTATGTCGTAGCGGATCACCTCGGAATGAACCCTAATGAAAATGGGTGAAGTGGGATCAAAGGTCAGGACATGGGAGCGGGATGCATTCTATTGCCCTTATGCGTTATAACGTGGATAAAAATGGTTCGATTTCGATGAAATTTTAGTATGTGGTAGGGGACCACTGGGGACGAAACCTATTGAAAATGGTCGAAATGGGGTCATAGGTCAGGACATGGGATCGGGATCCATTCCATCGCCCTTATCCCATACTATTAAAGGATCAATTCTTGTATGTATCTAAATTTTATTTTGAAAACGGCTCTAAGAATTTTGATGAAAGTCGTTAACCTACTGTTTTCTGGTACTAGAAGTCGATTTAGCTTGATCTCGACTTTAGGAAAATTCGTTTAGTGGGTTAAATAACCACCCCAAATTACCACGATTTTAGTGTATGGCGTCGTCCCATTAATATAACCCATGCGTAGAAATCTTATGACGTCACACTCTCGCGATTGAGATGTTGGCACGCGGTCACGCCATCTGTCTCATTATGACACGCGTTGTGTGTGGATCCTATTAAACCTGTCTCATTATGTCACGCGTTGTGTGCGTATGTCCGTCCGCACGATAACTCGCGTAAAAATCGTTCGATTTCGATGAAACTTTAGTATGTGGTAGGGAAACACCTGGGAAGGAACCCTATGGAAAGTGAGCGAAATGGGGTTAAAGGTCAGGACATAGGAGCGGGATCCATTCCACTGCTCTTATGCGTCATAACTAACGTAAAAAGGTTCGATTTCGATGAAATTTTAGTATGTAGGAGGGGACCACCAGGGGACAAACCCTATTGAAAATGGATGAAATGGGGTCAAAGGTCAGGACATAGGAGCGGAATCACTTCCATCGCCATTATGCGTCATAACTTGCGTAAAAATGCTTCGATTGTGACACAACTTTATCATGTTATTTCGAAGATATACTGAACCGGCTCTGTTGAATATCATCGAAATGGGATCAAAGGTAAGGGCACAGAACCGAGATTTATCACACAGCCATTATCCTCATAACTTGAGGGATAACTTGAGTAATGATTTCTGGTATGTTGGAAATCGTATCATAATCAATGCATTGTATGATTTTACTAACTTGTTTTGGTTTGGTATCGTTTTCAGAACATTAAGTTTTTTTTTTTTTTTTGGTTGGAGGTTTAACGACCACCGTGAACAACTCAATGGGCTATAAGCAGTCGCCCGTCCCTAATTTAGGGTCACTGGTTCCAGGGAAGGGAGAGAGCCAGTGCCGTAAGACAAACACAACATCCATGCCTCACCGGGATTCGAACCCGGACCCCTTACGGGCGAATGATCAGAGGCCAGTGCCTTAGACCACTGCGCCACCGGGGCGGCCATTAGGTTTTGCATCGAGGCCGTTATATCAAATTCCGTACCAATTTACGGGTAAACTCCTGCGAAGTTTTTATAACATGCGATGCCTTTGGGAAATTTTACGGTCGCCCCGGTGGCGCAGTGGTCTAAGCGATGGCCTCTGATCATTCGTCCGTAAGGTGTATGAGTTCGAATCCCGGTGAGGCATTGATGTTGTGCTTGTCTTACGGCACTGGCTCTCTCCCTTCCCTGGAACCAGTGACCCAAAATTAGGGACGGGCGACTGCTTATAGCCCATTGAGTTGCCCACGGTGGTCGTTAAACCTCCAATAAAAAAAAAAAAATTTCGTACCCTGTACAAAAATATAAATGCCACTAACAGGTGTTAAAACATATTGACACAGTTTTTTTTTTGAGGTTTAACGACCACCGTGAGCAACTCAATGAGCTATAAGCAGTCACTGGTTCCAGGGAAGGGAGAGAGCCAGTGCCGTAAGACAAACACAACATCCATGCCTCACCGGGATTCGAACCCGGACCCCTTCCGACGAATGATCAAAGGCCAACGCCTTAGACCACTGCGCCACCGGGGCGGCATTGACATAGTTGAAGAGCATCCATAAAATGTAGTACACTTTGCAATGTAATCATGTAAATAGATAGGAATTAGCAGATTTCCTTTACGTGTAAAAGACTTGTTGCAAAGGTCACATTGCCGCCCCGGTGGCGCAGTGGTTTACGGCGCTGGCCTATGATCATTTCCCCGTAAGGGGTCCGGGTTCGAATCCCGGTCTGGCATGGATGTTCTGTTTGTCTTACGGCACTGGCTCTCTCCTTCCCTGGAACCAGTGACCCTAAATTAGGGACGGGCGACTGCTTATAGCCCATTGAGTTGCTCACGGTGGTCGTTAAAATTCCAATCAAAAAAAAAAAAAAAAAAGGTCACATTGTTGAGGCTTTTCAGTTTTCAGCAGTGTGAATCTATAGATAAGCTGTTAGATAATTTTTTTGCGTAAATAACTTGTTAGATATTGTTCATTGGTGAAGTTTCTAACAAGTGTGGAAAACTATGTGACGTGTGTGTGATTGGGAAGCAATATGACTACAATATTTTTTTCTTTTTTTTTTGATTGGAGGTTTAACGACCACCGTGAGCAACTCAATGGGCTATAAGCAGTCGCCGTCCCTGATTTAGGGCCACTGGTTCCAGGGAAGGGAGAGAGCCAGTGCCGTAAGACAAACACAACATCCATACCTGAACGGGATTCGAACCCGGACCCCGTTCGGACGAATGATCAGAGGCCATCGCCTTAGACCACTGCGCCACCGGGGCGGCATGTGAATCTTTAGATGAGCTGTTAGATAATTTTTTTTGCGTAAATAACTTGTTAGATATTGTTCATTGGTGAAGTTTCTCACCAGTGTGGAAAACTATGTGACGTGTGTGTGATTGGGAAGCAATATGACTACAATTTTTGTAAGTTCAAATACTGTAAGATAAAATTCATTTACCAAAATGCGTAAAATTAGATCATTAGGTATTTAAATACTGTAGGATTAAATCAAATCAGGGCATTGGTGAGGTTTCTCGCCAGTGGGAATCAGCAAAAGCTCCTATTGTGCAGGCAAGTAACCACCGGGACAAGGTTACTTGCCTGCATAAGCTCAAACGAGCTACGAGATGATTTTTTTTTTGATTGGAGGTTTAACGACCACCGTGAGCAACTCAATGGGCTATAAGCAGTCGCCCATCCCTAATTTAGGGTCACTGGTTCCAGGGAAGGGAGAGAGCCAGTGCCGTAAGACAAACACAACATCCATGCCTAACCGGGATTCGAACCCGGACTCCTTCGGACGAATGATCAGAGGCCATCGCTTAGAGCACTGCGCCACCGGGGCGGCCGAGATGATTTGAAAGGGACATAAACTGTGAGGCTTGAATAAGGGCTACTTTCATTAAGCCCTCGATATATGGTTCGCACTAGATTTCCCCCTGCGTTTGTGGGTAGCTCTATAGAAAGTAACTGGCTGTATACGCCTCTCTACTCTGGTCAGCATAAATGTAAGGCCACTGGTTTCAGGGAAGAGAAAGTGCTGGTGTCATACGACAAACACAGCATCCAGGCCTTACCGGGATTTGAACTCATCTCGGACGAATGGCGCCCACACTTATACCACAGGTGCGGAAATTGAAAAACTGTATATCGTACGTAGCCCCCAAAGTTGTATCTGAACAGCTTAATAAATGATCCATTTTACGTTTAAAATAGAGGCCGACTCGGGAAGGAAGTTGTACGTTTTCTCGCTGAGGGTAGAAGGGACAAGCGGCACCCCCCCCCCTCAGCGGGAACCCTGAGGAGAACGCCAAAAATTGTCTGATCACAGAAGTGAGGTCACTATTACCTTTGAAAAAGAGGCCATCTCAGGCAACCGGCCAATTCCTTGTGATGCGTTCGTTTTTTTTTGAAGGTTTAACGACCACCGTGAGCAACTCGATAGGCTATATAAGCAGTCGCCCGTCCTAATTTAGAGCCACTGGTTCCAGGGAAGGAAGGGGACCAGCGCCGTGACAAACACACCGCGATTCGAACCCATACCCTTCTCGGATGAACGGTTATAAGCAGGCGCTTAGACCACGTGGCGGCCTCACTCAATTGCACGTTAAAAAAAAAGGGCCATTCCCCCACTCTGTGAGTTGGGTGTCTTAACAGAGTGGTCAATTTCGTGTTCAGAAGCTGTTTAAAAACATAAACAATGGCAAAAATTGCCCGATCACAGAAAATTTAATTAGTTTAATATATGACCGTATTTTTACACGCATAGAGGGAAAGAAATCGTTGCCTAAAGGTCTGCATCGTTCGTTAAATAAGATATACCCACCTAGAAGAAATCAAAAAGATGCCACCCAGACTGCTCGGTGAAAAATTGCGTTAGCAAAAGTAACAAGATGTCTGCGAACATATTTACTTCGACTGATGGAAACACAGCCACGTAGGCATGTTGGCAGAAAGTGAAAAAAAAAATGTACTATTATGTGGTGGTCAAGCCATTCTTTACCAAATATTAGAAATTATATGCAGTTTTTCCCATCACGAGCCGTATCCGGTGCAGAAAAAAAATTCAAATCGGAGTGATCTCTTGTAATTAAAAGGAATGGTGCACACAAAGCTGAATTGTTCCTTAATTAAAAAGGAATTAAAATCTCAAGCCACTGTGCCTGCGTATTGTTTTGTTGCTCCTGCGGGTTTTTCAGTTGCTTCTCTGTTGTAAAGTTTCCTCCCCCCCCCCCCCAAGTTTTAAAAAAAGAGATGAACGTTAAACTATGAACATTAGATTTACATTCACATCAGAAAAAACGATACTTTATTACACCATATTTACATTCCATGTTGTTCATATATTATATAATTTTCTGACATAACGGTTTAATACAGTGAATTCTGCCTGAATACTCACTTCACTCGGATGTTTTTTATAATAGTCAGATGAGCATCGATAACATTTTCGATCACAACCTTTAGTGGTGGCTTCACCCACAAGAGTAAAAAATTTGAATAATTCTAAGTGAATCCTTCTGTGAAAATTTATATAGCGCTTTATATCTTTGGGACTCCTTTTCTTAAAGTCTTCTCTTAATTTTCTCAATCTTCTGTTACTCTCAATTTTCAGGCAATGAATCACTTCTCTACACTTGACGGTCATCTGAAAATATGTATAACAACCTGTAACCATTTTCTATTCACATTGAAAAATACAAAAATTAATCCATATAATAACGTATTAAATTTATCAACTGAAGCTTTAAAAAATATCTAGAGGAGCATAGATACAGTCCCTCAAAGATTTTTTTTTTTATTGGGGTCTTAACGACCACCGTGAGCAACTCAATGGGCTATAAGCAATTGCCCGTCTTTCATTCAAGGTCACTGGTACCAGGGAAGGGAGATAGTCCGTGCAGTAAGACAAACAAACATCCATGCCTCACCGGGATTCGAACCCGGACCCCTTTCGGACGAATGATCAGATGCCATCGCTTAGACCACTGCGCCTCAAAGATTTATTCGAACGATGTAATAAATAATCCATTTCGTGTTTAAAATAGGGGACAGCTAGGAGATGCTCCCAGAAAAAACTAGGAAAGCGGTACGTTTTCTCACTGGGAGGGACCAGCGACATGCCTCTCCTACCAATCTCGGTGGAAACTCTAACGCTGCCCCAGTGGCGCAATGGTCTAAACGATGGCTTTTGAGTATCCGTCCGAGAAAGATTCGGCGTCGAATCCCGGAGAGGCATGGATGTTGTTTGTTTCCCAGTACTAGTTCTTTTTTTTTTTTTTTTTTTTTTTTGATTGAAGGTTTAACGACCACCGTGAGCAACTCAATGGGCTATAAGCAGTCGCCCGTCCCTAATTTAGGGTCACTGGTTCCAGGGAAGGGAGAGAGCCAGTGCCGTAAGACAAACACAACATCCATGCCTGACCGGGATTCGAACCCGGACCCCTTACGGACGAATGATCAGAGGCCAACGCCTTAGACCACTGCGCCACCGGGGCGGCACCAGTACTAGTTCTCTCCTTTCCATGGAACCACTGGCCTTAAATTAAGGACGGACTGCTCATAGCCCAATGAGTTGCTAACGGTGGTAGATAAAAGTCACCCCCCCCCCCCCAAAAAAAAACACCACTACCCTAACAGTACGGTCAATTTTACGTTTGAAAAAGTGAGCCCATCTCATGCAACCGGCAAGATTATTTGTTATGTCCTCAATTTCACGTTCAGATGAGGAAGTGATCGTGACAAAGTGTCCCCCACCCTCTCAGATACCCCAACAGTGTGGACAATTTCGTGTTCAGAAAGCAATCATGCCTACTGAAAGGGTCCTTCCCCACCTGGTCAATTTCATGTAAAAAAAAAAAAAAAAAAAAAGGAGCAAGCAATTGACTGGTTTCAAACTCCAGTCTACTTCTCCTTGAGTAGTGTATATACATTTTTTTTTTTTTGATTGAAGGTTTAACGACCACCGTGAGCAACTCAATGGGCTATAAGCAATCGCCCGTCCCTAATTTAGAGTCACTGGTTCCAGGGAAGAGAGAGAACCAGTGCCGTAAGACAAACACAACATCCATGCCTCACCGGGATTCGAACCCGGACCCCTTACGGACGAATGATCAGAGGCCATCGCTTAGACCACTGCGCCCTTGAGAACCCATTGCAAAGGCTTGAAACCACTTCTGCGAAAGTAATCTATTTTTTTCAGGTATCTGTTTCCCTTTTGACCACCTTTAAGAGAATATTGCCTCCCTTTGATATGTGACTAGCTAATGTCTTCTGAATAACTGAGAGTAGTGTTCAAATTCCCCTTTCCCCATGCAAAAGCTTTCCTACGTGTGTAAGCATTGTTATAAAGAATCCATTAACAAATGGTTATTTCCACAGGCGTCCTTTGATCCTAATGAAAATATCAAAGGAATTGTGTTTCCTTGGCAGGCTGAAATTATTTTGAATCAAAGAACACCTGTGGAAATAAAAAAAAATTGCATTTCTCCACTCCTGAAGCAAGGCTAGCTAATTTAAGTTCTGCTTAAGGAGTGCTCAAATTCCTCTTTTCTCATGCTAGAGCCTTCCTATAGTGTTTTATTCAAAAATCCATTAAAAAATGGTTGACCTTTGATCCTAATAAAAATATCAAAGGACACCTGTGGAAAATTGTGTTTCCCTGGCTAGCTAATTTACTTTGAATCAAAGGACACCTATGGAAATTAAAAAACTTTTCCGCCTACTCTTGAAAGAGTAACGAGGACCCCACTTCTGTGGAAATTCACTGTTTCCCCACTTCTGTGGAAATTCATAGTTTCCCCACTTCTGTGGAAATTCATTGTTTCCCCACTTCTGTGGAAATTCATTGTTTCCCCACTTCTGTGGAAATTCACTGTTTCCCCACTTCTGTGGAAATTCATTGTTTCCCCACTTCTGTGGAAATTCTTGTTCCACCACCTCTGAGAGTGTGTGTGGTCAGCTAATCTGTTTGTTAGACCCTTAAAATATTATGTGGATAGCTGATACATGCCCGATACAACAAAAAATATAAATATGCCTGTGCAGAAATGTACAAAATCCCCCTAAAAATGCCTGTACATTACATGCATGGGTTTTGTACTGATTAGATACTATTGAGTCAGTGTTATTTAAATACTGTTAAAGACTAGAATATGACTTTATTCAAATATGAGAAAATACTAAGTCTCAAATATTTTGTTTACATGTGGCTTTTTTTATTTATTGGAGTTTTTTTTTTTTTTTTTTTTTTGATTGGAGGTTTAACGACCACCGTGAGCAACTCAATGGGCTATAAGCAGTCGCCCGTCCCTAATTTAGGGTCACTGTTCCAGGGAAGGGAGAGAGCCAGTGCCGTAAGACAAACACAACATCCATGCCTCACCGGGATTCGAACCCGGACCCCGTTCGGACGAATGATCAAAGGCCATCGCTTAGACCACTGCGCCACCGGGGCGGCTATTGGAGTTTTAACGACCACTGTGAGCAACTCAATGGGCTACAAGCAGTCGTCTCTAATTTAGGGTCACTGGCTCTAGGGAAGGGAGAGAGCCAGCACCATAAAACAAACAAAACACCCATGCCACCGGGGCAGCACATGTGGCTTTATTCAAACGTGAGAAAATACTAAGTGTGTGTGTGTGTGTGTGTGTGTGTGTGTGTGTGTGTGAAAAGTCACTAAGTGTCAATTGTGTTTTTTTTTTTTTTTTTTTGATTGGAGGTTTAACGACCACCGTGAGCAACTCAATGGGCTATAAGCAGTCGCCCGTCCCTAATTTAGGGTCACTGGTTCCAGGGAAGGGAGAGAGCCAGTGCCGTAAGACGAACACAACATCCATGCCTGACCGGGATTCGAACCCGGACCCCTTACGGACGAATGATCATAGGCCAGCGCCTTACACCACTGCGCCACCGGGGCGGCCAATTGTGTTTACAAGTGATTTTATTCAAAATGTGAGAAATAAATAAGTGTCAACTGTGTCTATAAGTAGCTTTGATACTCAAACCTTGAGTTTCGTTGAACATGGGTCAGTAACAAATGATTAAAAAATTCATATTATTTTTTAGTGCTTCATGACTACATGCCGTATATGCCACTGCTGCAAATGGATGTTTTTTGATCAAGCAGCATCAAGAGAAGTTCTTAATTAAATGTGCTTGGGTTCACATGTCTTATACAATATGGACAGTGAGACACTGGAATTTTTTTTTCTTACCAACAGTATAGCTTCTTAAGGGCACACAGTATTACAAAAGGGTTAGTGGACAACCTTATTTGTTATTTTGTGTTGACATTGGAACTTTTTCGAGCGTTCATGACTACTGAGAGAAACAGTTGTCTGTTTCAACATTTCTGAAAGTGAGTGTGTATGAAAAAGTGTTTGTTAGAGAATGTCAAGGGACATAGCAAATATTCAGAACAACATTAAGAGATTTATGATTCACATTTCAATTTAAAAGCAGACAAAACTGACTTAGCAAATGTGCTAAAATACTGCACATGTGGCATAATGTGAGAAAAATGCCACTCATAAACATAGTCTACACTTAAGTGATTTCTCACACACATTTAGTAGTACAAAAAATGCAATTCATGAGGCAACCTTAAGGGTTGTTTTATTTTATAAACATGCTTTTGATTAAAATATACATAATACCTAAGGTATTTTACCCGATATCGTTAAAGTATTTTGCACGTTGTTTGCTCTGTGAGGCACGTGCTCCCGGCCCGAGAGGTCCCTTACGTTACTGTACCTATGGTTAGTTATAAAAATTTTTTTTTGCAGAAATAAAACAGTTAGGTTATTTAATTTCAGTTCCACATTCATTCATTCGCACAATCAAACGTTTAAAATTTACTATTAATTAAAATATTTTAGTAGAAAGAGTTATACTCGTCGGGTCAGGAGAAGTCTCACAAGGGGTTCGTTCTTACGGCGAGCGCTTTCAGCGGTACCTTTACCGCCATCTTCGGGCCACTATTTCTACACGAGGGTTCTTCACGCGCGTGTGTGTAGTTTTGGAGTTGCATGTCGGGAATCGATGGGAAGGTTTGCTGCCTGCATGTGTTAGGCAATTCCCGACATGCAACTCCAAAACTACACACAAGCGAGGAACCCTCGTGTAGAAGTAGAGGCCCAAAGATGGCGGTTAATCACCACTGAAAGCACTCACCGTAACAACGAACCCCTTGTGAGACGTCTCCTGACCCGATGAGTATCCCTCTTTCTACTAAAATCTTTTAATTAATAGTAAATTTTAAACGTTTGATTGTGCGAATGAATGAATGTGGAACTGAAAATATATAACCTAACTGCTTTATTTCTGCAAATTATTTTTATAACTAACCAAAGGTCCGTAACGTAAGGGACCTCTTGGGCCTCACAGAGCAAACAACGTGTGAAATACTTTGACAATATCAGGTAAAATACCTTAGATATTATGTATATTTTACATTTAGTAGTTTCTCACATTTGAATAAAATCACGTGTACACACATTTTGACACTAAGTATTTTCTCATGTTTGAATAAAGCCACATGCTGGTCTTTAGCAGTATTTCAATAACACTGACTCAACAGTATCCAACTAATATTAAACTCATGCATGCAATATTGTACAGGCATTTTTCTGATGGCACATCCTAACAGGAGCGTGTAGGCATTTAACTTTTGCAACACCTCATGAAAAAGTTCTTGTGCTAATGGGAAGCTTTTTGTAAAAGTTCCAGGTTGTTTATCTGCTGGTCGAGTTCTTTCTATTGGGGGATTGACCACAGTGAGCAACTTGTTGAAAAGATTCCTTTCTTATTACAAGATACATTCAAATGGATTTAACTAGAAATTTTTTTCTCTTAAATGTAAATAAATACTTTTATACACACATGATCTCTTGATGCTATATGATTCACCTAGTTATGGAAATAGCAGAAAAAACTATTGTCGAGAACGCGTGGTCTCGAAAAGGTTCGACTTGCAACATATTAGCACGAGAGGGGGTGGGGCCATCAATCACAGACCGTAAAGGCAGGTATTTGTACACACAATAGCAACAAACGTCTATTTTAACTTATTTATTTTTACCACAGATTTATGTTATGCCCTTGATTTTAATACAAAATAAATTTAAATCAAGGAATGTAACATGGCTCTGTGGTAATAAAAATAAAATAAAATAAACATTTGTTGCTACTGTGTGTAACTATAACCAGAAAATAGATCTCTTGATTCTTATAACAAATAATCTAATAATTTATTGGAGGTTTAACGACTATCGTGAGCAACTCAATGGGCTATAAGCAGTCGCCCGTCCCTAATTTAGAGCCACTGGTTCCAGGGAAGGGAGAGAGCCAGTACCGTAAGACAAACACAACATCAATGTCTCACCGGGATTCGAATCCGGACCCATCTCGGACGAATCATCAGAAGCCATCACTTAGACCACAGTGCCACTAAGGTGGTGCATATGGACATAACAAGGTGCATATGATCTCTTGACATAAACCTGGGGAAACATTTGTATACAACACCCTTTCAGGAGTGCTCGAAGAAGAGACACACGGAGGAAAATACATGCAATGGGAGAACCTACATATGGTCTCAAAAAAATATTTTCAGAGGTGGGGAACACATAATGTCTACAGGTGTCCGCTTGATTCTATAATTTTTTTCACAGGTGATAAACACAATGTCTATAGGTGTCTTTTGCTTTAAAAAATAAATTAGTTAGCCAGATATTAACTAGCCACATACCATTTCAGGGGCCTAAATTTTTTTTTAGCTAACCACACTTTTTTCAGGAGTTGTGAACGGCGGTCGTTTTGGAATTAGCTAACCACACCCTTTCAGAGGTGGGTGTACACAATGAATTTCCACAGAAGTGGGGTCGTCGTTATTTTTCAAGTGTGTAATGGGGAGTTCAGGTGTCCTTTGATTCAAAATAAATTAGCTAGCCAGGGAAACACAATTTTCCACAGGTGTCCTTTGATATTTTTATTAGGATCAAAGGGCAACCATTTGTTAATATTTTTTTTATAATACACATGTAGGAAAGCCGTTGCATGGGGAAAGAAGAACCTCAGCAATTCCTACGCAGAGCTTAAATTAGCTCGCCGCACATCAGGACTAGAGAAACACAATGGTTTTTAATTTCCACAGGTGTCCTCGGATTCAAAATAATTTAAGCTAGACGGGGAAAAAAATTCCTTTGCTATCTTCATTAGGATCACTGGACACCTTTAGAAATAATAATTTGTTAATGGATTTTTTATAACAATGTGCGTAGGAAAGCTCTTGCATGGAAGAAAGGGGAATCTGAACACTACTCTCACTTATTCAGAAGATATTAGCTAGTCACATATCAAAAAGAGGCAATATTCTCTCACAGGTGGTCAAAAGGGAAACAAACATGAACTTGAAAAAAATAGATAACTTTCTCTGAAATGGGAAAGGGCATCACATATTCTCAGCCCTTCTTAAGCTTCACTACTCAAGGAGAACTGGACTGGGATTTGAAACTGGTCAATTGCTTGCTCCTTTTTTTCAACATTAAATTGACCAAATGGGAGGGCACAGGTTGTTTTTTACCCGAGAGGGTGGGAAGGAACTCTTTCAGTAGGCACGATTGCTCTCTTTTCTGAACATGAAATTGACCACGGGCACCTAACAGAGAGGACGGAGAACCCTTTTCAGTCACGATTACTCCCTTTTTTGAATGTGAAATTAAACACATCTCAAACAATTGGCCGGTTGCTTGAGATGGGCTCTCTTTTTCAAACATAAAAGTGACCACACTGTTAGGGCACACACTGAGAGGGTAAGAGGGGACATGTCGCTGGTCTTTTTCCTACCCTCTGAGTGAGAAAATGTACCGCTGCCTTCTCAGTTTCGTGGGGTGCCTCCCCAAGTCAGCCCCTACTTTAAACACGAAATGGATCAATTATTACATAATTTGAATACATCTTGGAGGGACTACTTCAAAGGATGATGCGAGTATGAGATTAGATTTCTCAATGGGTACAATTGGGGATAAATCAACTTTATAACGTGAGATTGTGCTGAAACAACAGTCGCATAAAAATCTTTTACGACTGACCAAAAGAAAATCTCAGAAACTCTTGGATCGTATGTGGCCAAATATACAGAAGGTGAACAAATATCCTCAGCACTCCCGGCAAGAATGAAATTGGAGGTGACATTTCGTTACTTAGCCATGGGATATGATTTTTCGTCTCTCATGTATTTATATCGATTGCACAGAGCTACTACCCATATTCATCATATTTCTACATATTTACCATAAGATGTAGAAATATGATGAATATACAATGCATTACCACAGTATGTAGAAGTATAATCAATATAGGATGCATTACCACAGTATGTAAAAATATGGTCAATATATGATGCATTACCTACCACAATATGCCGAAGTATGATCAATACAGGATGCATTACACCAGAATATGTAGGAGTATGGTCAATATATGATGCATTATTACAATATGTAGAAATATGTTTAATAAACAATGCATTACCACAATACACAGTGTATGTAGAAGTATGATTAATATACGATACATTACCACAGTATGTAGAAGAATGATGAATATACATGATGCATTACCACAGTATGTAGAAATATGATCAATATAGGATGTATTACCACAATATGTAGAAGTATGATAAATATACCATGCATTACCACAGTATGTAGAAGGTATGGTCAATATATGATGCATTACCACAATATGCAGAAGAATGTTTAATATACGACGCATTACCACAGTATGTAGAAGAATGATGAATATACGATGCATTACCACAGTATGTAGAAGTATGACCCATATAGGATGCATTACCACAGTATGTAGAAATATGATCAATATAGGATGCATTACCACAATATGTAGAAGTATGGTCAATATAGGATGCACTACCACAATATGTAGGAGTATGGTCAATATATGATGCATTACCACAATATACAGAAGTATGTTTAATATACGATGCATTACCACAATACACAGTGTATATAGAAATATGATTAATATATGATGCATTACCCCAGTATGTAGAAGAATGATGAATACACGATGCATTACCACAGTATGTAGAAGTATGATCCATATAGGATGCATTACCACAGTATGTAGAAATATGATCAATATAGGATGCATTACCACAATATGTAGAAGTATAATAAATATACGACGCATTAACACAGTATGTAGAAGTATGGTCAATATATGATGCATTACCTACCACAATATGTCGAAGTATGATCAATATAGGATGCATTACCACAATATGTAGGAGTATGGTCAATATATGATGCATTACCACAATATGCAGAAGTATGTTCAATATACGATGCATTACCACAATATGTAGAAGTACGATGCTGCAAAATATTGTTCAACGTGTTAGAAACAAATCTTCTATAGGTCTACTGGACCACAAAAATGTACAGATGTGTCGTACACGAAGATGCCCACTTTCTGTGAAGAAAAGAAACAACTTGCATCAAAGATCCAAAATATTACTGCCACCTACATTAACATGATGCTGGTCCTTCATGTGCTGCCAAAACAGCTGTTGCCGTGCGAGGCATCGCTGCTACAAGATTTCTAAAGTTATCTGGTACCAACATGTTCCAGCAGATCCTTTGACACACATAAGTTATATGGTTGAGCTGACGCAGACAGGATTTCATACTCCAACATAAATCACCAATTCTAGACTAGTCTGGGAAATCTGGAGGACAGGGCAATGCCTAGAAGTCTTTCTCACATTCTGCAAACCATTTCCGAACAATATGGGTCAGCACTTGAAATGGAAACCAGTTCTAAGCTGCATGGTGGAAGGGGGACCACCCACCAGCGTAATTTGCTGATCAGTGTGTGGTCTCACATTGTCATGGAGAATGTGGATCTTTTTCCAGATTGTTGTTTGGTCTATTCCTCCTTATGGCTTTTCTAAGTTTCTTGAGTGTCTCAATGTACAGCTGGCTGGTCACGGTATGACCACGTTCCAGAAACCAAGGAGAATGATACCCCCTCCTCACCCCCCCCCAGTTATTATGACTTCATGACTTTCTGTGCTGGTTCTTGAACTTCTTAAGCTTTGGTGAAGAGGTGTGATGCCATTCCATGGATTGATTCTTCATTTCCGGATTGCAAAGATACGCACATGCTTCATCCCATCACCAGATTGGAAAAAAAAGTGTCATCATTGGCTTGAAACACTTCCAGCATATCACAGCAAAATTCTACCCTTCTCTCCTTCAAATCGGGTGTCAACTGTCGAAGTACCCACTTTGCACACATACACAGAGTGGCCACTTTATTATGACCACCCGACAGTTTTAAGCAAATGAGCTATGGCTGCATGCTGTTGCCGCCAGAGGGCGAGGCTAGTATAAAAAGGGAAAGCTTAGTGCTTGCGACAGTAGTAGAAGTGATTTTTGGGTGACGAGATGGGTAAAAAATGCGATTTGACGGACTTTCAACGTGGGATGATTGTAGGAGCTCGGAGCCATGGAGCGAGTATCACCGAAACCGCCGCATTCGTGAAATGTTCCAGAGCAGCTATTGTTAAAGTGTTTAAAGACTGGACTGTCAGTCAAAAAACTGGGTCTCTACGTGCAACGTGTGGTTCTCGTCGACTAATGACTGCTCGAACAGAACGGAGAGTGTCCAGACTGGTAACTAACAACAGGAAGGCAATAGTGCAGCAAATTACACACCATCTTAATCAAGGATCCCCTCAAATGATCTCTACATGCACTGTTCACTGTACACTGCATCGGATGGGATATGGCAGCCGAAGGCATGTTCAAACACCTTTGCTGTCTGCAGTTAACAAGAGAAAACGTCTCCAGTTCCCACAGGAGCAGAAGGATTGAACAGTTGATAATTGGAAACAAATTATGTGGTCCGATGAATCACGGTTTCAGCTGCACCATGCCGATGGCCGAGTGAGAATTTGGTGGAAACAGCACGAAAGCATGGACCCCAAATGCATTGCTACAACCCTTCAAGCTGGTGGAGGCAACGTTATGGTTTGGGGAATGTTTTCCTGGCATGCGTTGGGCCCTTTAATTCTTGTTGATCAACATCTGACTGGCACATCATATCTAAACATCGTTGCGGACCATATAAAACACTATTATTATACATCCTATATCTTCTAAACGAATATACTAAACCTTTAAACTGTTAAAATATTTAGTACTAAAAGCATGTGTGTATATACACTGAATTGCCAGAAAAACTGGTACAGACAAGCTTATGCAAAATACATAGCAACGTCACCTATGCCCATACTTGGTTGCATCCGCCAGTGCGTGTATAAAGCGATAGGCATCCTTGCCAACTATTAGAGCTGTTTTCGGCATGAGAATGAAAAGCAATAACGATTTAAGCGATTTCCAACGCAGTGTCATAGTTGGCGCTCGTGAGATGGGCCATAGTATTTCGGAGGTAGAAACAAAGTTAGGATTTTCACGGACAACCATTGCAAGAGAGTACCGTGACTACAAGAATTCCGGCAAAACCTCCAACCTACGATACCAGTGTGGCCGTAAAAATACATTATGTGAATGTGACCATCGTCGGCTGTCAAGAATCGTTTCACGCGATAGGCGTGCAACATACGTGCATGTATCATCAGACTTCAATGCTGGAGCCTCACCAAGCATCAGCGTCCGGGCTGTGAAACGCACCCTGCACGATATGGGCTTTGGAAGCCGATGCCCAACTCGAGTCCCCTTCATGGGTGCACAGCACAGGGCTATGTGCCTCGCTTGGGCACGGCAACACCGTCACTGGACACTTGATGATTGGAAACAAGTAGCCTGGTCTGATGAGCCGCGTTTCCAACTGTATCGGGCAGATGAAAGGATTCGTGTGTGGCGCAAACTTCATGAAGCCATGGATCCCGCCTGTCAACAGGGAACTGTACCGGCTGGTGGTGGTGGTGCTGGGGGGGGGGGGTCGTAATGGTATGGGGTGTGTTTAGCTGGACTTCACCGGGACCCCTGGCACGTCTACAAATGTCTGTGACCAACCAATGCTATGTGCGCATCCTTTCTGACAAGGTACACCCATTCATGTCCTGCATTCATGCTGATAGGTTGATCCTGTTGCAACAGAACAATGCACCTCCAAACAAGTGTCGGGACGCCACATTATGGTTAGAGGAGCATTCATCTGAGTTTGGGGTGTTGCCATTCCCACCCAAGTCCCCAGATCTGAACGTGATAGCACACATTTGGGATGCCATGCAATGCGTTATCGAACACAGAGACCTCGGAATACACCCGAATTGTGGAACGCTCTGCAGGAAGTATGGTGTGCATTGCCTACAGCATATTTCCAGAAGCTAGTGGAGTTCGTGAACTGTCATATTTCTGCAGTCCTGCGCTCCCGTGGGGGACCTACCAAGTATTAGACTGGTGTACCAGTTTTTCTGGTACTTCAGTGATATATACACTCAAAATGAAATTTGCGCACCTAGAGTAAAACATGCTACAACCGCAAAACTTTGTAAATGCAGATAGCTAGAAGGGTGTGCTGGTATGCAAAATGATCCATGTTTCGTGTGAGTGCACATGACCGCACACTCTGTGGTGGTGCTGCAAGCATGAACCGGCAGCTTTATAAACCGGTGAGTAGTCAATGCCCCATGAAATCAAAAAGCACCGGCCAACAAAAGCACGAGTACAAGTGACAAAAATGCAAGGTAGATGCCAGAGATATTGATTTGTGCAATTTATGGACTTTGAGAGAGGCCTGATCATCGGGATGAAAACCGCAGGATGGTTGGAGCGCCGTATAGCTTGCCACGTGGATCATTCTGACCATACCGTCCGACTGTGTTGGGAGCAGTGGACACATGGCGGCACTGCCACATCGCGGAGCGGCTCCAGACAGATCAGGAGGACCACCGGTAGAGAGGATAGACGGATTGTGCGCCAGGCACAAACACATCCTAAGGGGACCAAGTCCCCTATACAGGCAGATGTTGCTGCTCCTGTGTGTCCACGAATCATTTCCTGACACCTCGTGGAAATGAATCTGCGATCCCAGCTCTCCCTACGTGTGCTGCCAGTCCAGAGCGACGTGAACGCCACAGAGTGGCAACGTGTTGTGGTGTTTAGCGATGAGTGCGCTTTGTTTTGGGGACAGATGATCACCTTGTCCGGGTGTGGAGGTCCCTGTGTCAACGGCACAATCCCAACCTCGCTATCGAGTGTCACACCTCCGCCGCTGCAGGCACATTACGGTCTGGGGAGCCATTGCCTACGATAGCCGATCGGCTCTAGTTGTGGTACGTGGATCATTGATAGGCCAGTGGTATGTGGATGAGATCCTACGACCCCATGTGCTCCCATTCCTGGCCAGGATTCCAGGTGAGCTATACCAGGAGGGAAATGTTCGCCCGTGCACAGCTCGGGTTGCCCAAGACTGCCTACATCACGTCCAGACACTTCCCTGGCCTGCCAACTCCCTGGACATGTCCCCTATGAAGCATGTGTGGGACCAGTTGAAATGCCGGCTGCCGCCGAGCCGCACTATGCGAGATTTGGAGCACACCGTCCAACACGTGTGTGCCAGTATGTCGTAGGACAACATCAGGCATCTGTTCGCCTCCGCGCCGGACTGTATTGCAGCAGGTATCGTCGCACAATGCTCCATTGGAGATGACCAGACTGCGTGCCACAGATCCCTCTGTAATTGTCCTGCAGCTCTGTTTTTGCCATCATGTGTATCATTCATCCGTGTCATTATATTCATAAAATTTCAGTTCAATCTGATGCTTCCTTATTGGTGCGCAAATTTCATTGTCTGCGAGTGTGTATATATATAAATGGTTGTGTGCATAATTAATTCTCTATTTTATGGCCAAGTAAAAAAAAAAAAATCACCTAATGTGTTTTGCCAGTGATCTGTAAACATGGTCCGCTTAGTAACCAGGCAGTTGTAGCTGTTGTCAGGTGCAGAAGTTGTTATTGTTCTTTATTTTCTGCTGTGGAAAAAGTTTCTTCCAGCGGTGACCTTTGACTTGAGTCGGTCACATGATGTATTCGTGGGGGCTGAGAAAAGCAACAGGTTGAAAAAAGGAAGAAGTGCGTATGCCTTTGAAGAGGTGGGTGCTCTTTTGACGATGTGAGTGAACATGTTTTATTGTGTTCATGCTAAAATAGTGTTCATCAGTGTTTTAGTTGTGATGATCAAAAACTTCCCGGATTACCTATGCAGACACTGAACAAGGTAAGGAGATATTTTGATGTCTGCGGTGATACAAAGATTTACGGTGTATAAATTTGTTACCTGAAGAAATGCAGAAGAACGTTTCTTTGCACAACTTGCTGCTTAGGAACTGATTAGCATATTGTTTGACGCATTAGTTACCGTATATACTAGCGTATAAGTCGACCCTCCCACTTTCAGAGAAAAAAAATCGTAAGAAATCCGAAACTCGCGTATAAGTCAATCCTGGAATGAGAAAAATAAAATTTCAATGAATTTATTCAAAAACATTTGAAAACGAAAAAAATTATATATATAATACTAAATTTAATTTGCATACCCAAAAACTTCATCGGAACCCTTCAAAATCCGATTCCGAGTCAGACTCGCCAAACAGTTCAAAAAAGTCTTTCTCAGTCATCGGCGCGTCATCATAAACATCAGTATTCCCATCTATGCCTGTGTCATCAGAATCACTGTCATCATCACTCATAAAAATCTCATCATCCTCTGTGCCATCAAGTTTGTTACTAATGCAACATTTCTTGAATGATTTCACGACCATTTCCGCAGGTACCGCATCCCAAGCATCCTTGACCCATCGCGCAATCAAAACGATATCCGGCTTCTTTAGATTTTCGCCCTTGGTTTCAGTCGGCAAATCGCAACTTATCCAATCTGCCCAATACCTCCGCACATTGTCCTTGAAGGGCTTATTAAGGCAGACATCTAGTGGTTGAAGAACAGATGTCAACCCACCTGGGATGACAGCAAGAGTTGTTTTTGAATTTTCTGCAGTTTTTTTCACTTCTGCACAACGGTGTGCAACAAACATATCCCACACCAAAACAGAAGGTTTCCTCAAAAGTGCACCTGGCCTTTTGTTCCACACATTCTGTAACCAGTCAATTGTTCCGGATTCGTTCATCCATCCTTTTTCATGGGCACGAACGAGCACACCAGACGGAAAGACAACGCTTTTCGGCAGAGTTTTGCGTTTGAAAATAATTACCGGAGGTAGCTTACTGCCGTCGGCCAAACAGGAAAGAACAACCGTAAAACTGGATTTTTCGTGGCCAGCCGTTTTGATCAAGATATTTTTTTCACCCTTTTGGTTCACAGTCTTATTTCCAGGAAGGTCGAAACACATGGCGGTTTCATCCATGTTCCCTATTTGGGAAAGTTCAAAAGCAGTCTCTTTTCTCTTTTGAATTACATACTTTTGAAATTCCATTATCTTTGCTTCCAGGTCAAGAGGTAACTTTTGTGCAATTTTGGTGCGCTGGCGTAGACACAACCCATAGCGGTTCATTGACCTTGTGCACCAACCTGGTGAGGCACGAAAACTGTTATTTGCGGCTGCAAACTTTTCATCTTTTGCGAGCTTCATTGCTCGCAAACGTATACCAGTTCGCGTTACAATGTAACCATTTTGTCTGCGGCCCACAATCCAATCATTCAAGACACTTTCCAGCTCTGGGAAAGATGTCGTTCCACGGCGCAGCGCCTTTTGCGATTTTCACCAAGTCCGTTTTTTTTTTTTTTACGCCAATTTCGAATCAGTTTTTCGTTAATTCCAAATTGACGTAAAGCAGCACAGTTGTTAGTATTTTCTGCAAAAGAAACCACTTTCAACTTGAATCCTGCTTTATAGGACATCCGTTTCTTTACACAATTCGTGTCACCCATAATAGGAGAAGCAAGACACGTGCGAATAAGAACAAGAAAAACACGTGCGATTAAGAACAAGCAACACCTAATACTGGCTGTCGCATGGCTCCATTACGTCGAAGGTCAGCGCAATCAACTGGTAGACCAGTCGGAAGGGCGGAGCTTTCTATGCGCGGCTGTGACTGCGCTGTGGATACGCAAAGCCAGGAGAGAGGAGACTTTTCAAAGAGCGAAGAAATTCGGAGGGTCGCGATTTCGTAATTCTACCACATCAGTGTTTTTCCTTTCTTTCTTTTTTTTTTTTCGGAGGGTTGCGATTTCGTAATTAATACCACATCGGCATTTTTATTTCTTTTGGGATGGATTGCCTTTTGCCTCACGGGAATTACTTTTGGACTTACGATTTTTTTAGACCCCGCGTATAAGTTGACCCCATTACTTTGAAGCTCTCATTTTGTCCCAAATTTCTCGACTTATACGCGAGTATATACGGTATTCACTTATCATGTAGTGTCTGTGCATTATCTAATCTTCTCAATCTTGTATTTAGTTTTGAGTTATTAAATGTTGCTGTCCTTTTTTGTTCATTAAAATGCTCCTTAGAGGAAGTTTTTATGTGCTCACTCTGATCTAGAGGTTGAACTCAACTGATTCAGTTTCATCCTGTGCGCGGGTTCTTAAAACTGATTCGGGTCAGGCCACCAGTGACATAAAAATACAGGGTGTCCGAGAATTATTGGACACATTACAAAATTATATAAAACAAAACATTAAACAGATAGAAAGAAACTGACTGTACTAACTTACAATGTAACTACACAAGTTAATAAATTTCAATGTGAGATCCCTTGGTTGCTCGTAATACGTCCAAGTCCAAGCAATACTCGATTTCATGCCATGCATTGGCAAGCATCTGAGGAGTTATAGAATTAATAGCAGCTGTGATACGCTGCTTCAGTTCCTGCAAATCAGTACAAGGCGTCTGATAGACACGATCCTTCACATAACTCCACATGAAATAATCCAATGGAGTTAGATTTGGAGAGCGAGGAGGTCACGGAATGGGACCACCATGGCCAATCCACCTGTTGGGGAAATACTTATTTAGACAGTTACGTACACCCGTTGACCAATGCGGAGGTGCGCTGTCTTGTTGGAAAACGACGTTGTCATATCTTTTGATCTCGTGTATAGCGATATTTTCTAGCATATCCAAGTAAATATCACCAGTTATGGTTTTTTAGCAGAAGAAGAAAGGGCCAATCACTTCTCTTTTTGATAGGGCGCGCCACACATTAACTTTTGGAGAATCACATTCCAGTTCGATAGCAGCATGAGGTGGTTCACTGCCTCATATCCCAGAGTTGTAATGATTCACAATACCTGATACATGAAATGTGGATTCATCACTAAAAATTACAGTACTGAGAAAGTTTTCGTCAGTTTCCACTCGACTCAGCATATCCACAGCGAAATCGTATCGCAGAGTGTGATCATTTACATGCATCTTTCGCACTATTTGAATTTTATAAGCATGGAACTTTAATTTCTTGTGCAAGATACCATGAACTGTTGATTTTGGAATGCACAGTTCTCTGCTTGCTTTACGAACAGATTTCCTAGGGCTTTGTCGGAAACTTTCATTAACTTGGTCAACCATCTCACCGCTGAAGCTAGGCCAACCGGCTCCTCCACGATGTTCCACATTGCCAGTTTCTTTAAACTGTTTCATCCACCGCTTAATTGAATTTGTTGAAGGAGGATTACAACCATACTCTAAATGGTACCGTCTTTTAACTTTAATGGCAGACTTTAATTCTGCAGGCCATAACACACACAACGGCTTCTGCTATATGGATGACATGACTACTGATTGCGCATTTCTCATACATTCCTCATTAGGCCACACCTAGCGCCATCTATCGAATTCCGGGAATAACAATTCTGCAAAACAAAAATATAGAAACTGTGTTAGTAATACGTGACATAGAAAAACAGACAAAGCTCATAGTTTTTTTGTACATAATTTTGTAATGTGTCCAATAATTCTCGGACACCCTGTATTTTGGTCATTCTGTAAGAAATATTAAAGATACGATTATAGCAAAAAAAAAAAAAAAAAACCTCTTCAAAAAGTATTTAAGTATTTTACGATCTGCTGGTGTTAGGAGATCCTAACTACATCATATAGTCCTGGTAAACAGTTATCCTATATTGGTAGCACAAAAAATAGACTAATCTAGAAACAGTTATTCTATATTGGTAGCACAAAAAATAAGACTAATCTAGAAACAGTTATCCCATATTGGTAGCACAAAAAATAAGACTAATCTAGAAACAGTTATTCTATATTGGTAGCACAAAAAATAGACTAATCTAGAAACAGTTATCCTATATTGGTAGCACAAAAAATAAGACTAATCTAGAAACAGTTATCCCATATTGGTAGCACAAAAAATAGACTAATCTAGAAACTACAACATATAAAACACTGCTGGGCATGTAACTTTTCAGATACTGTATTTTTCAAGCCCTGCTGAATAAGAGCAGTTTTTTTTTTTTTTTGTTCCAGTGTTTTATATGTTGTAGTTTCTAGATTAGTCTATTTTTTGTGCTACCAATATGGGATAACTGTTTCTAGATTAGTCTTATTTTTACTGAGGGACAATGTTAATGTTACTGAGGGACAGTGAAAGGGCTAGCTGCGAATGTCACTGTGGGACACTGAAAGGGCTAGCTGTGAATGTTACTGTGGGACAGTGAAAGGGCTAGCTGCGAATGTCACTGTGGGACACTGAAAGGGCTAGCTGTGAATGTTACTGAGGGACAGTGAAAGGGCTAGCTGCGAATGTCACTGTGGGACACGGAAAGGGCTAGCTATGAATGTTACTGTGGGACAGTGAAAGGGCTAGCTGCGAATGTCACTGTGGGGCAGTCAAAGGGCTAGCTGCGAATGTTACTGTGGGACAAGTGAAAGGGGCTACCTGCGAATGTTACTATGGGACAGTGAAAGGGCTAGCTGTGAATGTTATTGTGGGACAGTGAAAGGGCTAGCTGCAAATGTTACTGTGGAACAGTGAAAGGGCTAGCTGCGAATGTTACTGTGAGACAGTGAAAGGGCTAGCTGCGAATGTCACGGTGGGACAGTGAAAGAGCTAGCTGTGAATGTTACTGTGAGCAGCGTCTCCCTATCCGATGTGACAGTATCCTTACATGCTTTTAGTACTAACTATTTTAACAGTTTAAAGGTTTAGTATGTTAATTTAGAAGACATAGGATGCATAATAATATTGTTTTAAAATTTCCTGTTTTATCCTGTAAATATACATCAATGAGTCATTACATTATGACCACCTACCTAATAAGCTGTAGGACTCCCTTTAGCTGGCAAAACAGTGGCCACTTGGTGAGGTGGCAATAGGTATCCTGGGGTATCCGGTACCATAATGCCAACACCAGGTCTTCAAGTTCCCTTACGTTTTGGGGTGGTGGTGATTTAGCATGAACCCACTTTTCCAAGTCGAACCACAAATGTTCAATTGGGTTCATGCCAGGTGAATTTGGATGCCAAGACATTAATTAACAAAAAGTCACCAGCATGTTTCTCAAACCACTCCTTGACGATTCTGTCAGTGTGGCATGGTGCATTATCCTATTGGTAATGGCCATCTCCAGAAGGGAACACAGTTGCCATGAATGGGTGAACTTGGTCTGCAAAGATGTTCAGATACCTGACAGCTGTCAGGGATTGTGATATTGGAATAATGAGGCCTAAAGTGTCAAAAGAAAACATCATCCACAGCATAACAGCGCCACTGGCCTGTTTCCACACAACTGTGCATCCAGATGCCATAGCCTCTGTTGGTAACTGGAATATCCGAGCTCGGCCATCTACGTGATGCACTAGGAATCTTGATTCGTCAGATCAGGCCACTTTCTTCCCCATGTTGTATGCCATAAGTAATTCAGGTATCTCAAAGTCTTTGCAGATCCATGGTCCAATCTAGATGACCTTGAACTCGTTTCATGCGTTGTTGGCGATGACGTGCGTTGAGCATAGGGGCCCAGCCGGTTCTCCGGCTACACAGGCCCATGCGCAGAAGGCTATGATGAACGATGTGCTGCGACACATTGTCCTGATCACCACTGTTGTAGGTGTGGGTGATTTGTCACACTGTGACCCTTAAGTCACTGTGAACAATGTGCGACAGTCTCTGGCATCAACGAGCTGCGAACGACACACAGCTGGACGATGGTTTGTCATTTGGCCATCTGTGCACCACTTTTGATACGTACTCACTACAGCTGCACGCGAACAACCCACAAGCAGCGCCGTTTCCGAGCCGTGCCATCTCAACTTGTCCTTCGTCAAACTCCGATAAATTGGCAGTTTTTCCCATTCAGGCTCCAAACACTCTACTAACTGAAAGCCAGTCCTCATGTTGTATATATACTGCTCTGTGAACTTCACCCACGTTGCCTTCAATCTCCAGGTACGCTCATTTCTCTAGGTTAGGGGTGGTCATAATGGGATGGCTCATCGGGGTACAGCTTCAGTGTTAAATAACCACGTGTTGTTAATACCTCCATTGTTGTGGGAGTACATCTTTTTTTTTTTCTTCTTCTTCTTTTAACTGGGGGTTTAATGACCACCGTGAGCAACTCAGTGGCCTATAAAGCAGTCACCCATCAGTAATTTAGAGCCACTGGTTCCAGGGAAGGGATAGAGCCAGTACCATAAGACAAATACAACATCCACGCCACACCGGGATTCGAAACCGGACTCATCTCGGACAAATTATCAGAAGCCATTGCTTAAACCACTGCACCACAGCAGAGATTAGAATGTACCACATAAGTTATTGAATTGAAAGTAAGTTTTGCTTACCTCAGGTTATTTATTAATTACTAAAAGTACATTTAACATGAGATTTATGACTATATGGATCTTTATGATATGTTTTTGCACTTTTCACACTTTTGTGGGTAAACAAATCCTCAAAAGAATGTTTTTTTATCAATTTATTTTAAGGAATCTCTTGTGGCACCCTTTATAATGGTGTGATTTTTCGCCTGTGTGAATGACAAAAAAATATTCTGAAACATCACTTTTGTATGCTAATTACTTATGGCATACATCACACTGGTGTGATCATTTACTGGTGTGAGTTACCAAATGACTTTAAAGATTGCTTTTCTGAGGGAATTCTTTACGACATACTTTACACTGCTACATTTCTTCACCCATGTGAGTGAGAAAATGACTTGTTACATTGCCTTTCGGTACGAATTTCTTATTGCACTTCACACTGGTTTGTTTTTTCACATGTGTGGGTCATGAGAGATGACCCGAAAGAAGAGCGCTTAGTGAGAATTTCTTATGACACACTTCCCACTGGTGTTTTTACCCATAGGAGTGAGCAAACAACCTCTAAGATTGCCCTTTCTTGAGAAATTCTTACAAATCACTAAAAATTGATGCAGTTTTATACGTACTTGACGAGTCATAAAATGTTTTGAAAGATCGCTTTTAAATGAGAATTTCTTACGGCACACTACACATTGGTACTGTGTGAATGAGCAAATGCTTTGAAAAATAACTTTTGAAGGAAACTTTCTTATGGCACATTTCAGTGTTTCGGTTTTTCATCTGTGGGCCATGAAATGTTTTGAAAGATGGGTTTTCTGTGAAAATCCTTTATGGTACACTTCACACTGGTAGGGTTTTTCACCTGTGTGAGTGAGCAAATGCCCTGAAATATGGATTTTCATGGAGAAATTTTTATTGCACACTTCACATTGATGTGGTTTTCCACCAGTGTGAGTCATTAAATGACTTGAAAGATGGTTTTTCTGAGAGAATTCCTTAGGGCACACTTTACACTGGGGTGGCATTTCACCTGTGTGAGACTGTCTTTTTGGGAGAATTTCTTATCACACACTGCACACGTGTAGTTTAACACCTGTGTGAACCATCAAATGTGTTGAAAGATAAATTTTATCTGAGAATTCCACATGGCATACTTCACATGGTGTGGTTTTTCACCGGTGTGATAGAGCAAATGTTTTTAAAGAACACTTTTGTGTGAAAATTCCTTATTGCACATTTCACAGTGGTGTGGTTTTTCACCTGAACGAATCATCAATTGTCTTGAAAGATGGCATTGCTGGAAGAATTTCTTTTGGCAAACTTTACACTGGTGTGATTTTTGGTAAATGTGTAGTTTAGCGTCCTAAATTATTTCGTCATAAATGTGGTCCAAGTATTTCGAAAAAATGAGAAGTACAGATTTTAAAGAATGCAATTTCATGGCAAATGGTGAAAAAAATTCCATCTTTACAGTGCATTTTAAACATGTTTACCCTAATATTTACCTGCAAACAAGATACTGTGAACAGAAGCTGCAGCAGGCCTAACACAACACTGCTGCTAAGGTGTTAAGCTATGCTCCGTTGAAATGAAGGTTCATTGCGGTGGCCAATTTACGTCAAGCTTTGCTCCGTTGAAATGAAGGTTTGTTACGTCAAGCTTTGCTCCGTTGAAATGAAGGTTTGTTACGTCAAGCTTTGCTCCGTTGAAATGAAGGTTTGTTACGTCAAGCTTTGCTCCGTTGAAATGAAGGTTTGTTACGTCAAGCTTTGCTCCGTTGAAATGAAGGTTTGTTACGTCAAGCTTTGCTCCATTGAAATGAAGGTTTCTTACGTCAAGCTTTGCTCCGTTGAAATGAAGGTTCGTCGAGGTGGCCAATTTACAGGCGGAAGAGTACAAGAGGAACCGGTTATGATGCTGATAGGAGCACAATCCATTTTGTTGTGCTACACTACAGAAAATAGATCCACGTTACCTCCCCCTCCCTTTGTTGTCTCCTCAATGGTAATTTTGTGCAAGCACAACCAAAAAATTACAGACTTAATAGCAGAACCGAAAGTGCACAGGGATACCAAATAAGGTGGGATTCCAAGCCGTTAAAACCAGAACCAAAACTACCAAGTTTTCAACTTCCCATGCAACTTCCGTTGGTGAGAACAGGAGATCTACTTTAACTCTTTTGTACAAGCAAGAAAGGCAACTCTAAACTTTATATTTAGTGTGAGGGAATCACATGCGATGAAGAAATTGTCAGCATGTGCTTTAAAAACAGCGAAAAAGAACTGAAGAACTACATTGAATGATGTTCAAAATTAAGAGAATTTACACATTTTGTCGAATTTCTGAAAAACAAATGGACACATTTTAATGAAATTTGGTATGGATACAGTTATATAAGAGAGAAAAATATAACATACAACAGTCATGGTACGCACTCATGATCGTCAGTAAGGCTCATCAGTGCAGGAATGTCCAAAATCCACGTAGCAAGATCGAACATAAAATGACTCTAATATGGGGTATGGTCCCCTGTCACAGTCGTGCAGCTATCACAGCGCGACGTCATACTGGAAACGAGGCAGTTGATGAGTCCCTGTGGCAGTCGGTCCCATTCCTGCAGCAACGCAGTTTTCAGCTCCTGGATGGTTCTCGGAGGGGATGGCGAGCGGCAATTTTCCTCCCAAGAGTGACCCAGACATGTTCGATAGGGTCTGGCAATCCGTCCGGCGAATATTCTCACTTTCAAGATAACCGTCGACCAGGTGAGCCCTATGTGGATGAGCGTTGTCGTCCATAAAAAGGAACCGAGGGCCAACTGCGCCCCTGAAAAGTCGAACATAGGGCTGTAAGATCGCATCCCTATACCTCTCAGCAGTCAGGGAGCCTCTGCCAAACACATGGAGAGGTGTACGGCCGTCCAACATGATGCCTGCCCAGACCATGACTCCTCCTCTACCATAGTGGTCCCTTTCTCAGATGTTGGAGGAAAGGTATCCGGTCCCAGGCTCTCTCCAGATGAAGGTACGTCAAGAATCAGTGTCCAGGCTGAATCGCCACTCGTTTAAGAAGAGAACGTTACCCCACTGAAGTCCGGTCCAAGGCTGATGTCTGCACCATGCTAAACGCGTTCTCTTGTGTGCTGAAGTGAGCAGGTCTTCTGGCAAAAAGCCCTCTCTCATGAAGCCTTCAGGAAACAGTAACCCTTGAAACTCGGGTTCCGTTCGCAGTATGCAGCTCACGAGATAGCTGTGCAGCTGTAGCAGTCCTGTGGCACCTCGCTGAAAGTGCCAAATAACGATCTTCATTGGCCGTTGTGGCTCTTGGACAACCTTGCCCAGGCCTTCTTGATATGGATCCGGTGTCCTTAAACTGCTTCCAGAAATTGCAGACGACACTGGGTGTCACATTGAGCTCTGTAGCAACCTGCACTTGTGATTGCCCTGTCTCCAATCTACCGACGATTCTCAACCTCATTCCGTCGTCAATATGTTCGTGGCAACTCATTTTACCTGATTGCTTATGAAACTGAACCAACTCCTGCAAGAAACACAATGAATGTCTCCGTGCAGTACTAGCCAACTATTCGTGGAAAAAGCCACGTGTGCTTTTCATGCCTTCCGCTGTTACAGCTCCGCCCACACGCACGTGTACGCTTACGTATTCAACACTGCAAATTTGCATTCCTATTCGGCTGCATAATTTGTACCTTTGGTTCCGTACTTTTTGTGAAAATTGACAAAATGTGCAAATTCTCTTAATTTTGAACACCACTGTATATTCTGTAGTGTAGCATTACAACATATCTGGCTGCTGTTATAGTCTTCAGCTTGTGAACTGGCCGCCGGAACGAACATTCGTTTCAACGAAGCAAACCTTCACGCCATCGCCGCAGCTTCTGTTCACAGCATTGTACTTGCAGGTAAATATTACAGTAAAAAAATTTTAAATGCACTATAAACATGAAAATTTTCCACCATTTGCCATGAAAGTGCATACTTTAAAATCTGTATGTCTGACTTTTTTGAAATTCCTCAACACTTGCAGCAAAATAATTTAGAATGCTAAACGGTAAATGTGTAATTTAACGTCCTAAATTATTTCGTCTGAAGAATTTAACTGTGTGGGAAAAGTGCTACGTACAATTTTTTAAGCATGCAAAATAATGGGGAAAGATGAAAAAATATAGTATTTTTACATGAAAGGAAAAATATTTTCCGAAGAACTTACCTTGGAGTGTGAAGGTTCGGAAGAGTACGTGCGGTAGGCCTAAGATGACGGAGCGGTGATGGCGTGAAGGTGGAATCTGGTGAATGGAAGCGTCGTTGAGAACAGCAAGTTACGTGTGGATGAATACACTAGGAAGCGGTTCAGAGCAGTACGTAGTCACTGAAGAGGGTTGTAGGAATACGCTGAAGGAAAGAGGTCGGTTTTATGCTGCATTGTAATATCATTTTCCCAAGGGAAATTTTGCGAAATCTTAAGTAGAAAATTGCCAAAAAAGCTTAACATTTCATCATCCCCCACCATTCCACACGAAGTTCTGGGCCTCCCTGCCATAGTACAATTCCTGATTATAAGAAAATCGTTTATTTTCGACAATATCCGTTTCATGAGGGAAAAAAAGGAGATGAACGATGGACAGAATAACAGCAGAAGCACAAATGAGGTGCTTGAAAAAATCACCGACCCCTAAACCTCTCCGAAACCATAACCAAAACTTAGGGTTCAACCGGAACCAAAACTTCTTACTCAAAACTTCTGCCACACATTATATCATTTACATTCCTTCATTTATTTACATTCCCAGACATTTTTACAATAAAAACATTTAGAACATTTCTTTATTAATAATTAATGAAACATTTCTGAACTACTACTTCTTGCACATGATTACACGACGCATCACACTCCTCCGACACATACACTCCACTCTTGTATTCTTCCACGCATTCACTACCAACTGTTACTCCCTTCCAGCACACGGACCTTCACATCGTGGCCGTTGGTATCACTTTAGCCTCCCGCACCAACTGCTGCAAACCATCGTACTCGCAAGTTAATACTTTGGAAAAATTATTTCCTTTTATCTAAAAATACTATATTTTTGCACCTTTCCCCATTATTTTGTACGCTTTAAAAATCCTATGTCGCACTTTTCCCACACAGTTACATTTTTCCGACAAAATAATTTAGGACGCTAAAGTATACATTTACCTGATTTTTCACCAGTATGTGTCCTTAAATGGGTTGAAAGATGGCCACTGTGAGAATATTTCTTCTGGCACATCTCACACTGGTACTTTTTTCACCAGCGTGAGTCAATGTTTTGAAATAGTGCTTTTGAATGAGAATTCCTCATAACACACTGTACACTGGTGCAGCTTCACACCTGTGCGAGTCATCAAATGTACTGAAAGATTGCCCTTCTGTGCAAAATTTTTATAGCACACTTAACACGTGAGGTTTTTCACCTGTGCGAGTCCTCAAGTGAACTGACAAATGGCTATTCCGTGAGAATTTCATATGGCAGATTTCACAGTGGTATGGTTTTTCACCTGTATAAGTAAGCAAACGATCTGAAAGCCTGCTTTTTTACTGAGAATTTCTTATGGCACATTTTACACTCTGGTGGTTTTTCACTTGTGTGAGTGAGCAAATGCTGCGAGAATGCCTTAAAGCATCGCTTTTCCAAGAGAATTTCTTGTGGCACACCTCACACTCGTGTAGTTTTTCACCAGTGTGTACAATCATGTGACTTGAAAGATAGCTTTTCCGAGAGAATTTCTTGTGGCACACATCACACTCGTGTGGTTTTTCACCTGTATGACTGAGCAAATGTCTTGAAAGATAGCATTTCCGTAAGAATTTCTTTTGGCACAATTCACACTTGTGTGGTTTTTCACCAGTGTGTACCATCATATGACTTGAAAGATAGCTTTTCCAAGAGAATTTCTTGTGGCACAATTCACACTCGTGTGGTTTTTCACCAGTGTGTACCATCATGTGACTTGAAAGATCGCTTTTCCGAGAGAATTTCTTGTGGCACACTTCACACTCGTGTGTTTTTTCACCTGTATGAGTGTGCAAATGTTGCAAAAGACTGTACTTATGTGAGAATTTCTTATGGCATACATTACACCGGTGAGGTTTTTCACCTGTGTGAGTGAACAAATGTCTTGATAAATTGGATTTATGCAAGAATGCCTTATGGCACTCTTCACACTGGTGTAGCTTTTCACCTGTGTGTATCTTCATGTGAATTGAAAGATTGCTTTTCTGTGAGAATTTCTTATGGCACACTTCACACTAGTGTGGTTTTTCACCAGTATGAGTGAGCAAATGTCTTGAAAGATGGCATTTCAATGAGAATTTCTTTTGGCACACTTCACACTCAAGTGGTTTTTCACCAGTGTGTATCATCATGTGACTTGAAAGATCGTTTTTCCGAGAGAATTTCTTGTGGCACACTCCACACTCGTGTGGTTTTTCACCTGTATGAGTGTGCAAATGTTGCAAAAGGCTGCCTTTCTCTGAGAATTTCTTATGGCATACTTTTACACTGATGTGGTTTTTCATTTGTGTGAGTGAGCAAATGTTTTGAAAGACTGCTTTTCTGCAAGAATGCCTTTTGGCATACTTGACACTGTTGAGGTTTTTCGCCAGTGTGTGTCAACAAGTGACGTAAAAGACAGCTTTTCCAAGAGAATTTCTTATGGCAGACTTCACACTGGTGTGATTTTTCACCTGTGTGAGTGAGCAATTGTTGTGAAAGGCTGCCTTTCTCTGAGAATTTCTTATGGCGTACTTTGAACTGGTGTGGTTTTTCACCTGTGTGAGTGCGCAAATGTTTTGAAAGACTGTATTTCTGCGAGAATGCCTTCTGGCATACTTCACGCTGGTATGGTTTTTCACCTGTATGAGTAAGCAAATGAGTTCTAAGATGGTACTTTTGTGAGAATGCTTTAAGGCATACTTTACACTGGTGTGGTTTTTCACCAGCATGCATCATCACGTGTCTTGCAAGATGGCTTTTCTGAGAGAATTTCTTATGGCAGACTTCACACTGGTGTGATTTTTCAATTGTATGAATGAGCAAATGTTTAGGAAGGTAATCTTTTGAATGCTTTGTGTTGCATATATCACATTTATGCAATCCAGAAGAATTCGAAATTTCAGCGGATATGGTGGGAGACATTTCTTCAGAGTGAATATTGCAGCTCATACTTCACACAATGATGGAGTCCCCTGAAGCATGGAAATTTGAAGCAGTTTAAATTAATGGTATATAGGTTTTTATTTTCAGAAAATTGTCGTGGAAGATAACACTGTATCAATAATATCCATGTGGAAATATTTTAAATCTTAGATTTTTTTCTTGATTAGTGTTGTAGACAATCTAATCCATCTGCACATGACCACTCTGCCATTTTGCAGAATCTCACATTTTTCATTACAAACACGAATCTGTTGGTAAAAATAGAGTTTGGTATTATTTCTCAGCATTATTATTGCAACAATACTCAAAACAATATTAAAAACTACTAACAATTTCCACAATCATAATATCTAACAGCAAGCAATCTTAGAAGTGTGTTTTCTTCATGTGGCACTTGCTCTGCTGGGAAGCAATACCAGACAAAGCAGCAACAAGGGCCTCTGAGAATATAAGAAGCCACAATAAAATTAAGCTCCCATATGAATATTATTGAGGTACCAGTTAGTTTTGTGTGACATTGGACAAAAGACCCCAACTCAATGGTTTCATTCCAGAATCCTTAGGTGGAGTATCCAATCAGAAACATCAGCTGACGGCTAATCCCTGCAACGATGTATTTCTGAATACCTAGACTGAAAGGAAGATAATAAAGGGCTTAACTGTTAAATATGGTGGGCCCACCACACATGTTAAGGCTGTTCACAATGGAAGTGACCTCAAACTAATAAATAACATCTTTGGTGTATCTTGACATTGTGAGTGTAAGATTGGTGTATGGAATACTAGAGGCAGGGTTGGCAGGTTTCTGACGTGTGACCGTCTTTGACTGTTTTAACCATGGTTTAAACCATCACGTCAAAAAACTCAAATACTATATTTCAATATAAAAATACCTTTTCAAGACAACAAACATAAACTGCATGTAATGTTTAAAATGGCAATTGTGTGTGAGTAATAAAAAACTAGTATAGGATTATTAAATAATAAAATTCCCTACTTTCTAAGGATTTATATATAAATTTGTAATATGGTAAAATTTATCTTGTTAAACCATACAGTACATCCAAGCATATTATGAGTCAACCCACATTTTTTGGACCAAAATTTGTGTTTGTTTTAGCATGGAATGTATTTTGTTAACCAAACAAAATAGTATTCCAATTCTTTGAATAAAGCTCATGTTGAGAAATGGCTTCCTAGTTTAATTGAATTAATAATCTAAAGCAACTTATGGGATTTTACTAGGAAATTTTTTCATTAATAGCAAATTTTCGGAGAAAACTCTTCTCCTTCTTCAGGCTGTCTTGTTGTTTCACTTTTTACTTGTCTCCACAACAAATCCAGGATTAGCTTGCAACTATAACTGTAACACACTACTGTGGAAACAGACTCAATCTGAAAATAAAACAGCAGTTATAGCATCGCAAGAAGGGATTCAGACTTTCTTTATTGTTACAGTGGACACCCCTTACCCCACCCCTGTCTCCCAACCTGAAACAAGCTCTAAAATTTGTCCGCTATGTCGTGTATTGTACGAGGCAGCTGGGAATCACAGTTCGGCAGGCTCACATGTTCTTTTGGAGTTTACAGTTTTTTTATTTATTTCTCATTTACGTTGTTTTTTCTTTCGGCTGTTCACTAAATTGATTAACAAAATTGTGGGATAATTAGGAAGTAGCACCAATGCTCTTGAAGGCAAGAAATGTAATATTTTGCCATTTTGAATTGCGAGACCTCACACAATGCCCTGGAGTGAAACATAAAAATTCCTACCTCCAGGGTCTTCGAGAGGGTGAAAAACGAACGAGGGAAAATGTGCTTTCGAATGCGGATGGGAGCAGCAATGTTCGAAGTGGTTTTTCACTTTTCTTTTTTTTTTTTTTTTTTCCGCTTGTAGCTTAAACGCTGTGGTCCGTATGTTTATTTCAGTGGGTGGGCCAAGAGACCCTCAGCAGACACATAACTCTGTCAGAAAAAAGAGATTCTGACGTCTGCGAGGGACAATGGGCAATTAAAAGTATAGAATCGCCAAAGAAAGGGGCTGTGAATTCGAGCGTCGTTTTTGGGAAGCAGTTGCTTGATGTAAGCTGGAAAGAAAAGCACATCGGATTTCGCTCGGCCGAGAAAACTAATCTCAGGGCTGACGGTCACAACTCGAGGAGAAAAATGGAAGCAAAACCTGTGAGGGTGCATATTTGAACCGCACACTCAGGCAGGGTAGATGCTATGCTAACGGAAAGGAATTGACTGAATTTGGAATGAACGGTCAAAAAGGTCAGAAGGGAGCGACGGATGGAATCTACTTTAGCAGCAGCGGGAGTGAGGGGTTCCACTCTCCAGGCAACTGACGGTCAGAATAATTTCTTCACAACAGAAATTATTTCCCAGGAATGCAGAAAATCAGACTCTGAACCCGCAACAGCAGATGTGAGAGGGGCTATTTTGTTTAATGGCCACCTTGAAATCTTCACAAGAGCGGATCAGTGTACACTCTCATCAGCGCAACAAAGTGCGGCGTGATATCACCATTTTAATTGTGTGCTTCATTTACATCGAGTGTCAAAGTGAAGTGTTAATTCATCGGTGCTGCCATTTTTTTTTGTCGTGTTTTATTATGTGATGCACACTGGATTCGCACAGCAAAGTCAAGAAACTGTAAGTAGATGAATATTTCTATTTTTCTTCACACATCTGCGAACTTGTGCCATCCCGACACCCAAAGCTGCATGGACATAGATGCAACAATACTAAGCCTCCTTTGTGACTGAAAATCAGAGAACGTACATGCACATAAACCCTTCGATTTCTTTCAGGGCCCATTTCCTTTTTCAAGAATAAGGGAGAGGGTGGGGCCACAAATTCCGCTTGGCGGGACAGTTTCTTTTATCTTTGGTTCAGGGCCAACGTGAGCGGGGCAGGGTTTTGCACGTGCATGCTTAGATTTAGTTAATTAACTTTGGCAGTATTTTGCATCCATAATCGTGTATAAAAAAATTAACGTGCTTGTGTAATTTTGTGTTACGAGTGTTTAAATGTGATCTTTGGCATATGTATTTTTTTTTCATTCTCTAAGCACTTGTGTATGATGTCACCTGCTGTTCGATTTAGTGCGAGTAGTATCTCTTGATCAGATCGTCCGGTGGGGACTCAGGCGGCTTGCGTCGCCCGACAGTTAAGTGCCATACTGTGTGCTGCCCACATAAGAGGGGCAATTGTCTATGCGCCCAGAGAGCGCCGTAACTGTTTGAATCACAAAGTAATTAAATGTTGTGTTGTGTATTTGAGAATCATGTGTTGTACTGGGTGGTTGGGGATTGAATGTACCGAAGTAAGTTCCGGACAACTACACTCAGTCACGAATTGGTGATTGCGGGTGAACCACATCACAACTCACGAATCCCCAAGTTTTGCTTCTTATTTTTTTAATTGTTGTTGTTATTTTTTGTTCACACGGTGGATTCACCCAAGCCTCATGCTTCGAGTCATTCTTCCAAATTTCATTTTTTATGTTCTGGCATGAATCTTGTGAGTGCAGCGGTGCACTTGAGATTCACACCTGGTGCCGCGGCCAACAAAATTGTATGACGGATGCCACGCACCGTTACCGCCCGACTCGGCAGGACTACTGCTGGCGCCGTGCAACTTATCCATAGGGATGATCATTCCATGTCAAATCAAGGCTCACAACCCAACATTTTTTTATTTTTATGAAACTTGGTATAATTGTAGTATTCATCAATATAAACAAACATGATTTTTTTAAGAATTTTTAATGCATCCGTTTTTGAGTTATTGATTTTTGAAATTTCAAAAAAACCCTGAAATTTCATTATCTGAGCAAACTTTAACTGCCAATTACTCGGGTTCATGAATTATGGCTCATTTTAAAGATATTGAATTGGGCTTTCATTTGATATGCCGCATGACACTATTAAAAAAAAATTCAATGTCAATTTTAAAATTTTGAAATTGAAATATTAAAAAACATGTTTTTTAAAAAATCTGAAAAAAATATATGTTTAACAAACATTATTTTTCTACATATCCTGAAAGTTTCATAATGGGATCACTATAAAAAAAATAATAAAGTAGAACAATGCAACTGAAATGTGCCAGATGTACTTACCGGTTCCACCCATGACTGGAAGGGCATTCTTTATGTAGTTTGTGTATATGTCATACTTGTTCTTTTAAACATTGTGAATGTTAAAGAATGAAAATAAACATCTAAGTAATTTTAAACTGTGTCCCAAAGTAATTCATTTCATGATTCAGTATAAGGTTCTGTGCCACCCATGACTGGAAGGGCATTCTTTATGTAGTTTGTGTATATGTCATACTTGTTCTTTTAAACATTGTGAATGTTAAAGAATGAAAATAAACATCTAAGTAATTTTAAACTGTGTCCCAAAGTAATTCATTTCATGATTCAGTATAAGGTTCTGTGTGCATATTTACACTTACAAAATTATTTTATCTTCTATATGTATCCTGCTTTTTTCTTTCTTTTAAATTTTGCCACACTTGTATGCCAGTGCTTGATTTGCCTTCTTTGTCTCAGTCATTGTTAAATTATATACTCTTCCAGTAGGTGTTGTCGTGTCAACTTTTAACAAAACATCAGATTTATGAACCAACAGTATATCCGGTGATTGAGGATACTTGTATGATGGAGATGGACCATGCGGCTCCAGGAAGCTCACTTTTACCTCTTCTGTGTCCTCATTCACACCAAGTACACATCCCAACCACAAGTGCTCTGAGTACTTACTAATCACAAAACCTGCCATATTTTCAAAACTAATGTTCTCTTCCCCTTCATCTGTTGCACATATCTCTTCTTTAAAATGCTCAGAAAGTGAGTAAGTTTTGACTAGTAATTTGTGTTTTCCTGCAGGAATGAAACAATAGAGTTTCTGAGTACCACTTATTGTCTTAGCAGAAGTTATTCTACTTTTAAGGATAATTTCCTCCTCTTTGTAATTTTCTGTTGTTGCAAACTGAAAGTGAATGGAGGCAATATTAGCAATGGCCCATTCAAAGAGTTGGCGTGGGGTCATAATTTGATTATTATAAACAAGTTGTAAACTTGCCTTTGCAGCTAATCGCTTCACAGTACCCCCTATCCCATCACACGCATTTTTGCCATGTGCTGTCGCAAAAAAATTCCATTCTGCTTTTATATTAAAGTCAGTCTCGTGGTAGCACAAGCTGAGGAAGTTTGACTTTTTTTTGTTTGTGAAGCTGCTCCGTCCGAAAAATAAAATATCTTTTCAGGTTTTTGAGAAAAATGTGACTGCATGAAAATAATTACTGTATATACTCGCGTATAAGTCAAGAAATTTGGGACAAAATCAGAGCTTCAAAGTAATGGGGTCGACTTATACGCGGGGTCTAAAAAAATCGTAAGTCCAAAAGTTCTTCCCGTGAGGCAAAAGGCAATCCATCCCCAAAAAAATAAAAATGCCGATGCGGTATTAATTACGAAATCGCACCTCTCCGAAAGAAAAAAAAAAGAAAGAAAGAAAGAAAAAACACTGATGTGGTAGAATTACGAAATCGCGACCCTCCGAATTTCTCCGCGCTTTGAGAAGTCTCCTCTCTCCTGGCTTTGCGTATCCACAGTGCAGTCACAGCCGTGCATAGAAAGCTCCGCCCTTCCGACTACCACTTGATTGCGCTGACCTTCGGCAGCCAGTGTTAGGTGTTGCTTGTTCTTAATCGCACGTGTTTTTCTTGTTCTTAATCGCACGTGTCTCGCTTCTCCTATTATGGGTGACACGGATTGTGTAAAGAAACGGATGTCCTATAACGCAGGATTCAAGTTGAAAGTGGTTTCTTTTGCAGAAAATACTAACAACTGTGCTGCTTCACGTCAATTTGGCATTAACGAAAAACTGATTCGAGATTGGAGTAAAAAAAAAACAACGGACTAGGTGAAAATCCCAAAATCGCAAAGGCGCTGCGCCGTGGAACGACATCTTTCCCAGAGCTGGAAAGTGTCTTGAATGATTGGATTGTGGGCTGCAGATAAAATGGTTACATTGTAACACGAACTGGTATACGTTTGCAAAAAAAAAAAATTTTAAGTTTGCAGCCGCAAATAACACTTTTCGTGCCTCACCAACCTGGTGAGGCACGAAAACTAGTTCAATACATCTGTTAGTGATCCCAGAAATTATCCTCCTTATTATAAAATTTAGAATTGCAAAGTCAAAGCTATTCTGGAAGGAGATTTCAATAAAACAGATGACAATTGCTTTGTCTTTAGCACCAAACTAGTTCAATACATCTGTTAGTGATCCCAGAAATTATCCTCCTTATTAGAAAATTTAGAATGGCAAAGACAAAGCTATTCTGGAAGGAGATTTCAATGAAACAGATGACAATTGCTTTGTCTTTGGCACCAAACTAGTTCAATACATCTGTTAGTGATCCCAGAAATTATCCTATTTATTAGAAAATTTAGAATGGCAAAGGCAAAGCTATTCTGGAAGGAGATTTCAATAAAAACAGATGACAATTGCTTTGTCTTTGGCACCAAACTAGTTCAATACATCTGTTAGTGATCCCAGAAATTATCCTCCTTATTAGAAAATTTAGAATTGCAAAGACAAAGCTATTCTGGAAGGAGATTTCAATAAAACAGATGACAATTGCTTTGTCTTTAGCACCAAACTAGTTCAATACATCTGTTAGTGATCCCAGAAATTATCCTCCTTATTAGAAAATTTAGAATTGCAAAGACAAAGCTATTCTGGAAGGAGATTTCAATAAAACAGATGACAATTGCTTTGTCTTTAGCACCAAACTAGTTCAATACATCTGTTAGTGATCCCAGAAATTATCCTCCTTATTAGAAAATTTAGAATGGCAAAGACAAAGCTATTCTGGAAGGAGATTTCAATGAAACAGATGACAATTGCTTTGTCTTTGGCACCAAACTAGTTCAATACATCTGTTAGTGATCCCAGAAATTATCCTCCTTATTATAAAATTTAGAATGGCAAAGACAAAGCTATTCTGGAAGGAGATTTCAATAAAACAGATGACAATTGCTTTGTCTTTGGCACCAAACTAGTTCAATACATCTGTTAGTGATCCCAGAAATTATCCTCCTTATTAGAAAATTTAGAATGGCAAAGACCAAGCTATTCTGGAAGGAGATTTCAATAAAACATATGACAATTGCTTTGTCTTTAGCACCAAACTAGTTCAATACATCTGTTAGTGATCCCAGAAATTATCCTCCTTATTAGAAAATTTAGAATGGCAAAGGCAAAGCTATTCTGGAAGGAGATTTCAATAAAAACAGATGACAATTGCTTTGTCTTTGGCGCCAAACTAGTTCAATACATCTGTTAGTGATCCCAGAAATTATCCTCCTTATTAGAAAATTTAGAATGGCAAAGACAAAGCTATTCTGGAAGGAGATTTCAATGAAACAGATGACAATTGCTTTGTCTTTGGCACCAAACTAGTTCAATACATCTGTTAGTGATCCCAGAAATTATCCTACTTATTAGAAAATTTAGAATGGCAAAGACAAAGCTATTCTGGAAGGAGATTTCAATGAAACAGATGACAATTGCTTTGTCTTTGGCACCAAACTAGTTCAATATCGACAATAATATTAGCTTTTTGGATATCAACATCAACATAGACTTCTCACTTGGCCTCTCTGTTTGCAGGATACCTTCTGCCACCCATAATATCATCCCTTACCATTCTCGCACTTTTGGAAAATACAAACTGTGCTCTTAAGTCATATATTCACTGGGCCAACCTTATTTGCAACAGCCATTCTGCTCATCAACTAGAATATCAGATCATCATCAACATTGGCAAATTGCATGGTTTTCCACCCCTCTCATTACGTAGACTAATCAAGAGTTTTGAATCACAGAATAGATCTAGTTTACTGCCTGAACCTTCCACCACCCATCAGTTTGTTGGTACTTTGCCCTTTAACCTGTCCTTCACTCATAAAGTTTGCTCTATTTTCAAGTCTTTTGGCTACAGGATTGCAGTCAAACCACCTCCACATCTTCTCAAACTCATCCTTAAGGACAGAGATCTCAATAAACCCCTAGATTTACAAGGTGTCTACTCTATTCCTATCAACACTTCCACAGGCGTTACCCACTATATTGGTAGTACTTACTGCAGCATAAACTGGCGTTTGATGGAGCATATCGCTGATGTTAAGAAAGGTAGCCCTTCCACCTCCCTTTTCAATTTTAACCATCAGTGATACGTCCGCGGCTCTCGATTGACACAATGTTAAGCGAATCGCCCAGTTCAGCAATCGGCATGCCCTCAGATATCGCGAAAGCATTGAAATCTACCTTACCCATAACACCTGCAGTACTGACGCACCTTTTAACATCCCAATTATTTGGAAAGCGATTTTAAAATCTGGCAACAACTGACGCATTTACCACGGGTTGTCATTCCATTGCTGATGAAGGTAGAAGTCGCTACCGAAACGTCCTGCTCGTAATTTTTCAACGTAACTTACGCATGTGATTACGATTTCAAGAATTCTTTTAATGAATGAGATATTTGACAATGTTCTGGGTAAGTTTAATGATCCTGGTATAAATGATGATGAAATATTAGCAGAAGTTTGTAATGTGTTGTGTGCACCTAGTGAGTTTTCAAACACAAATACACAGTAGACATAAAAGTCATCTCCTCATTAAGATAATTTTTATTTAAAAAGCTGTGGTAGTTAGAAACAAGTGGCTTAAGGCAGGTTGCTTGTAAATTAATAGTTTTTGTTGTGGTTGTTGCAGGTGAATGCTGAGTAATAGCTAGGTGGCACTGCCAGTGCAAGAAGTCAAAATGCTGTCTTTGCCACAAAAGGTGCAATGTGTTCTGTCGTACCATGAGACCCAAATCACCGATAACTATTCAGAGTAATTTCATAAGAGAGTACGAACAACCACCACCTGATCATTAAATGCATAATAGCCTGGTGTGCAAAAGGTTGAGATAGGAAGTGTTGGTAACTGAAAACGAACCAACTGGGTATTAGTGAAGAAACTGCCGATGCAATGGGGGATACCTTTTGTACGCAGTTCCTCAAAATCCATTCATCAAGCTTCATTTGAAGTCAGAATCCATCCCCTGCATTACACTGAAGAACACTGTACACAAAAGGCTTCATCTGTATGTATACAAAGTGCATATTGTTCTAGTCTTGCAGGTAGAAGACCTTTTTTCTACAGCATGTCGACGACAAGAACAATTACCTGCAGCGTGAGTGTTTCTCAGCCACGAGGCTACGTTTACACCTCTGGTGAAGTAAACAGACACAATGCGCACATACGAGGGTTGGAAAATCCCTACGTCGTCTTTGAAAAACAGTGGTACAGCCCAGAAGTTAATGGTGTGGTCTCGTGCACAACAGTCATTCGACCTTTGATTTTTTGTGAATGCACAAAATCAGCAAATATGTACCTGGACACGATGGAGCCTTTTGTTGCACTTCAGTTGGATGAGTGTCAACCATGGGTAATTTTCCAGCAGGATGATGCCCTACCACATTGAGAATTAATTGTTCGAAAATTCCTCAATACCACATTTCCCACATATGGATTGGGAAGGACTATCCAACATCGTGGCCTCTACGGTCCCTCGATATAACACTCCTAGACTTTTTCCTGTGGGGCCATGTCAAGCATAAATTGTATTCAACACCCATGTCTGGTATTGAAACTCTGCAACAGAGGGTAAGTGATGCTATTGCCACATTATCCAAAGGCAAAAACATGATGAAAAATTGAATACTGACTGGATGTGTTCCAGGTCACAAAGGGTTCTCCTGCAGAGGTGTACGAACAATGTAGGAAAAAAAAACAAAAAAACTATTAATTTTACATGCAATCTGCCACAAACTGCTTTTTTGTACCTATCATAGTTTTTAACTAAAATTTTTCTTAATGGGAGGACTTTACGTCCACCTGTACAACAGCACAGAAATCTGGGAGAATCGTACTTCGCAGCACAAAAGTGTAATAGATTTTGTCCTTCATATTCAGCATTATAGGTGAAAATTAGCACACGCCAGATAGCGATTAACTGGAAACTTTGGCGATTAAATTTATTTTAGTGGTTGCCAAGTTTGGGCATTTGTTATTTTTAGTGCCAATTTACAAAAGTATAAAAATTCATAAGTAAAGGTAAAAGAAAGTGAAACCAGTCCTAATTGGGGATGGCAAAAACCTCGATGTTTTTGAACATCAAAGTTTTGCCACCGATAATCAATGTTGCTGAACCATTTTAGTGCGATGCGGTCGATTCATCAGCCTGTGTGTGTTGGGTAAAGCGTAGTGAGCTGAATGATCAGCTCTTCGATTTTGACACGAGTGGTTCGCGAATCAGACGGCAGACATCGGTGTGAATGATCATATCATTTATTAATCCAGGGCTGGAAAAATAAGCTCCAGATCTAGGAGCCAGGTGAAACGAAAGCAAATTTTAAAGTATCATGCAAATGTAATGCATGTGATGATGTCGGAATAAAGAATAATAATATAAGTGCATTAAGCACACTACCTATTACCCAAACTACTTACTACTAAATGAAATTCAAATTCGGTCTGTAAAACTTTTAACCTCATCAATCTGAGATGAAACTATTTGAAAGAAAATAATAGCTGGGTCATTCCACACCAAATCGTCAGATGATTCTTACAATTTTTTTTTTTTTTTTTTTCATGAACAGATCACCCCAATGTAAGAAAACCCCGAAAGTTTCATTTTTTTTTCTTTTTCGCCATAGATTAGAAAATATGAATTTTTCGAATTTTTATGCATGGCAGGCCTTATTTGCGTAAAAACGTAAATAACTCCGTTGTTTAGGATCTAAAGAAGTACCAAAATCACCACTCCTTCGTAATTTCCTACAAGGAATCAATTGGTGCAATGCACAAATATCTATCTGCTTTAGTTTTTGAGTTACGTGCAATGGAAGAACCTTTTCTTCAAAACGTAAAAAAACAATGTAGTATAGCACTTAGAAAGTCGCAATTGCTTTTGTTTTTAAAGAAAAGTTTAGTCTAATAAATGAAAGAAAAAAAAACCTTGGGCTTTCGCGTGCACGCTGAGAAAATGTTTTTTAAACATGGTGCATGTCTCGTATTTTGCCACTGTGAAGCCGCGCACAGCCAGCCAAACAGCAGCGGGACTCGATGTTGGCCTTCAGACGGGCGGCAGATGAAGATATCATGCACGCGTTGGTCAGATCGCACGATTATTTGATGTCATGCTTGAAGGAGGAGGAAGCATGGTGAATTAATGTTATGTTTAAAGTCATTTTCAAATAATATAATTGTAAAATATTACTAAAGAGTCATTTCACGCCAAATTGTCAGATGCTATCCACCACATTCTTAGAAATTCGACGACAAGAAAAACTAATACAAACCATTTTCTCCATACAGCTTACCAATATGAGCTATATGGTGAAAAAGGATACATACAAATTACGCATATAAATTATACAATGGACATCAAAAATATTGTATTGGTATTCTTAGCCATTCGATGACGAGAATAAGTAATATAAACTTTTTTTTCTCCCCATATAGCTTACTGATATACAGTACTAAAGCTTATAAATTATGCAATTGACACTGAATACCGTTTTTGGAATACTGATTAACGATATCTACAGTTCACGCAATATCCGACGAAATTTTTAGACATGAAATGTAGTTCTATTTCAGGAATTAATAAATTGCCTAGTTGTCCACACCTGCCGTAAGAGAAAGTGATCAATGAATGACAGCTTGAGAAATAAAGTAATCGGGGATATAAATCTTGGTGCCTATTCTTGCGAGGTAGGGGAGATATATACTGCGTCTTAGTTGACGTCAGATACCTGCCGATCACAGATGATAACATTAGCAAGAATAAGCGTAGGGTTAGAAAAAATGTTATCGATTATTTTCTGGTAGATTTGATATTTAAATGAATGAGTGCATCTCGAGGTTGTCATCTTGCCTGTATTTTTATTTATTTACTTATTTCAGTTGCTTGTTTAAAAATTACGCGTCAGATGGGAGCACACGAAACTCTCAAGAGCTCGTGTGAAACAAAACGCATCACAGCACGTAATTTAGTAAACGTCAGATACCTGATGATCACGGATGATGGCGTTATAGCAAGGCTAAGCGTGGGGTTAGAAAAAATGTTATCGATTATTTTCTGGTAGATTTGATAATTAAATGAATGAGTACATCTCGAGGTTGTCATCTTGCCTGTTTTTTATTTATTTATTTATTTTTATTTCAGTAGCTTATTTAAAAATTAGGCATTAGGTGGGGAGCTCATGAAACTCTCAAGAGCTCGTGTGAAACGAAGCGTACCACAGCACCCTGAAATAAGGAAAACACAGTTTAACCATCAGTGGTGTCCCCCTAAAATGGAAAATACAGTTTGATGGTTACACTGAATGAAAAATTTTATGCCTCCTAATCACATCCGGTGTCGGAGTGGCAGTTAATGGATTCATTTCTTTTGATTAATCATGCCAATAAATTTAGAAATAATGAGAGACATTAACTGACATAGAAAGCACGAGTACGTTTTCGCTAATGTAAATGGTAATTATTGATTACCATTATATGTAAAACAAGTATGGAACTCGTGTTACTATTTAGTGCGCATAATTTGTCCGCTCTGTTTCTCCTTATCAGTTTCAATGCAGTTGTTGTCCTCATATTGACAAGTTACTTTAGCCATCTCTTGATTTGTTTTGTTTTTTAATGCATTACGCCACGATCACAATGCACAAAGGCGCTGAAAAACTAGGCAGCAACTTTCAAATTGCAAGAGAATAAAAGAGATATGAGAAAATACACTAAAGCCGCTGTTTTCTAGAGGTCTTAAATTAGAATCTGAGGGAGTAGTTCAAGATCTGGGGCTATTCTGCCTAAAAAAAAATAGAAGCAAGCGTGTCAGTCATAGCTGGATAAAAAAATTAAAAAGTCTCCAAGAAAAATAAACAGTCCTGCATCTATGGTGAACAGTAAGCGCTATACCATAATGGCAAATAAATAAACAAATGCAGGGGCAGTGGTAGCCAGCCACTTAAAACTGGGTGGGCCATTAGGGGGGGGCTAAATATGATAGGAGAGGAGGCACACATTTTGAAGTGTTTGGCAGAAATTTTGGGGAAAAATTCCGCTTACATGCATTTTTACATAATGCTGATAACCTAATAATAAAAAAACAAGTTTTCAAGTGAATACTGTATGCGAACCATGGATACGGATCTCTAGGGGCAAGTTAGTATTTCTTCGCAATTTTAGCTTACTTAGGTTTTTTTTTTCCTTTCATAAGGCTATTTATTAATTAAAGTTTGTAACCCGACAAGGAATATCTATCGTTTTACACTATAACAAGACAAAACCCATCAGAATAGATGGTAAGTTTTTTTGTTTTGTTTTTTAAATAATAAACTCATATGAAACAACAAATGCAAACTTTATTTGATTGACGAGTTCATTCAACCACTTCAGTAAAGACAATAGCCCAGGTTCGCGATTTTTTTTTTTTGTGTGTGACAAGATTTAATGACTACTGAACTCAATGGGTTATACAAGTAGTCGCCTGTACCTAATTTGGGATCACTGGCTCCAGGGAAGGGAGAGAGCCAGTGGTGAAAGACAAACACAACATCCATGCCTCACCGGGATTCAAAACCGGACCCTTCACAAAAGAATGATCATAAGTCAACGCTTGGGCTATAAGCAGTAGCCCGTCCCTAATTTAGGGTAACTGGTTTCAGGGAAAGGGGAGAGCCAGTGCCGTAAGACAAACACAACATCCATGCCTTACCGGGATTCAAAACCGGACCCTTCACAAAAGAATGATCATAAGTCAACGCTTGGGCTATAAGCAGTAGCCCGTCCCTAATTTGGGACCACTGGCTCCAGGGAAAGGGAGAGAGTCAGTGCCGTAAGACAAACACAACATCCATGCCTCACCGGGATTCAAAACCGGACCCTTCACAAAAGAATGATCATAAGTCAACGCTTGGGCTATAAGCAGTCGCCCGTCCCTAATTTAGGGTAACTGGTTTCAGGGAAAGGGGAGAGCCAGTGGCGTAAGACAAACACAACATCCATGCCTCACCGGGATTCAAAACCGGACCCCTTCACAAAAGAATGATCATAAGTCAACGCTTGGGCTATAAGCAGTCGCCCGTCCCTAATTTAGGGTAACTGGTTTCAGGGAAAGGGAAGAGCCAGTGCCGTAAGACAAACACAACATCCATGCCTCACCGGGATTCAAAACCGGACCCTTCACAAAAGAATGATCATAAGTCAACGCTTGGGCTATAAGCAGTCGCCCGTCCCTAATTTAGGGTAACTGGTTTCAGGGAAAGGGGAGAGCCAGTGCCGTAAGACAAACACAACAACCATGCCTCACTGGGATTCGAACCCGGTAGACGAAACTTGTGGGAAACGACGAATAGTCCCACCCGAAAAGAAACCCATCGGAATCACCGATTAGTTTTTTTTTTTTTATTGTTATTATTTTTTTTAAAGAATAGATTTGTATGAAAAGTTTATTTACATCTTTACACAATGGGAAACATCTTACATACATGAATAAACTGGATGGAACAAATGTTAAATTGTATGTATACATCACACAGTCCAATGGCACAACGCAATCAGGTCTTCAAGTGTTCGCTGTTCCGATAAGAACTTCCAAATTCCTGCCAGCATTGTTTTGCACAACGGTTCGCTGAGAAGAGACTTCGGATTTTGGACCATCTGAGTCCTTCTATACTTCCGCCTTCAACAGCGCGAGTCAACTGCAGGCGATCGGACGTCAACTGCACGCTTCTCCCATAAACTTTACATGGGAACTTTGCTGCTCCACAATGATTGAACTGTTGCCCGAATCTCATTTTTCTCTTTGACTGGCACATCTACATGGTAAGACCTTTACTTTGATACCTCAATCATATGTTTACGTTCAGCCGTTCTCTCAAAACTGGTCTTGTAGTAAAAAACCTTATAGAATTAATATACAGATTACAAAAATGATGTGCTTCTGCTACTCTCTTAGCAATTCGTTCAGAGGACCCCCTCCCATAAGTACAAAAATTTACAGCCATGTGGGATGCCATAACATTAGTATTTAACTTTTCTCGCGGGACAATTTTAATTTCCATGCTGCAGAAAAAGTATCGTATTACTTTCATAGGAAATAATTGGAGGGTGTGCACATGTAAAATCCTCCTAACCCTTTTTTGTCAACATCACTTTTCATCCTGTGGCGGATGGCAAGTTTATACTTAGCGATATCTTTACGAGGAGCAATAAATTAGCGGGATGTTGATCAGACAAAGCGCGAAAAAGGTCTAGATCGAGCGTGAGGGTCATTTGCATTAACCCTCCACAAACAACATCTAAAAAGGAGAAAGGTTTCATTTCATCGCCGGCATGACAAATCTGAAAACAAAGCATGACGGAACTTTTTATCCATGTATACATACACTGGCATGCAAAAATTAAGGACGAGACGGTTTTTCGAATGTAATGCCATGCAGAAGTGCTCCACATCGACTCAAATCATACCATAAGATCCCCAAGATGTAAGAATATGGGACAAGTTAGCAAAACCATCCAAACAAGGAATTCAAAGGCACTTTATTGAAAAGGTAGCTTCAAGCACAACTGGACAGAAGACAGAAATGTCCATGTGACAGGCGGCTGCCAATAAAAATCCAGTCTTTAGTAGGGGATATGATCAACCCTGACTGCGTTGCAAGATTTACAACGTTTGTCCATGCTGAGGACGAGGTTGTCAAGGAGCTGTTGAGGCATCACAGCAGGTTTCTCTTGTAGCGCCAAACGCAGCTGCGGAATCGTTGCTGGCGGGTGATGACGTTCTGCCAAGCGTCTCCCGAGAAGGTCCCACACGTGTTCGATTGGATTTAGGTCCGGGGACCTTATGGACCAATCCATGCGTTGAATATCTTCACTCTCCAACAGCTCTGCAACAGCTACTGTACGATGAGGTGTAGCATTTTCGTCCATGAAGAGGAACTCAGGACCCACAGCACCTCTAAACAGACACACGTGAGGAAGGAGAACTTTGGTACAATAGTGAACACCAGTGACTGACGGTACGGCTACCAAGCATAATACCGCCCCAAACGAGAACTCCTCCACCTCCAAACCGGTCCCTTTCGATGATGTTGGAGGTGTGATTGCGTGTTCCCTGCTCTCTCCAGATGTGTATACGTCCAGAATCGCTTGTCAGACTAAACCGGCTCCCATCTATAAAGAGAACTCGACCCCATTGCTGATGTGTTCAGTTCTTGTGTTCCTGGCACCACAGAAACCAGCGTCTTCGATGAGCAGGCGTTAATGGCACACGCCGTACTGGTCGTTGTGCAAATAGACCACCTTTGTGCAGCCTCCTGGCCACGGTAAAACACGCTAATGGATGTCCAGTTGTCTGTTGCATGTGCCTTGAGATTTCTCCCACTGTCTGCCGTTTGTCTCTTCTCGCCTGTAGGACAACATACTGGTCGTCCGCCGCTGTGGTTGCTCATGGACGACCACCGCTAAACTCACGGACAGCTGTTCCTGTCGTTTGAAATGCTCTCCTAGCTCGTGAAACGAAGCTGCGAGCGATCCCGAACTCCTCGGTTACACTGGTCACACTTCGACCTTCTTCCAAGTTCCCAATGACGCGACCTCGGGTAAAGTCATCCAGGTGTCGTTTACTGGATTTCCAATGTACAGCGTGCAATAGCTTTCACCGAATTGCTGAGCGTACACCGCCCGTGTGCTTTATACCCTTCTGACCCCCCCCAGGTCATGATGCATATATGCGCATGCCCTACCATACCGGACCCTAAAGATCACTCAGTCTATCTCCTGACCGAAAGACCACTCAGTCTATCTCCTGAGTGGTCTTTCGGTCCGTTCTGCCTGCTCGTTGCGCTGTTATATTAATTTTTCCTCATTGTCTTTAATTTTTGCACACCAGTGTACATACATACTCGCCAGAATTATTTTAAACAAAAAAGCTGATTAAAAAATAGAAGATCCCCAAAATTAGCCAAAGAAATTTCTCCATGATCATTGAGCGTTGAAAGGGCAGGATAAATGCCTTAAAATCGTTGGTCTCTCGTCAAGAGCAAAAGCATTGGCAGTAATCCCCCCCCCCCCAATAACTTAGGATTTGCATTGATTTCAAGAAATGATCTAGATGATGACACCAAGCACGGTAAAATCTTGCAAACACTAAAACCTTAGATATGTTAAATTTTATGATAATCGCCAAATCCGTTATCGGGGTTAAAAAAATATATATATATAAAAAAAAAATGCATTGCATGAAGCTTAACTTTCTGTTGCCTGATCTGATCAAATATAATCAAAATCAGACATGGAAGTTGATCACAGCGTTGTGAGACATCGAAATAGTAATCATACTTTTTTAAAATAAAGAGTTATGTTCTTTTAAACCATGAGTTCACCAATGCGTGCATCCGCACGTTGCAATTGTTTCTTGGTTGCAGGAGGGATGCCGTTCTTTTTCCGGTACCATGTCTCCACACAACTGTGGCCACGTCACAGCGTGCTTCACCAACTGCGTTTTCACGTGGCAATGCACTGGCCATGCATCATGCTTAAAAATTCTTTTCTCGGAGCTCAGGCAAGAGCCCAAGGTTTTTTTCTTCATTTGATAGATTAAACCTTTCTTTGCAAAGAATAATAACTGCAGCTTTCTAAGTGCTGTACTACATTGCCTTTTTAAGCATTGAAGAAAGGCTCTCTCATTGCTCATAACTCAAAAACTAAAGCAGATAGAAACTCCTGCATTGCACCAATGGATTCCTTGGAAAAAATTATGAAAGAATGATGATTTATGCATTTCTTTTTATTCTAAATAACGGAGATATTTGTGTTTTTACACAAAACATGTCTGCCATGCAGCAAAATTCAAAAAATTATATCTTCTAATCTAACAGAAATAAAAAATTGAAACTTTCTAGGTTTTTATAAGTTGGGAGTAGCTACCCATTAAAAAAAAAATCTTAAGAATCGGAGATGTGTTGGTGGAAAATTAATTCAAAATCTAATGATTTCGAGTGGAATGACCCAGCTACTTTTCAGGAATGTAGTTGTAGCAGGGGCTACTTTTAAAAGTAGCTTTGCAACCACTGGTAGAATCATTCGGCTGGACATCCACATAAGAATGTTTTCAAGTAGATCCCAATATGGAGTAATTCTGCTGCATTTACTTAAAACCTGATCACACCCAACGTGAAGGAAAGTATTTCAAACTAAATTTTGTCTTTTTTTATTTTTTACAATTTCATTATAATAGATGTCTTAATGACTATTTTATTTTTTTGATTGGAGGTTTAACGACCACCATGAGCAACCCAGTGGACTATAAGCAGTCGCCTGTCCCTAATTTAGGGCAATTGGTTCCAGGGAAGGGAGAGAACCAGCGCTGTAAGACAAACAAAACATCCATGCCCCTCACCAGGATTCAAACTGAGACCCATCTCGGACGAATAATCAGAAGCCATCGCTTAGACCACTGCACCACCATGGTGGCCTATTTTTATTTTTAAATATATTTTACAGAGGAAATATGTCGAATAATAGTACTACATTTCTTTTTGTTTTGTTTTTCATCCATAAAAACCTGAGAAGCAATACTTCTAAATCAGAAGAAGTATTGGACAATAGCCTAATGGAATATTTGCTCTGACAATTTTGTAAAAAACAAAATTTAGGTCCACTTGGACAGTTTATTGTTCTGCAAAATGAATTTTTTTTTTTTTGGATTGGGTGTTTATCAACCATTGTAAGCAACTGAATGGGCTATAAAGCAGTTGCCAGTCTATAATTTAGTGCCACTCTAAGTGGAAAAAGTTAATGTTCAGACACATTAATTTCGTGCTATTACACCACATGAAAAAAGGCATTGCATTATAATAGTGTCCCACTCGTTAGCAAACCTGCCATTTCTTTAATAATATTAACACCAATGAAGATATTGCACCGAAATTTGAAGTGGACTTACCTCATTTCGTGCGAAATGTGATGACATCACAACATGTGCTGAAAGCGGCCAACACTTGCGTCCAGACAGCATTGAACCCGGCGTGCACCGCGTTGTGGAAATTCCTTGCCAATGCATCAGCCATTACTGCCTGAATTTCACCAATGATGTTTGCTTTCAAGGCATCTATGGTTAGCGGTTTCGGTAAATGTGTAGTTTAGTGTCCTAAATTATTTCGTCGGAAAAATTTAACTGTGTGGGAAAAGTGCTACGTACAATTTTTTAAGCATGCAAATTAATAAGGAAAGGTGCAAAAATATAGTATTTTTACATGAAAGGAAATTTTTTCCCCGAAGAACTTACCTTGGAGTGCAAAGTTTCTGAAGAGTACGTGTAGTAGGCCTAAAATGACGGAGCGGCAACGGCGTGAAGGTGGAGTCCGGTGAATGGAAGCGTCGTTGAGAACGGCAAGTTACGCGCGGAAGAATACACAAGGATGCAGTACATAGTCATCGAAGCAGGTTGCAGGAATACGCTGAAGGAAAGAGGTCAATTTAATGCTGCATTGTAATATCATTTTTTTAAGGGTAATTTTGCGAAATGGTAAGTAGCAAATTGCCAAGAATTGTTCTGTCAGTGAATAGTGTCCTGAACATAAATTCGGATTTGGTCAGGGGTTGAAATTTCATCATCCCCAACAATTCGACACGAAGCTCTGGGCCTCCTTGCCATAGTATGATTCCTGATCATAAGAAAATCATTTATTTTCAACAATATCCGTTTCACGAGGAAAAAAAAAAAGACTAACGATGGACGGAATAACAGCAGAAAAACAAATGAGGTGCTTGAAGAAATCACCGACCCCTTAACATCTACGAAACCGTAAGCAAAACTTGGGGTTCAACCGAAACCAAAACTTCTTACTCAAAATTTCTGCCGCACATTATATCATTTACATTCCTTCATTTATTTACATTCCCAGACATCTTTACAATAAAAACATTTAGCACATTTCTTTATTAATAATTAATGAAACATTTCTGAACTACTACTTCTTGCACACAATTACACAACGCATCACACTCCTCCGAGACATACACTCCACTCTTGTTGTATTCTTCCGTGCATTCACTACCAACTGTTACTCCCTTCTGAAGCATGGACCCTTCACGTCGTGGCCGTTAGCATCGCTTTAGCCTCCCGCACCAACGACTGCAAACCATCGTGCTTGCAGGCTAATACTTCAGAAAAATTATTTCCTTTTATCTAAAAATACTATATTTTTGCACCTTTCCCCATTATTTTGTATGCTTTAAAAATTGTATGTCGCACTTTTCCCACACAGTTACTTTTTTCCAACGAAATAATTTAGGACACTAAACTACACATTTACCGTGGTTTCTTTTGATAAACTGTCCCTTTTAGATATCCCCATTAAAAGAAATCAGGACGCATCCGATTGGGCGAGCGCGGTGGACAAAATGATGCAGTTGCTGAAAAAGGACTGAATTTCAGCCATACAGGAATGTAATGGTGCTCCCATCACACTGGTAATATCCAATGGAGAGTTCTTTGTCATCCAATTGATTTGCAAAGGTGTTGAAGATATATATGCAGCTGTTGCGATGGTTGTATCGAAGAAGATGGGACTAATCATGTGGCACCGGGTCATCTCACACCAAACACCAATTTTCTGTGAATGAAGGGGTTCTTCGTATATCGCATTGGGATTTTCACTGGCCCAAATACAGGAATTTTGAAAATTGACATATCTGGACAGGTAAAACCACGCCTAAGAACCACATGTAGTCCAGAATGCCTGGATTTCCCAGAAGAAATGTCTGAACGGAGATACGGTACGCATAAAGCTTTGCTTTTTTCACAGCACACTGGCGAGGGCTTTTGGGCAACCCTGTTTCCCATGACAGCCGGCGAAGTGACTTCCTGGGAGACGCAAGTCGTCGACCCTTTACATTCTAGATCGTTTCCTCTGACATTTGTGGACAAACTCCTGCATTGTCGTCTAATAAAGTCCTCTTGGTTTTCAATTTCTTCGACAATGCCCAAACAGTGGATTCGCATGGTGGATATCTACCTGCAAACATCTCCAGGAATTGCTGTTGACAAGACTATCTATGCTGTTTTCCAATAAGTGCGAACAATAAACCCTCGCTCGTCCAGAGTATACCAATACATTTTCATACGTACGTGAACAGCCACGAGCACGAACACTCACTATCAACAAACGTTATTGTGTAGATACGCTCAGTGATGTGGCATAACAAAGCAGGAGAGAGGCGCATCCGTCTGGCTGGCGGACAGCTCCACGGTTTTATTTTATTTTTTTAATTGGAGGTTTAACAACCACCGTGAGCAACTCAATGGGCTATAAGCAATCGCCCGTCCCGTAAGACAAACACAACATCCATGCCTCACCGGGATTCGAACCTGGACCCCTTTCAGACGAATAATCAGAGGCCATTGCTTAGACCACTGCGCCACTGGGCGGCAGCACCAGTTTCAATGTTGTCTGGATGTAAATGGTGGCCACTCACTTCTATAGCACATGTTGAGATATCACATTTCACACGAAATGAGGTAAGTCCACTTCAAATTTTGTTGCAATATCTTCATTGGTGTTGACATTATTAAAGAAATGCTGGGTTCAGTAGCGAGTGGGACACTGATTACCTTATGATGCATACATCTGTGATATGAAATGAATGTATTATAAATGAGTGGTAGGCAATGCATGCAACTAACAAACAAATTAAGAAGAAGGTAATGTAGAACACGCTAAGTTAAATATAAAAGTTTAAAGCAAATATATTTCAGCCATTACTATGGCCTTCATAAGTGCGACTACGATTGGTTTATATTGCCAGATTGGAAAGGTAAGTTTTGTAATGGTAACTCCGGGTGACGTGATGCAATGAGGAATTTCCAGATATAAGGAACGAAAATGAGGAGCTCACAGTTGCAATTTTTGGAAAAAAAAATTTCCAAACTTCCTCTAAACAACCTCAGAGCATACCGATTTTGGAAAGGAGCCAACTTTTTAGTATCGGACCAAAGTGGAATAGCAGAAGTGTCAGCCATGGTAAGAAGAGACAAGGAAGACGAAGGTTTTCCAAATTTCACATCAGATTTGTGTTCCTGAAGTCTTGAGAGAATTTTCCGGAAGAAACTTCTTATGTACGCGGTTAATCCAACGTTAGTCTTGATCGGCATTTTATCACTCTAAGACTAACATTGGATTAACTGCGCACATAGGAAGAGTTCATTCCGGAAAATTCTCTCAAGACTTGGTACATAGGAAGCTCATTCCGAAAAATTCTCTCTTCAGGAACACAAATCTGATGTGAAATTTGGAAAACCTTCATCTGCCTTATCTCTTCTTACCATGGTTGACACTTCTGCTATTTTACTTTGGTCCGATACTAAAGAGTTGGCTCCCTTCCAAAATCAGTATGCTCTGAGGTTTACAGAAAGTTTGGAAATTTTATTTTCCAAAAATTGCAACTCTGAGCTCCCCATTTTCGTTCCTTACATTTGGAAATCCCTCATTGCATCATGTCACCCGGAGTAACCATTACAAAACTTACCTTTCCAATCTGGCAACGTAAACCAATCGTAGTCACACTGATGAAGACCATAGTAATGGCTGAAATATATTTGCTTTAAACTTTTATATGTAACTTAGCGTGTTCTACACTACCTTCTTAATTTGAATGTATTATAATTTTCCATAATGAAATAAATGCCTATAATTATTTCCATTACAATAAGATTTATTCCAATGATAATAGTAATAAGATTCTGTACCATGAACTACTCTTTTCCATATTGGGTGTGATTAGGTTCGGTGCAAATAAAATAGAACAATACACTTGAAATCAGGAATTACTTAAAAGTGTTCCGATTCAGAAGCCAGCCAGTCTTTAGCCAGACTGGCTGGCTTCTGAATAGCCAGGGAGTACATGATTCTCACAGCGTTCCCACTCAAAAGTAATAAAAAATTCCCTGACTTTTCCAGGTTCTCCAGGTGACTTTTAAAGTTTTCCAGAGTGGCATGTTGCAAAGAATTGTTACATTTCATTCCATTCTATTTATTTTTCTCACCAAAGCACACAATTGTAAATTCTTTACGCAATTTGGCTTTATAAAATTACCTGCTTTTCATTAATAACAACTAACTGTGCACATTATTTTCTGTACCAAAGTTCCGTGAACTTTTGTGAATACTACCCACACAGAATTTGTAAATACATTTCTATAGAAACAGGTCATATGCAAGAAAAAATCTGTCAGTTGAATAGTTTCAGTTTTTCTATAACACAATGCAGCTAAGCTTAATGCAGGAATGGCTCTGTTCAAAGAGAACCAACAGACAAAGGACTTTGATCCATCATTTGGTTGGTTCTCTTGTGAAGTGTTTCTTCAAGCAGGAGCCATTGTGCTTAATTGTTCCATGTTATAACTGCCTGCAGAAATTGAACAAAAATTTAACTGGAAATTTTAAAAATTCAATTTTGGATTTTTTTTTAGAGAATAAAGGAAATACTTAATATTACTGAAAGTAAGATCTACCAAAATTTAGGCAGGCAGTAATTGCAAGCAAAAGTTTGAAATCTTGAAAACATAAGTTTTTTGGCAAAATAAAGTATCCATTGATTTTTACAAAAAAAAAAAAAAAAAAAGTAATTTTCCCTGAGATTTACAAAAAAGGGTAATTTTCCCTGATTTTTGAAACCATTTTCAAATTCCCTGAGAATTCCAGATTTTCCCTGTTTTCCAGGTTCAGTGGGAACCCTGTAAATTCAGTATTTGTATCATTCTGATTCGGAAGTACAGCCAATCATTCAAAAGACAGTCACTTTTATGAATTCTAAGCAATGCCATGCACACATTTTGGAATTTTACTTTGAATGGCTAGCTGCCCCTGGCATCTCTTAATCCCACTAGCTCTTCTAATTGCAAATATCAAAATCAACACAATGCTAATAGAAAGTTGTAACTTTTTCTGGTACTTACATATTAAACCAAGGACCTCAGCAGAGACCGATTTTGGTACAAATCTAACGACGGCAAGTACACATACAAGAGTATAACATAATAATATAGAGGAAAAAAACAAAACATATACTGCCTAAATTACACATACAAAAGTCAACATATGCTGCCTATATACTGCCTAAATTAAACATATAAAAGTCTAACAGTTTAATATAAAGAAAAGAAAATTTACTGCCTATCAATGCCAAGTACACATACAAAAGTCAAACAGTTCAACATCAAGAAAAGAAACATATACTGAGGCATCAGTGCAGCTTTTTTGATGGTGGCCGAACATTAGCAATAGCTGTAAGTATGGCTTCAAACACGTTTTCATCTCTTTGTGTCATTCTTCGCCACCTGAAATCCAACAAATAAGATCCGATATGATAACAAACAGTACCACGATGTTTCTTGCTGTGCCATTTTGTAGAACCCCATAACCTTCCTATAGATTGTGTGTGCCCTGCTGTTGGGGTCAACAAAATTGTATTTGTGATTCACAGTGAAGTGATGAAAACCAGCCACTTTAAGTTCATTAGATTTATACGCCCGCCCCAAATCTGAATATATCGTACTGCCTTTGTTTATATTTTGAAATATAGCATTCAACAACTTTAATAATAAAACATTCATCTGTCTCTCTACAAATTCCCCCAAAAATCCACTGTGAGAATATTCATCCCGAGTTGAGCCGCCCCGGTGGCGCAGTGGTCTAAGGCACTGGCCTCCGATCATTCGTCTGTAAAGGGGTCTGGGTTCGAATCCCGGTCAGGCATGGATGTTGTGTTTGTCTTACGGCACTGGCTCTCTCCCTTCCCTGGAACCAGTGACCCTAAATTAGGGACGGGCGACTGCTTATAGCCCACTGAGTTGCTCACGGTGGTCGTTAAACCTCCAATCCAAAAAAAAAAAAAAAATCCCGAGTTGCTTTCATTTGGTAAACAAACTTTCATCAATCTCCACTGTCATATTTGGCCTCTTCGATTTTTTTATTTTTTTTAATTCAAAATTTCAACACAAACTTCTCTCATATAGTCGTTCCACTTAATTACAGTTTTGTCTGATATATCAAGTTGCCTTTTACACCACGCAATAGATGTGAGCTCTTCACACCAACAGTAAATAAATCGTAAAGCGGTTACAAAAGGTATACGAGATCCTTCGAACCAATTTCCAACACGCACACCTACTTTGCTCTTACAGCTTTTTACATTACACTGCCACGATTTAAATGAAAAGTATAATTTCATATTATGGCCATTCTTACATATATGCTGTCTTGGCAATATTCCTATACTGAAAGAATATCACTGCTTCTTCTTCAGTGTTCTAGGTAGATCCCAAATTTTCACCATATTTCCACAAAATGGTAAAAGCTTACTTACTTAAACAGTATTAGCAATTAACGATAGAAACACACAGAATGTGAAACAAACTAAGAATGAGAAACAAAGAATCAAATGATATATCAAATGAAGTTCTCACGAGATGTCACAAGTCCATAACGAAGTTGGGAACAATGATCGTTGCGGGTATGCTGAGATCCCAAATTTTCACCATATTTCCACAAAATGGTAAAAGCTTACTTACTTAAACAGTATTAGCAATTAACGATAGAAACACATAGAATGTGAAACAAACTAAGAATGAGAAACAAAGAATCAAATGATGTATCAAATGAAGCTCTAACGTGATGTCACAAGTCCATAACGAAGTTCGGAACAATGATCGTTGCGGGTATGCTGAGGTCTTCGGTTTAATACATAAGTACCCTTTTTCTTTTTTCCAATAAAAGCTTTGGCAATTCTTCCACAGATGGGCGCACAGCTCATTTCTCACAGCTAAGTCAGCGGAACGCTAGCACAGCTCCGTGAGCACGTAGCGGAAGCATCAAGTTACTGTTTTCGATGTGGCAACAGATCTGTTGTTGCTTACATTCGAATGCAAACAGCATGGGAAGTGACAAAGTGGTTATCTTTGCATTCTGTGCTTATTTTTTTATTCATCATGAAAACTAACGTTGCTTTTATCAAAAAAAATATTTCATGGATTACATGAAAAACAATAACGGAGATGCTGAAAAAGAACTAAAAAAAAAAAAAATGAACTTACCAATATCTACATTCGGAGAGTGATAAAAAGTTTACTTTCGTATTTACAAGTAGTATTTTAATTCGTATTTACAAATATATAGAAAAAGACAATTTTAAAACAAAAGCATCGAAGTTCATTGCCATTCGTGATTTCTTATTATTTGAAGCATTTTTTCAAAGATGTCTGTGCTCCCGGCACTACATTCCCTTCGGAATATGAATTTCATCAATCGATCACCTAGATTGTTTTTATGTACACCTTGCTTCATTATCTTACGTTTTAAATGACTCCAAAAACATGCGTTCCAATGTAAACAACAACAGGGCTAACCTTCCGAAAGCGGCCTGCTCCGATAGATGGCACCACGGTAGCAAGCTACTTACGTCACTTTGTTCTCTGTCTCTGCTCCTGTGTTACATAAGTTTTTTTCGATCTCTACTACTCCTGTGATATGTGGAACTGAAGGAAGTTCTTTAATGAAGTTTTTTTTTTTTTTTTTGATTGGAGGTTTAACGACCACTGGAGGTTTAACGACCACCGTGAGCAACTCAGTGGGCTATAAGCAGTCGCCCGTCCCTAATTTAGGGTCACTGATTCCAGGGAAGGAAAAGAGCCAGTGCTGTAAGACAAACACAACATCCATGCCTGACCGGGATTCTTCTTGTTCTTGTTTTCTTGATTGGAGGTTTAACGACCACCGTGAGCAACTCAATGGGCTATAAGCAGTCGCCCGTCCCTAATTTAGGGTCACTGGTTCCAGGGAAGGGAGAGAGCCAGTGCCGTAAGACAAACACAACATCCATGCCTCACCGGGATTCGAACCCGGACCCCGTTCGGACGAATGATCAGAGGCCAACGCCTTAGACCACTGCGCCACCAGGATTCGAACCCGGACCCCTTACGGGCGAATGATCAGAGGCTAACGCCTTAGACCACTGCGCCACCGGGGCGGCTTAATGAAGTTTGGAAGGATGAGGATACCTCTATTTCATGGTGTGAAGAACAGGGTTTGTTTCCCACCTCCAAAAGATGTTCTGAGGGCCATCTCATGACTTTACGTGTCGATGCATCTCATCGTTTAGGACAATTTCAGGTGTCGGAAGAAGCACACTTCAGGGAATGACGAGTACTCTTCCTGTACACTTGGTACGTGGTTTTCTTATGCTCACATTCCTATGGATATAGTGATGATTCTGACATATTGTTTCGCCAAAGGATTGTCTTACGATGAGGCGATTGAACATCCATATTATTTGCTTCCTTTGCCAATTTCACAAAGAAACGCTATGCTTCACGATGTAATAACATGTCGCCATCTATCGTCGCTCCAGAAAACTATTTCTGGGCCACATTCGGAAGGTTTACCCAACAACGGATCTGTTGCCACATCAAAAACAGTAGCTTGATGCTTTCGCTACATGCGCCTGGAGCTATGCTAGCGTTCCGCTGCATTAGCTGTGAGAAATGAGCAGTGCGCCCATCTGTGGAATAGCCAAATCTTAACCTTTCTTTTAAACTCAATACTGAGTGTGAGGAGGCTGCATGTAAATAAGGTGGAGCAATACATGTGGTACAGGGAACTACTTCAAAGTGTATATAGATCATGATAAGTTACTTTATTTTGAGAGGTTGCAAAAATAACATTTAGTTTTATTTAACATAATTTTTTTTTTCTTATAATGTCACTTAACGGATATTGGTAATGCCAGCACATATCACTCATCTACTCAGAAGACAATCTTGCAACAATATTTGGGTTATTTGGAGTAAACCATTTTAAGTACTTTAATTTTGAATCTATACTGAGAATAAAGAAAACATAGTGGCTATTTAATGCCACGATACAGATGCCACCGCATCATTCTGATGAGAATATCTTTCAGCAATGTTCTCCTGCCTCGACTCTGCCACAGTGTTAACAGAATTTACATTTTTTTTTTTTTTTTTTTTTTTTGGTCGGAGGTTTAATGACCACCGTGAGCAACTCAATGGGCTATAAGCAGTAGCCTGTCCCTAATTTTGGGTACCTGGTTCCACGGAAGAAAGAGAGCCAGTGTCGCAAGACAAACACAACATCCATGCCTCACCGGGATTCGAACCCGGACCCAGTACGGACAAATGATCAGAAGCCATCGCTTAGACCACTGCGCCACCGGGGCAGCTAAAACAGTTCGTTTGGGTATAACGACAGGTAAAATATTTGCGCACCCTGGTATGAAAATCGAACCTCAGCAGGCATCATACAGTAAGATTTATAAGCAAAAAGAAAAACCGCATAACTAAATGGCCATAATCAGCCGAAAAAACATTGCATGTAAGTGATCACCATGTAATTGCGTACCATCAGAAATATCGTAATACATGACGCTATAGTTGGACTAAACAGAAAACGAAATAAACCCAAAGTACTTACTTCGGCATTGTAACAATTTAATACAGCAACTTCATATAAACTACCAGCTTCTTCATAAAACGAATGTTTCCTGATTCCTTATTGTATCAGGATCCTAAAGCAGTTGACGAAGCACGCAGCTTACATGTTTAAATTTGCCAAAATAAAATTTGAACACCGCACCTACTTCTTTCTATTTAACCGCCATTTGCAATAGATGATGATGATGGTGACGAATTTTTTGTTGTTGTTGTTGTTGTTGTTTTTTAATAAGACGATGAGGCTTATAGACAAAGTTTATGCCTCACAGCAACTAGTTGGCCATGCGGAAATAGCTAAAATATCTCCTGATCATTAAGACACGAAGATGCACGACCAGCCACAGAGGAGAACCTCCTTGCTACCAGCACGTGAAGTCACAGTAGCAGCACAAAAGTCCATCAAAGGGGCACGCTCATGAGAAGGAATGTTAGAACAGGAGCGTCCTCACAGAGAAACGTCTGGAGAGAGTAATAAATTTCTCCATGGCCCGAACTTTACGTTTTGCCACGGAAGCGTCCCGAAAGTCCAACAAAGAATACATTTGAGCAGAGACGGAAGTTGAGGAAGCAGGGGTTGTCACTCCAAAACAAACCCTCCGATATGCACTGTACGCAGGGCAGGAGAGGAGGAAGTGAGGAACAGTCTCAGGCCCGGAGCGACAGAAGCACATCGGGGAAGAACGTTTTCGAATCAGAAAGAGGTAGCTGTTTAAAGGTGCCGTGTCCGTGCGTAATTTTTGAATTATGATTGCTGAGGAACTTCGATAACAGTGTTCGCTAGGCCATCTGTGACGGAAGCTGATGAACGGATACAGCTCTGCCCACCCGGACGAAAGCCAGGCTGAATCAGAAGCGGAGATGAGCATGTTACCACTGTGCCGAGCAGCGTCGGAGGCTGTAACTGGGGGAAACAGGGCCAGGCCCTCAGCATAACCCCGTCGGGCGGCAGCGTCAGCGGCCTCATTCGCTGGAAGACCAACACGAGCCGGGCACCAAACGAGCACAATGTCCTCGTAGAAAGAGCGGAGGCGTTGAAGAGAATCATGCAGAAGAACGATAATGTCTTGAGATTTGCGATTTAATGCCAACAAGGCCTGTAGAACAGAACGACTATCCGTAAGCAGCAAGAGGCCACCGCACGGGCCGGGAGCAAATTCAAGCGCTGATATTAGAGCCCACGCTTCAGCCGAGAACACTGAGGAAATAGTCGAGAAGGAGAACGAACGGCTGGATTTGTTCCGTGGAAAAAAATGCCCGATCGGTACCGAGGAGTTAATCTTCGAAGCGTCAGTAGCAATGATGTGGTGCGACGCTGAGAACTGGGCCAAGAACACCCCAAAGCAATGTCTGAGAAGCATCGGATGCAGATATCGTTACTGAAAAGGGAGACCCGAGCAAATAATCGAGTAGCAGGGTGCAGACGAAACAGTAGGGGCCGGCGGAGCCTGAAGAAGATCGCTGTTGACGAAAAACGGCTCCTGTCGGAAGCGACTGAGCACGATTTCAAGGGAAAAGCCATGGGGTTTCCAAGCGTAGAATGACAAGGCGTCCTCTTCCAGAAGAAGATGAGCGATAGGCGAACGCCGACCCATCGACAAGTGGCGGTACAAAAACCGGACTGTCAGGAGGGTGATTCGAGAACGCACGCTAGCGATTCCACATTCGGCACGCAAGACCGCCACAGGCGTCGAACGAGGGAGGTGAATGGCTGCACGGAGTGCATGGTTGAGCAAAACTTCTAGAGCGTCGTAGAGATAGGTGGGGGAGGCGAACAGGACCGGAGCCGCATATTCCAGAATAGGTCGAATCACAGCAACGACAAAGGCGACAGCGTTGGGGAAGCCAAGACCCCACCGGCGATGACAAACAACTTTAACAGCAGACAAAGCTCCGAAGACTGACTTCTTAACGTGCATGAGGTGTGAAGACCAGGTCAGGGAGGAATTAAACCAGACCCCTAAAATCTTGATGGAGGACTGCCAAGTCACTGAGTCAGAGCCCAGCAGTAAAGGAGGAGCAGGCGACCGGCGCTTACGAGAAAAGTCAACCGCGAAGCTTTTAGAAGGAGAGAGACGTAAATCCCAGGAAGATGCCCACTGAACAATGGAATCCAAAGAGGATTGCATATAGCTAAGTGCCGCCGCCCGGTTGGGACTATAGGAAACTATAAAAATATCATCTGCAAATAAGAACATATGCGCATTCGGATGACAGCAATCAACCACATCATCAATGTATAAGTTAAAAAGGATAGGTGAAATGGAGCTACCCTGAGGAACACCTCGACACTGCGGAAAGGAGGAAGACACCGTTCCCCGCCAACGAACGCGAAATCTGCGACGAGGAAGGTAGTCAGCCAGCCAACGGAGAAGACGACCACAAACACCCAGAGACGCCAATTTCCCTAGGAGAGCAGGATGACAGACCGAATCATATGCCACCTGAAGATCCAAAGACACCAGAAAAACATAATTATGTTGAGCTCGAGCCACCAGAAGATGACGTTGGATCGACAGAAGGCACGCCGATGTGGAACGTCCTGGCAAAAATGCGAATTGCAGCTTGCTGATCCGTTGATGAGAGATAATGAAGTCTGTTAGGCAAGAGACCAGGACTTTCTCCAAGATCTTCGAAAAAACTGAAGTGAGAGTGATCATTCGGTACGAAGGTAAGTCGAGAGCAGGTTTGTTAGGCTTCTTTATTGGAATCACCCAGGACTCTTTCCAGCATGAAGGATGAACGCCGGCAGACCAAAAGAGGTTAAGGAGGTCAACCAGCCAAGACGAATTCCACCTCCATATACGTCTCACCAGTTCGTAAGTACATCCATCAGGGCCGGGTGCAGAGCGTCGGGGCGATCCATTAATAGCCCTGGCAACTTCACCGGCAGTAAGTAACGCATCCATCTTAAGAGAAGAGTCATCAAGATCAATAGAAAATGAATGCACCGAACAGCCAGAGGCTGTCGGAAAAGAGTTCACCAAACGCCGAAGCCTGCTCCGCCGGATCAGCAACAAGGAAATCGTCAATCCGAAGTAGCAGGTGATCCGGGCTCGGACCAACATGAGATTTCAGATTGCGCAAGAGGGAGAGAACGAAGCCTGGCCTCGAGGTGTCGTTGCATTGTGCCTTATAGTAGGCACGTCTCTTAAGAATAAGTAGGTGGCGAAGATTCCGTTCTTCCTGCCGATATAATGACCAAGAGAAGAGGCAGGCGGACGACTTGGCATAGTGAAGGAGGCGGCGTTTCTTGCGAAGCCGCTGAGCACAATCGAAGTCCCACCAGGGAGACCAACGTCGACGCTGACCGCTGGGCCGACGAGAAGCGTGGAGAATCAGGGAAATGCGGTCCAGGATCAGAGCGGCACCGTCAGGAGTGGAAGGAAGGTCACCACGGATAATCTTCTGGATAGAAGGCCAAGCCACTGACCAAGCAACTGGTTGCAGACCCAGTGAAGGAGAGGGAGGGAGTCAAACATCCCTGCCTCTAATGTTGTTATGACAGGATGATGGGTGCTACCGGAAAGGTCACTATCCACAGACCAGGAGCAGTACGGAACCAGCTGAGGAGAGCACATGGTGAGGTCCAAAACAGAACAACTTGACCCCCTGAAAAACGTAGAAGCCCCGGAGTTTAGGAGACAAAGATCCTGCGAGCAAAGCCAGCCCACGAACTCAGTACCGGAGAAGCAGAACCCCAGCTAGGCTCGGAGAAGCAGAACCCCAGCTAGGGTGATAAATATTGAAATCCCCAACCACCATGCAACAATCAGTGAGCAGGTGTTCGATCCGTCCAAGCAAGAGCGCCGAGAGGGGAGGAGAGGAGAGGGAATGTATATATTAATAATCCTGAGCGTGGTGTCGCCAGAGAAGATATCCGTCGCAAGAAGCTGTTCGTTCGAATCCGAGCTGAAGATGTCCACCAATCTGGAAGAGATATCCGACCTAACTGCGATTACGAGGCCACCCCCAACCTTCCCCCCGATCCCTCCTATACACCGTACGGGCTGGGAGGGAAAAGAGAGACCAGGAGATAGCCAGGATTCTTGGATAGTCAAAATCGTGGCTGTAGAAAAAATAGAACTGTCGGTGAAATAAGGTCTTTTGGAGCGAAGGGACTGCGCATTCCATTGGACCAGCGACCAACTATTCATGAAGAGAAAAGTGATCCGCTAGGCCAAATGCCGTCTTGAACCGCATGGAACAGAGGCCACAAATAAACTTACCGTCGTCACGATGAGCTTTTAGGTGTGACAGAAAGGCAGGACGAGAAGAGAAGGGCATGGAGGACACGAGAAGGTTCTGGAGTGAGAAAGTTTGACGGATTCCGCAGCAGACTCCACATACGGAACCACAGATTCTTCGCATGACAGGAATTCATCGGTGCTGAGGCCAGAGTCAGGAGGTTGCTCAGTAGGCACTGAAGAAGCTGGGCACGCTGCAACTGTAGTAGGAGGATTCTGCAAAATTTCAGCCTGTGGCACCTGTGCAACGGATGATGTGGGGCCAGCATGTAGGGAAGCAGGTGAAAGAAGATTCGTCAAAGAGACCAATCTACTGGTGAGTTTAGAGAAAATGTCCAGAAGCTGAGGGAATGCAGAGGAGCAAGCACACGGAGGTTGAGCCTGAGTCGCCACCGCCGCCGCATATGAGGCCTGGTGGACTTGACGCACAGAGTCCCGAGCTTCTGGATGGCTGAGATGCTTCGAAGCCATAATATCTAGGATTTGCTTTTCTTGGAGGTAAATTGGGCAGTTCGTGTCAGAAGCAGGATTAGAGCCCTTGCATAATACGCACTGGAAGCTCGACGCCGAGCATACCGAAGAGTCGTGTCCTTCACCACAACGAGAACAGCGAGCGGCACTACGACAGGTTGACAGCAGATGTCCATAACGCTGACAGTTTTTACACTGCCTAGGCGAATCCAAGAATGGTCTGACCGCACATCTGGAATACCACAGATAGATAGTGTCACGGTTAGTAAAGCACAGTTCTTCCACTAGGACCGAAGATGTAGGGACCCTCGAGGAATTTACCGAACGTCGGAACCGAACAACACGAAGACAGTTCACACCACGGTCCAACAGTTCTGAAGCAATTTCATCAACAGGGGCTTCAGTGTCCACATCTCGAACTAGAAACTTCGTTGTCATAAGCTTAGTAAGAACCTGAGTTTTGACAAGTACCTGAAGAAAATTAGAAAGTTGACAAATTTCCAGCAAGCAAATGAGATTCGAGGAACGCACCAATAAGTCACCCGAACGTAAAAACTGAACGTCTGAAATCGAGTCATGCATTGAAATATTGTCCACGAAGAACCTCTTCAACAACATGGGACGGACTCTGGGTAGCTTCCAAGAAGTCGCGGAAATAAGTATTTAACCACGAGTCACTCCGCTCGCAAATGCCCTACGCAGCAATTCCTGAGACCATTGAATCGAACAAACAAAATCATTAACTGGCACTATCAAACCACTCAGCTGAGGAAGCTCATCATACGGTGAAGAACGCATCCTTTTAGCTGGAGTCGAGGAATCAGAGTCCCCCATCCCCGCCGGACCCACCGGCGTCAGCTAGGGCCCACCCCGAATCAACAGACCACAACAGACAAGAGCATGCGAAGGCAAATATCCTACCTTGGATATGGGAAGAACCAACCGCCTGCAAAACTTTAGCAGGCAAAGAAACGAAAATAGAAGAGGAAACAGCAAGCCGCTGTTTCAAAAATGCAACGAAACAAGAACGCTTTCGCCAACGACGACACACCCAAAAAAACACAGAATCCTACGGGGTTCACCGACTAGAAACAGGAGAGCCAACTTCACACCAGCCAACCGTTGCCACCGTGGTCGGACAACCATCTATGACCTACCTCTTCCGATTCTGGACTCTTTAGTAACCGTCATTTGCAATAGATGATGATGATGATGGGGGTGGCAAGGCTGAACTGTATTGAAGAACGGGCTATAACATTAACGTTGAAGACAATAGACTTTTGGTGATTGGCCAGTGGGCATTAGGGACGATTTCAGCCTTTAGTTGGCACTGCGTCCCAAGGTATAAACAACTTAGTTTCCACGTTGTTTGAATTGCTATATTGTGTATGTTGGTCGTTTTTTCTTGTGTTTCTTTTAAAAAAACCTTACAGTTTTAAAACCAAACTGTTGTTTTCACAACAAAATCTAACCCATTTTCAAAATGGTTTACTGTTGTGTGCCGATATGCAGATCTTCTGAGAAGAAAAACGTGGGATTTTCATTCCATGAGTTTCCCTCAAATCAGAACCTAAAGCAACTGTTGCTGAAAGCAATATCTCGTCAGGATTTTGCTCCAAATGACAAGTTACCTTCAACTGTTGTTTGTGGTAAGCATTTTCATTCTGATAATTACGTACCTAATTCAATTTTTGAAAAAAACCTCAGCTATATAAACTCATATTAAGTAAAATAGTAGGTAAATGTATAGGTTTGCATTTTAAATTACTTCGTCGGAAAAATATTAGTACTTCGGAAAAGTGCGACGTACAGGTTTTAGATTTTGAAAATTAATGGCAAATTGTGCAGAAATTTTCTGTTTCAAATGTCTTTTAAAGATTTTTATTTTAACATTTACCTGTACGTTCGATACCTTAGGCCTACGGCAGCGTCTCTTCACATCATCGAACTTGCAGGTAAATGTTACGATAAAAATCTTTGAAAGACATTTAAAATACGAAATTTCTGCACCATTTGCCATTAATTTCCATACTCTAAAATCTGTACGTCGCACTTCTTCCAGGTACTAACATTTTTCCGACGAAATAATTTAAGACGCTAATCTACACATTTACCAAAATCTCAGCCCTATATCGTTTGAGAATAAAGGAGGAATGAGATTTATACATGAATTACACCAGTTCCTACAGAAAAATTCTCTTGCCCAAAGTACTACGAATTCAGAATACAAATATCCATCTGTTAATGTGAAAGTGAATATAAATAAAATCTCAAATGTAAATAATGATACGGAATCAGTTTGTTAATGCGAACAACGTCAATAGATGGCGCTGCGATCCCAACTCATCTTTTCTGTCCTCGCTGTTTTTGCTAAATGTTACAGCCTGATAGGATCGAGTTCAGCCTTGGTGGTGGTGACGACACCATTGCCAACTCCTTTAATCAAGAAGCATGATGATCATATGTAGAGGATTTTAGGAAGGGAGTGTCTGACCCTAGGTCTTAAACAACCCTTAGAAATAGGAAACTAGGAGATTTGGGCTAGAGCGCCCGATTGGAAAGTGACACGGAAGCGAAGTAGAAAGGGGGAGGAAGAGAGGAAGACGCCCTTATTTATTACTGGGGGGCCAGTACCCGGAGTACGACGGGTTAACGTGCCCATCCAACGCACGGCGGGTATTTAGTGGATCGAGCGTTCGTACCTACCTGGGGTCGAACCTGAGGCCATTCCCGTGGCAGTCAAGAACATTGCCCACTCCACCACCCGCGGCCCCATAATCAAGAATCAGCTAATTCTAAGGAGGTTATATTACTAGAGACACCACTCCCATCCACGCAGCATTGGCCGCCATAAGCAAGGCTGAACTGGATCCTATCAGGCTCTGACATTAAGCAAAAACAGCGAGAACAGAAAAGATGAGTTGGGACGCAGCGACGTAGTTTGCATAAACAAACTGATTCCGTATTATTATTTCCATTTGAGATTTTATTTATATTCACTTTCACATGAATAGATGGATATTTGCATTCTGAATTCGTAGTACTTGAGCAAGATAATTTTTCTGTAGGAACTGGTGTAATTTATGTGTAAATCTCATTCCTCCTTTATTCTTCAACAATCTAGGGCTCAGGTTTTGGTAAATGTGTAGATTAGCGTCTTAAATTATTTCGTCGGAAAAATGTTAGTACCTGGAAAAAGTGCGACGTACAGATTCTAGAGTGTGGAAATGAATGGCAAATGGTGCAGAAACTTTGTATTTTAAATGTTTTTAAAGATTTTTATCGTAAAATTTACCTATAAGTTCGATACTGTAAAGAGACGCTGCCGTAGGCCTAACGCGTCGAACTTACAGGTAAATGTTACGATAAAAATATTTAAAAGACATTTGAAACAGGAAATTTCGGCACCATTTGCCATTAATTCCCATAATCTAAAATCTGTACGTCGCACTTTTCCCAGGTACTACTATTTTTCCGACGAAATAATTTAAAACCCAAATCTACACATTTACCTACTATTTTACTTAATATGAGTTTACATAGCTCAGGTTTTTTTCTAAAATTGAATTAGGTACGTAATTGGCAGAATGGAAATGCTAATCACAAACAACAGTTGAAGGTAACTTGTCATTTGGAGCAAAATCTTGACGAGATATTGCTTTCAGCAACAGTTACTTTAGGTTCTCATCTGAGGGAAACCCATGGAATGAAAATCCCACGTTTTTCTTCTCAGAAGATGTGCATTTTGGCACACAACAGTAAACCATTTTGAAAATGGGTTAGATTTTATTGTGAAAACAACAGTTTGGTTTTAAAACTGTAAGGTTTTTTAAAAAGAAACACAAGAAAAAACGACGAACATACACAATCTCGCAATTCAAACAACGCGGAAACTAAGTTGTTCATACCTTGGGACGCAGTGCCATCTCACGGCTGAAATCGTCCCTAACGCCCACTGGCCAATCACCAAAAGTCTATTGTCCTCAACGTTAGTTATAGCATGTTCTTCATTCAGTTCAACCATGGCTTTCTGCGATTAATCGTATAATACTAGGCTATGCCAGTTCGCTATCCCTTATGTACAAGCAAAAGTTCATATTCTTGCCCCTGCATAAAATCGGCGCTGATTCGCGACCCCTAGGATGTTTGTTTACCATTGAATGCAATGCAAAATTGTGGGTATTTTATCTATGCCCTTTGCCAATAATTTAGCTCACTTTCACAATTTAAAATTGAGTAACCAATCTGTTATTTATTCTTGTTGTATGACTCTTAATTTATAATGTTTATCATTTTCTAAACGTGTATACGAGAAAGTTTTTCGTGCATGCTTCCCAGGAATGGTTCAGGAAATCTAGTTATTTTACTCCGAAGTTAGACTAAAATTACAACATGTTTATGCAACTTTTGGCTGTCTGCAGCATGCCGAACATAGTATTTTAAAAAACGATAATCGTTTTTCGAGATGTTTAAGGGTAAAGGCTGCTAACATTTTCTAACAAGAGGAGCTCATTTTCTGAATATACCCCTATAAGTAAAGAAAGCCATGACTTCAAAGAATTTAAATTCCACAAACATTGAATGAGAATATTTTATGACAACAGTACTAGATAACTGCGGTACCATTCATGGCGTACAGTAATGAGCTATGTTCAATATTTCTGCAAAAAATGTGCCAGTAAAAAATTAAGTTTTCACACATGTTCTGATTTTTTTGTGTTTCCTATTGTTAATTAAAATTTGAAAAGAAAAACGAAGTGACGTTTTGATTACCATAGCTCTGCAGAATGAATAATTACCAAAATGAACTAAACCATGATAACAACCAACAGAGTGTAAAATATTGTTTGGGTTTGTTTTTTTTTGTACACCAAGAAATTCCTTTAAGTAATGTATTGACTTAAAGTTGTAGAATCCTACTGCGCTGTCTACTTAAAGTTCTAATGACCATTAAGTAGAGAGCAGAGTAGGACCCTACAACTTTATTGATACAGTTGTGCAGCAATATAAATTCAGTAACAATCAAAACTGAAATATAAAAAAATACACAAAAATGTCTTCTTGTGCACAAGCATGTTTTGTTTTGAACTTTAATAAATTCTCAACTCAAAAGTACATGACATGTATAATTATATATATCTTACATCAACAGCAGTGGTATAAGCCATACAATGAAGGAGGTTTTCTAAGTTTAAGTATGCAAAAATACTCAAATCATTTTCAATGCAAAGTACAGTTTCATGTATTAGGTTTCAGCAGGTTAACCAATATATATATATATTTTTTATTGCAGGTTTTTTTTTTTTGGTTGGAGGTTTAACGACCACCGTGAGCAACTCAATGGGCTATAAGCAGTCGCCCGTCCCTAATTTAGGGCCACTGGTTCCAGGGAAGGGAGAGAGCCAGTGCCGAAAGACAAACACAACATTCATGCCTCACCGGGATTCGAACCTGGACCCCTTTGGGATGAATTATCAGAGGCCATCGCTTAGACCACTGCGCCACCGGGGCGTCAAAAATTCTTTACCTCAGATCATTTTTACAGTGGTTATCATGGTAAGACACAATGGCACACTCTGTGAAGATGGCCCTAGCCCTCCCCAAGAGGTAACCCTTTTTTAAATATATATTTTATGAACCATTAGAAACACATTTTAATATGGCGGAGATATTTTTATTGCTTTACAATATATTATTTCAGATGTTTTCTACGGGGTATTTTAATTTGCATCTTCAATATTGTGGATCACCCACGTAAAGAAATCCTAGGTGCACCACTGCTACAACATAATGCATTCCAGAAGGTAATGAATTAATCATATGCCAAAACTCACTGTTATACACTGGTGGAAAGTGAAAAAAGAACACCAAGAAGGAATTGGCGGACGATCATGAAATTTACATATGTTAATGGGGTCGAGTTTATTTATTTATTTATTTATTTGATTGGAGGTTTAACGACCACCGTGAACAACTCAATGGGCTATAAGCAGTCGCCCGTCCCTAATTTAGGGTCACTGGTTCCAGGGAAGGGAGAGAACCAGTGCCGTAATACAAACGCAACATCCATGCCACACCGGGATTCGAACCCGGACCCCGTTCGGACGAACGATCAGAGGCCATCGCTTAGACCACTGCGCCACCGGGGCGGCCTGGATCGAGTTTACGTAGATGTGATGTTAATTTCGGGACAAACCGGTGAGCGCTTACGCCACAGCACGGCATAATATGAAAATTATCGTCGGTGGTATTTAAGGAGTACGGCGAAGTGAATGTAATCAGTCGTCGGCGTATGGACACGTGCGAAGACCCCGAGGAAGACGGTGTACTTACGTATTTTCGGTCTCGTGCAGTAGTGAAGAGCAAAGTACGTGGGAGAAATCCTACTCGTAATTTAGCTGCATGGAGTTGAGTTGCTTCGTCACTAAGTAGTTCTCATATAGTTTGTGGTCGTCAAGGATTTGACTGGGAGTTATTTTTATTTCTTGTTCTTTAAACTTCAAGTTAGAAGCTTTATTTTTGTTTTCCGGTTCCAGGCCAACCGGGGCTCTGTGCCTCCGGAATGGCGAACTTTTTGAACCGACCTGAAAGCATTCAGGTTACTCATAATGGGAAGTACCCCAATGTCAATATTCTTAAGGAATTAGTCGACAAACTTGATTATCCGGAACATTTACACACAGTCCAGCGACTTAACAATGGACTTTTCGCAGTGCGTTTCCAAACTGCTGCACAAACACTGCACTACCTTGAGCACCCCTTGACAACCTACAAGGACGTTGCGGTGAACATTTCGCCAGTAGATGACGGCATTCGTACCGTCTATGTCAAACTCGTGCCCATTGGCATCCCTAATGAGAAGATCTCTGGGGCACTTACAGGATATGGGGAGATTGTCACCCCCATTCAGAATGAGCGGCACACACTCAAAGGTCTGGGACATGTTTATACTGGCACAAGTATTGTTCGCCTGCGTATGACAAAGCCAGTACCCAATTTCCTTCAAGTGGGCCGTTGGAAGGCCATGGTCACATATGCTGGCATGATATGCACAACCGTAGATCCGGTAATGCTGGCCACATTGCTCCTCAGTGCCCGTCCCGAGCTTGCCCCAACTGTAGTACGGTGGTGCACTTAGAGATCTCGTGTGAGCAAGCCTGCTCCAAGTGCGGTGCGGATTCTCACACCAAATCCAGATGCACATAGTCATCCTTCGCAGATGTTGTAGCTAGGCCTTCAACAGCTCTCCTTGTTTTCAATGAGGAGTTTCCAGAGCTACCCTCCACCAGTACTATTGTTGTTCCCGGGGACTCTGGTGTTCCTGATGCAGTTGTTACCATGGACCCGGAACATGTTGCTTCGCCGCCCCGGTGCGCAGTGGTCTAAGGCGTTGGCCTCTGATCATTCGTCCGAAAGGGGTCCGGGTTCGAATCCCGGTGAGGCATGGATGTTGTGTTTGTCTTACGACACTGGCTCTCTCCCTTCCCTGGAACCAGTGACCCTAAATTAGGGACGGGCGACTGCTTATAGCCCATTGAGTTGCTCACGGTGGTCGTTAAACCTCCAAAAAAAAAAAAAAAAAAAAAAAAAACATGTTGCTTCTTTGAAATTACCGGTTGTCATACCTGTCGATCCGCCTTCCGAGAATGTCGTGACTTCTGTTAATCAAGAGACCTTGGTTGTTGACAGCCGCGTCGATCCTGAAGCTTCTCCTGCTGTTTCACCAGTGCAAGATCTAGAGGTTCTTGAAATGCCATCTACAGAGGTCACCTCACTGCCTCTAGCCGTTGAATCGGCTGTTGTTATTAAGTCTGAGCCTCCCATGGACGCCGACGTATGTACCGAGGTCCATGTGCCTCATTCACCTGATTCTTCTGACTCCCAAGTCGGACTTGTTACCACTGTTGCATTTACAGAGGTTATTTCGGATGATGGCCGCTCCGGTGGCGCAGTGGTCTAAGGCGCTGGCCTCTGATCATTCGTCCGTAAGGGGTCCGGGTTCGAATCCCGGTCAGGCATGGATGTTGTGTTTGTCTTACGGCACTGGCTCTCTCCCTTCCCTGGAACCAGTGACCCTAAATTAGGGACGGGCGACTGCTTATAGCATTGAGTTGCTCACGGTGGTCGTTAAACATACGATCAAAAAAAAAAAAAAATTTCGGATGATGACAACATTTACATAGATTCCGTTGATGATGTTGCTTTCACCTCTCCTGTCGGAACTGTCTCCCTCCCTTCCACCTCCGGGGACAAGGTTGTACCAGTCATCCATTCCAGCAGGCCGCCGGGACGTGTTCCTGTTACCATCCACAATGTTACTCCTACCAGAGACTCTCGTCCTGCTGACCATTCCTTCCGTCAACAACGACAGTCTTCTCCGTCATCGGAGGGCAGGACTCGCGGCGGCCGTTCGTAAAGTGTTCACCCTGGCCGTCGGGAAAGATCTCCCGCCCAACTGGAGGAAGGGGAACTTCACCCTGGCCGTCGGGAAAGATCCACCGTCCAACTGGAGGAAGGGGAACTTCACCCAAGTAGCCGCCGACGGAACCGTCGCCGGAATCACAACCGTTCCAGCTCTGGAGATTGGCATCGTCAGTTCTAAGTGCCGGTCCACGTTTCTAAAACGGGTGGGCTAATTTGAATCTACCCTCCTTACTGCCTTTGTTTTGTGTATTTTTGTATTTCAATTATCTGCTTAACCTTCAACCTTAAAGTTTCAACATTAAATATTCAGGGACTTCGGTCCCGGTCAGTAAGGCGTTAGCTCATCGGCTGGATTATGACCCAGGATATTGATATCCTGTGTGTCCAGGAAACGTTTTTTCACAATTTTAGGCATGTTTCGGATTTTCGTCATTACACTAATGCCCCGTGCTCGTTTAGTCTTTCTCCGACTAGTCACAGCGGCGTCGGAATTATTGTCAACCCTAACTTCAAGGGTCGACAACTGAAATTTCAATATGATGACGAGGGTCGAGTGGCTGCTGTCAGCTTCGCCCTCTCTGAGTTTAAAATTCGCGTTATGTCAGCCTATGCGCCATTGGAACCCGCCCAACGGGGTAGATTCCTCAGGAGTTTTCCTTTTTTAGGGGTGGTGAAGACTTCCTCATTTTGGGGGTGACTATAATCTTGTTACGGAGCCTCTTGATAAACAGGGGGGTACCTGGCAGAGGGACTCGTCCCGGGCTGTCTTCTCCGGGTTCATGTCGGGGGCGGGGCTGGTGGACGCTTGACGTTCTACTCACCCTGGGGTCTTCGACTGGACTTGGACGGATGGCTCGGTTCGGGCCCGCCTGGACAGGATTCTTGTGGGGGGCCCTGGGGATTGTGACCTTGTATCTTTTGTTCATTGTGATGTTAATTCTGTGTTTCTCCGTGTGAGTGACCATCGTGCCGTTTCTGGTTAGATCGTTCTAACAGGGACCCGGACACGAACTCAGGGCCCGTGGAGGATGAATCTGAATCTTCTCGAAGATGATGACATCCTTTAGGGCCTTGAGAGGTTGCTTCGGGGTGAAATTCAGTCTGAGACTCATCACACTGGTGAGTGGTGGGAGGCGGTTAAACTTAAAGTGAAGTCTTATTTACAACTTCAGGGGAAACTTTCGGCTCGTCAGCGGCTTTTAGAGCGAACTCGTCTTGTCTGTATTTTGCGTGCATGCAAAGCCGGGCAGCAAAAGGGAGCGCAGAATGCTGGTATGATTGCTGAACTTCAAGCTCAGTTGACAGATTTACATTGTAAAACCGGCCAAAGATGCACACAGGACTCTATTTCACAAAATTTAGAAAACGAGATTTCACTTGCAAGTTTTTTTGCGAAATCTCGCAGAAACAAAATTATTTCCCAGGTAATTCCTGGCTTACAGCATGAGTCACGCTTCGTGACCTCTCAACCAGAAATTCACAATTTGGTTTTCTCGCGTTTCAGATACCTGTTTGCATCTGAAGAAGTGCAGCAGTCGTCCGTCGACTCTTGGGTCGCTTACGTGACCCAACTCGACGCCGCGGCTTCTGTGCTTACATCGGGCCCTGTCCGTATTTCTGAGGTGAGGCAAGCCATTGCCGGCTTGCGTAATGGTCGCAGTCCGGGTACTGATGGCATCCGTGTCGAATTTTATAAACGTTTTGTTGATTTGCTTGCTGAACCTCTATGTGATGTTTTTAATCATGTTCTGTCAACTGGGCAGTTAACCACAACGATGCGGCTTGGTCAGATCGTTTTGGTTAACGAGCGGCCTGATAGTCCTGGTCGTCATTTGGGAGAGTGGAGACCCATCACTCTTCTCAATTACGATTATAAGATTTTGGCTAAAGTCCTTGCTAACCGACTGATTAGGGTTATTTCTGGCCTAGTAGGCGTGTGCCAGGTTTCTAGAGTCCCGGGGTGAAGAATTTTTCAAAATTTAGTCCTCGTGCGGGACGGTATTCACTACCTCGACCGCAAGAGGTTGAAGTGCTGTATCCTTTCTTTGGATCAGAGCAAAGCCTTTGACAGGGTCTCTCACAAGTACCTTGTGACCCTGCTGGAGGCTTGTAACTTTAGCCAAGATTTTGTACACATGGTGAAGGTCTTGTATACTGATATCTTTAGTTTTATCCGAGTCAACGGTCGGCCTACGGACTGCTTTCCCATCCGGAGATGGGTCCGCCAAGGCTGCCCGTTGTTCATACTGAGCATTGAAACTCTCCTTAAGAAGATTCAATCTGCACCGAATATCTCTGGCATCCCAGTTCCGGGTTAGAGTTTAAAACAGCTGAGCTCAAATACCTTGCGTATGCAGATGACGTTGTTCTCTTCCTTCGGGATGAGATTTCCTTGAGAAATTTGTTTCATGTTTATGATGTTTATGCGGACAGTGCAGGCGCTGCTTTGAATGTGGATAAAACTAAAGCCTTGTGTTTTGGGGATTGGTTACCTGACGTTTTGCAGTTTGTAGGCTCAACCGATGATCCCATAATGATCCTCGGTGTTAACTTTGATAAAAAGGGTGCTCACTGCAAGACGTGGCTCTCTGTTCAACAGAAGCTCACGTTGGAATGTGCTTGGTGGGAGGGCTGCCAAATTTCTTTTTTTAATAGGGCTAAATTGGCTAACAGTCTCTTGGTTTCCAAAATTGCTTTTTGCGGTACCCTACAACCCCCGACGTACAGGGTCCTTTTGGCTCTAAATTCTCTAGTTTTTCGATTTGTTTGGGGAACTAGAGCTGTCCTTTCTCGTGATTGCCTGGTTCAACCAGTCCATCATGGGGGTGGATTTTTTGATTTTTTTTTTTGGATTGAAGGTTTAACGACCACCGTGAGCAACTCAATGGGCTATAAGCAGTCGCCCGTCCCTAATTTAGGGTCACTGGTTCCAGGGAAGGGAGAGAGCCAGTGCCGTAAGACAAACACAACATCCATGCCTCACCGGGATTCGAACCCGGACCCCTTTCGGACGAATGATCAGAGGCCATCGCTTAGACCACTGCTCCACCGGGGCGGCATCATGGGGGTGTTCGGCACATTTTTGCGTGGTGTCGCGCTTTGATGGTTTCTAATGTGGCCTACATCCTGAAAAGCGATTCTCATCCTAGCTTTAACTTCGCGTATTATTTCATTTCTTATAATCTTAGGTTATTTTCTTTCGCTTGTAACTACCTTGGGCCTAGAGCTCCGAGGCCCGGTGGACCACATGGCACTACCATTTGTGAGGCTAGATTGTTAACTATAGCCAGAACATCAGGTGTTCTTCTTGGCATGAACCCGATGCCCTTTATAATGTATTTTTGCCATCCTTTGCTCCACACATTCAGCGCAGGTTTCCCGCCTTGGGGATGAACTGGAGGGTCGCGTGGGCCAATGTTGCGTTTGCGGAAGGTCGTGTGCGTGACCTGCAGTGGCGCTTGGCCCATGGGGTGATTTTCACCCGTGATTCCCTTTTTCGTTGGGGAGTCGCCGACTCCCCGGACTGTCCCCACTGCGGACAGTCGGAGTCTTTATTCCACCGATTTGTGGAATGTAATTTTGTTCGAAAGGTTTGGCAACTTTTGTCTAGATGGATTTCTGTTAATATGTGTAATTTTAAAATTATTGTTTTTAAGCACCCGCTACCTGTTTTTTTTTTTTGAGGTTTAACGACCACCGTGAGCAACTCAATGGGCTATAAGCAGTCGCCCGTCCCTAATTTAGAGTCACTGGTTCCAGGGAAGGGAGAGAGCCAGTGCCGTAAGACAAACACAACATCCATGCCTCACCGGGATTCGAACCCGGACCCCTTCCGACGAATGATCAGAGGCCAACGCCTTAGACCACTGCGCCACCGGGGCTGCCCGCTACCTGTTTCCGGTCAGCGTGCTTATCGTTTAAAGGTGATCCTTGCTACTGCTTGTACTGTGTTACATGATACTGTTCTGTCTGACCACGTTAGGCTTGATTCGAATATGCCTGATGTGGTCGCCCTCTTTGTCAAGATCAGGTTGCGTGAGAGGGTGATTTCCGACTTTCACCACTGGCCGGAAGACGTTTTTCGCGTCCGATGGCTTTGTTGGTCTCCCTACGCAATAATGTGCTCTGCTTTCGGTTCTGAATGTGTTTTCTGTTGGAGCATGTCGCATGCCTGACGACCGCTGTTCTTTTTACTTGCTTGTCTAGATCCTGTGTTTGCATCATGAATTGTATTTACATGCTTTTTTACTGTGTATATATTGTCTTTGTCTGCATTTGTCTATGCTTGGCCCGCGCTTTTGTTCTGTCTGTTGTCTGTGGCAGGTGTTGTGCCTCTCGGACGACAGTTCAGACCACTTCCTGCGTCTTTGTCATGCCTCTCGGGCGGGGAGGGGTGTGAAAAATGACTTTTCATGCTTTTGTTTTGGTTGGAGGTGCTTAGTTGTGGGTCCACTTTTTCTCTAAGCACATCCACCCTGCTTTCAGAGATACTTCTTCCCTGGAAGTGTTATTGCTTGTGTTTCATCTTCCGAGTTTGGTAAGTAAGGTAAGTAGTTTCTTTTCCTTTCTTTTCTTTTTAGTGTGTGTATGTGTGTGTGTTTCACCTCGATGATGATAGTGCCTTGACTGACCCATAATATGGGTTTCAGCAGAACAGTGTATAGACTTGTGCTGTACCCCAGTTCACTAACTGAGAAGAAGCTGCAATGCCTGGACATGGAAGACGTGTACGATTTCAGCAGTTATCGGACTTTGAGCGAGGTAGTCTAGTCGAACTCCGCGAGGCCGGGTGGTCATATCGTCGTATTGCGGAGCGAATTGGACGGGAAGTATCAGTGGTGGTACGATGGTCCGAGGAACATTCCCACACGAGAAGACGTGGAACCGGGAGTCACAGACTGACTGATGAGCGGACCGATCGACGCATAAGAAGAGCGGCGTTGTCAAGCAAAATATCCACTGCGACGCAAATCCGAGCTGCCGTTTTTTTTGTTTTTTTATTGGAGGTTTAACGACCACCGTGAGCAACTCAATGGGCTATAAGCAGTCGCCCGTCCCTAATTTAGGGTCACTGGTTCCAGGGAAGGGAGAGAACCAGTGCCGTAAGACAAACACAACATCCATGCCACACCGGGATTCGAACCCGGACTCCGTTCGGACGAATGATCAGAGGCCATCGCTTAGACCACTGCGCCACCGGGGCGGCCGAGCTGGCCGTTGCACCTGAGGTGACTGTGCGAACAATCCGCAACCGTCTACTGGATGCATGCCTACCTTTGACTCAGGAGGGTCCCGCTTGAGCTGCGCAGTATCCGACGCGGTTAATTTGAAGCGGCGCAAGACGTAGGCGAGGACGCCCAGTCTTTCGGCTTCCCGCATCACTGTTTGTTTGCAATTGGTGTGATAGAGTTTCCGCTATGAACGTAATTGATGTGCAACTGTTTGAAGTTTGTATCTCTAGTTTGATGTTTATGTTGTGTTTATTTTGATACTTATTTACCACTGAGATTCATTGTTTGAGTATTTCGTAAGAAACGCAATAATGCCGGGTTGTGCAGTGGCCTGTTTTAGTATGTGCAATAGGAAAACCAAGAACACTGACATAGATTGAGTTCGTCATAATCAAGATTAGGAACTAAGTTTTATGTTCCTGAAAAGTCTATATCGGTATTAAATAAGTCCGAAAACGAAAGCGAAGCAAGATGTTATATTACCGTCTCCCGTTGTACGATATCTTAATATACTTACACACCAAATTGTAGTCTAAGGTCCAGTTGACACCTAAAATTATATATAATTTATGACTACAAAACTTGTGGTTTCGAGATAAAATAAAAATACCAACGTTTACCGCAATCAAAGGCTTATTATATATCTACTATAGTTTCGCAGAGCTATTGGCTCGGCATCATCAGGACGAATGGAGCGTAAACATTCAAGTCATTGTGAAATTTTATTTTATCAAGAATGCTGACATTATGCACCATGTATTTCCCAAGGATTTATCACTTCAAAAATTGTCAGGATTCCTTCAAAGTTTCTAATGCAAGAGTGTGTTCCCAACATTTCACACATGTTACGAGCGTGACTTAAAGGCAGAGTTACTTCGGGGTGACTAGCAGAAAAGTGTTGAAACCTGATGCTGTACATATATTAAACATTCCCACAAGCAATAATACTAGTACTAATAAGGTAAGTACGAGAACCAATATTGACATTTTAGGATCTGAGACCGCAACTCCAACTGCACTTAGATGTCATGACCGTAGAATTCGGAAGCGTGCATTGGAAACCCTTGTTAATCTATCTCCAAAGAAGAGGAATATTGGGGGGAGGGGGGATTTGGGATAGTATTCAGGTACCACCTTCTATTCCCTTTTTTTTTTTTTTTTGGTAGGAAAATGCATCAAAGGAATGGTGTCATGGAATATTCTGCCATCAGAAAGCTAAGTTTTTATTTATTTCAATTTTTCATTGTTTGTATGAATGCATGCAAATATTTGCAATTTTTCTGATGGCTTTTATATATGCTTATGTGAGAAAGAAAAGTTTTATTTAAATACATCTGTCATGGGAACATTGTTTTAAAGATCAAACCTGGAACGGAAAAGTTGTAGAATTAAATTAACACAGTATTAGTGGTAAGGAATATACCAACTTATTTGCTAGTCATTAATATAAAAAAATTAAATACACACACATATACGAGTATATATATATATATATATAAAACTTGGGGAGACCTTCGTCCAGCAGTGGATTGATAATGGTTGACAATGATTATGATATATATATATATATATATTCTATTAAGAAGAGACCTAAGCAAAAAAAATACATATATAATTTTGACTCACACCAAGTACAACATAGAAAAGGTTATGTGTCTACCGGTGTGAGTAAAAGGAGAAAAGATAAAAAAATAATAAAATAAAACAACTGAATGTAGAAGGTGTCGAGAATACTGAGCCTTGGCTTTATCAAGGACCAGCAAAAACTCTGCATTTTCTCACTTCCACAAAGACCTAGTTGGAAATGGGTTTCTGCAGGGCCATAGATGCAAGTAACATGCCCACCTAAAATTGTTATAAAATATATATATATATGTCATGTCCTCCTCAGAGTTGTATGACCTAGCACTAGTTAACAATTTCGCTTACATCCATAACCCTCCTGGCCCGACCCATGCTCTTCATCTGTTACTATTAAACAGAGAGAAGAAGATTAAAGAGAACTCAAGCTGTGAGAGTGACATAATAATTAGAAATAATTTTCAGCTATAACGAAATGCCAAGTTCGTCTGAGAGAGAATTTAAACCTGAAAAACAATGCAAAAGAAATCCAAATTTTTACATTGCAATTAAAAAAGGAAATATTAATTTTTTTAAAAATCAGAATTTTGAAAGAAAACTTGAGACTAAAACCCCTACTCTACAACTTCTGACAACACGAAAACGAGAATAAGTTAAAGACAATAATTAACTAAAGAAAACTTTGTGAAAGTTATATGACTTAAACAGTTAGTTGCAATATGTACAAAGTATTTCAGCAGTGCTTTAAGTGCATAATTAAGTAGTTATTAAGAACTTAACTACTTTGAAAATACAGCGCAAAGAAAAGGAACTATGCTTAGCCATCTGCTGTGCCTAAGTACCCAAAAGACGCGCAAAGTTACCAAGAAAAGAAAGAGTTAAAATCCGCTGAAATGTTAACAGACAAGCCAGTGCCTAAAAGCAGAAAAGCAAAAAATCAACAGAGAAAAAAAGTACACGAAGTACAAACATTGAACTTATAAAACCTAAAACCCAAATACAAGGAAGAGAGCTTACCTCTTGTGCAACTGAACTTTCTCCTCACAAGAGTAAAACATGGCTGACCTCTTCCCTAACACTTCTGCCACTCCCTAGTTGCTGGGGGGCAGTGTGGGTGGGGCTGATGGCCTCCTCATACAGAAAGAAACCAACTCGCGGAGATTTTAACCAGAGAAAAATATATATATATATAAACTTAAGACTGTGGATCTGTATGATCAGAAAGAGCAGAATTAACTCTCCAGAATACATGAGAAATATCATAAAATACACGAGTAGTGTATTTAATATTCTTTGCATGTATTAAATCACCTTAGTGAGCTTCTATAGATTAATCAGAATCTTATTAATTTTAATGTTAATTTTAATGTTAATGTTAATGTTTATATATATATATCATAATCATTGTCAACCATTATCAATCCACTGCTGGACGAAGGTCTCCCCAAGTATATATATATATATCATAATCATTGTCAACCATTATCAATCCACTGCTGGACGAAGGTCTCGTCAAGTATATATCATCATCATCATCATCATTGTCAACCATTATCAATCCACTGCTGGACGAAGGTCTCCCCAAGTATATATCATCATCATCATCATCATCATTGTCAACCATTATCAATCCACTGCTGGACGAAGGTCTCCCCAAGTTTCCTACACAACGGTCTGTCTTGTGCCAGTCTCCTCCATGTCACTCCCGCATATTTACGAATTTCATCCACCCATCTCCCATGTGGTCTTTTTCTGGGTCTTTTCCTGTCCCTTGGAATCCAATCTAAAATTTCGGCTGTCCATCTGTGGTCTGTCCTTCTGGCAGTATGTCCAGCCCATTGCCATTTCAGGGATTTAACTCTGATCATGATGTCTTCCACTCTCGTCATTTTTCGGATCCACGAGTTCCTCTTCTTATCTCTCCTGGTTATACCAAGCATGCACCTCTCCATGCTTTTTTGAGTTGTCTGCAGCCTTTGTATGTCTCTTTTAGTTAAGGTCCACGTCTCTGCACCATACGTAAGCACTGGAAGGATGCATTGATCAAACACTTTTCTTTTAAGACATAATGGCATATTGCTCTTGAAAATTATGCTGTTTCTTCCAAAAGCTCTCCAGGCAAGTTTTGTACGCCGATTAATTTATTCATCAATGTGACCCTCACTTGATATCTGCTGTCCAAGATAAACATACGTATCTGTTATCTCCAGTTTTTCTCCATCAATCGATAAATCTTCATTTCTTGTAAAAGCATTGAACATCACTTATGTCTTCTGAAAGTTCATTTTTAATCCCACTTCTTTACTCTTGTCAGCAAGTTCCTGGATCATACTCTGCAGCTCTGATGGGGTAGTTGCAAAAATGACTACGTCATCAGCAAAACGAAGGTGGGTTAGATAATCTCCATTAATCTTTATCCCTTTGTTTTCCCAGTTCAGTGATTGAAAGACATTTTCCAATGTGGCATTAAAGAGCTTCGGAGATATGGTGTCACCTTGTCTCACTCCTTTTCCAATTTTTATGTGTGTTGTATTTTCAAACAGCCGAATCTTTGCACTTGCATTTTCATAGATGTTATTAATAATATTAATGTATGCATCTTCAATACCGCAGGATTTCAGAGCCGTGGTAACTGCTGATGGTTTCACCGAATCAAAGGCTTTTTCATAATCGATAAAAGCCATGCACAATGGAAGTTCATATTCCCTCGCTCTTTCAATTAGTTCTCTCAGTACGTGGATATGATCTATTGTGCTGTAGCCACTCCTGAATCCAGCTTGTTCTCTCGGTTGAGCCATGTCCAGTGTTACCTTCAAGCGGTGTGAAAGAACTTTAGTGAAGATTTTATAAACCACTGATAGGAGGCTGATAGAGGTCTGTAGTTCCTGAGATCCTCAATGTCACCTTTTTTATGTAGCAGGATCATTGTAGCATTGTTCCAATCCTCAGGAATCTTCCCTTCATTAAGGCATCGAGTGAAAATTTGGGCGAGTACTGTTTCAATTTCTCCACTTGCTTCTTGTATGATGTCTATAGTAATTCCATCTTCTCCTGGAGCTTTCCCCGGTTCATGTTCTTGATTGCATGAGCAACTTCTGCTGGGAGGACTGGAAGAACTCTGGTACCTTTCATGATGTCTGGAGTACATGTATCATCCCTTTCATATAATTTGGAGTAGAAATCTTTCACTCTTGTCAAAATTTCGCCTCTATTTCTTGTTATAGAACCATCTTCTTTTCTCAGAGCCATAATCTGTTTTCTTCCCTTACTGAGATGTCCCTTTGCTATCTTTAGGCTTTGGTTGTTTTCAATTGCTTTCCTCACTAGCTCACAGTTGAATTTCCTTACGTCTTCAGTGATACTTTTTCGTGCTGTCTTGCATAGCTCTATATATTCCACTTTGGAAGTCACATCTTCTTTAGTTGTCCTCATCTCTCTTCTTTTTTGCATCAACATTTTGGTTTTTCCTGATAATTTGTTCACATGCAACTTGTTCTTAGACCCAGCTAATTTTGTTGCTGTTTCCATAAGAGCTTTGGTTACTTTTCTGTTAACTTCCGAAATATCCAGTTATATATATATATATATATATATATATATATATCATAATCATTGTCAACCATTATCAATCCACTGCTGGACGAAGGTCTCCCCAAGTTTTTTCCACAACGGTCTGTCTTGTGCCAGTCTCTTCCATGTTACTCCCGCATACTTTCTAATTTCATCCACCCATCTCCCATGTGGTTTTCTTCTGGATCTTTACCTGTCCCTCGGAATCCAATTTAAAATTTCGGCTGTCCGTTGATGGACTGTCTTTCTGGCAATATGTCCAGCCCATTGCTATTTCAGGGATTTTACTCTGATCATGAAGTCTTCCACTCTTGTCATTTTTCTGATCCACGAGTTCCTCTTCTTATCTCTCCTGGTTGCACCAAGCATGCACCTCTCCATGCTGCTTTGAGTTGTCTGCATCCTTTGCATGTCTCTTTTAGTTAAGGTCCACGTCTGCACCATACGTAAGCACTGGTAGGATGCATTGATCAAACACTTTTTTTTAAAGACATAATGGAAATTATACTCTTGGAAATTATACCGTTTCTTCCAAAAGCTCTCCAGGCAAGTTTTATTTGCAAATTAATTTCTTCATTAAGGTGACCCTCACTTGATATCTGCTGTCCAAGATGAACGTAGGTATCAGTTATCTCCAGCTTTTCTCCATCTACCGATAAATCTTTTTCTTGTAAAAGCATTGTACATCACTTTTGTCTTCTGAAAGTTCATTTTAATCCCACTTCTTTACTCTTGTCAGCAAGTTCCTGGATCATACTCTGCAGCTCTGATGGGGTACTTACAAAAATGACTACGTCATCAGCAAAACGAAGGTGAGGAGAAAAAAAAAGATGTAAAATTTAATTTAAAAAAATCAAAAATTGAAAAGATGAAACATTTTAATTTTCACCATTCCTCATTCCTTCATAGTGCGCATATATATATATAGATAGATAGATAGATAAGTAGTAATATTTTTCAAGATGTCATTTTTAAGTATTCCATACAGCTTCTATATCTTCACTTTCAGGAAAACTTTAAACATTCCTTCATGGTGTGTGTGTGCAAATAATTTTAAAAAGAAAAAACCTAATATATATATAACAACCCGCTTGGCCAGCATGGTGAGTTATGGCCAAACCCCTCCAAAATGACTCCACGACTTAAATCTTGGCCCTCAGTCTCCGGCAGCTGGAATGTACCTGGCCAAAGCAGCGGCCAGTGCGACATGAAGGCAGAGGGTGCAAAGAATCCCCGGAGGACCGGACTAGGCTGCCATCTGATGCTGACCTTGGCGACGTATAACGGACGCTCCCTATCTTCTGATTCAAGGCTTCTTGAATTGGAAGAGGAACTACAAAGGATCAAGTGGGACATCGTCGGGCTAAGTGAGGTAAGGAGAAAAGGAGAAGATCTCATTAAACTGAAAAGTGGACATCTCTTCTACTATCGTGGGACAGATACTGGCAGAACTAGTGGTGTTGGATTTATAATAAACAAGAAACTAAAGGATAAAGTTGTAAAAGTTGAAAGTTCCTCTGACAGAGCTGCACGACTTCGTTATCCAACTCTCGAGAAGATACCAGGCTCAGATTATTCAAACTTATGCACCCACCACAAGTCATGCTGAAGAAGAAATTGAAGAATTTTATGAGGAAATTCGTCATCTAAATAATAAAGGTAAGCAGCACTTGAAGATAATTATGGGCGATTTCAATGCAAAAATAGGGCAACGGCAACAGAATGAAACTTCAGTAGGTAAATTCGGTCATGGCAACAGAAACCAGCGTGGAAATACTCTCGAAGAGTTTGCAGAGGCAGAAGGGTTTTTCATCTTGAACTCCTTTTTCAAGAAAAAGCCACACAGGAAATGGACATGGAGACATCCAAATGGGACGACAAGTGAAATTGATTTTATTATGTGTAACAAAAAATTCGTCATAGAAGACTGCAGTGTGCTAAACAAGTTCAACAAAGGCAGTGACCATAGATTGGTGAGATGTAAGATGCACCTCAACACTAAACTCGAACGTAGCAAGCTCATAAGACAAACAAAATGTATTGACATAACCAACCTTAAAAAACACCATAATACCTTCAAATTGGAACTGAAGAACAGATTCTCTGCTTTAGAAGGCCTAACATCGGAAGAAGTGGATATTTCTGAAGTTAACAGAAAAGTAACCAAAGCTCTTATGGAAACAGCAACAAAATTAGCTGGGTCTAAGAACAAATTGCATGTGAACAAATTATCAGGAAAAACCAAAATGTTGATGCAAAAAAGAAGAGTGATGAGGACAACTAAAGAAGATGTGACTTCCAAAGTGGAATATATAGAGCTATGCAAGACAGTACGAAAAAGTATCACTGAAGACGTAAGGAAATTCAACTGTGAACTAGTAAGGAAAGCAATTGAAAACAACCAAAGCCTAAAGATAGCAAAGGGACATCTCAGTAAGGGGAAAAAACAGATTATGGCACTGAGAAAAGAAGATGGTTCTGTAACAAGAAATAGAGGCGAAATTTTGACAAGAGTGAAAGATTTCTACTCCAAATTATATGAAAGGGATGATACATGTACTCCAGACATCATGAAAGGTACCAGTACCAGAGTTCTTCCAGTCCTTCCAGCAGAAGTTGCACATGCAATCAAGAACATGAAGCGGGGAAAAGCTCCAGGAGAAGATGGAATTACTGTAGACATCATACAAGAAGCAAGTGGAGAAATCGAAACAGTACTCGCCCAAATTTTCACTCGATGCCTTAATGAAGGGAAAATTCCTGAGGATTGGAACAACGGTACAATGATCTTGCTACATAAAAAAGGTGACATTGAGGATCTCAGGAACTACAGACCTATCAGCCTCCTATCAGTGGTTTATAAAATCTTCACTAAAGTTCTTTCACACCGCTTGAAGGTGACACTGGACATGGCTCAACCGAGAGAACAAGCTGGATTCAGTAGTGGCTACAGCACAATAGATCATTTCCACGTACTGAGAGAACTAATACAAAGAGCGAGGGAATATGAACTTCCATTGTGCATGGCTTTTATCGATTATGAAAAAGCCTTTGATTCGGTGAAACCATCAGCAGTTGCAATGGCTCTGAAATCCTGCGGTATTGAAGATGCATACATTAATATTATTAATAAAATCTATGAAAATGCAAGTGCAAAGATTCGGCTGTTTGAAAATACAACACACATAAAAATTGGAAAAGGAGTGAGACAAGGTGACACCATATCTCCGAAGCTCTTTAATGCCACATTGGAAAATGTCTTTCAATCACTGAACTGGGAAAACAAAGGGATAAAGATTAATGGAGATTATCTAACCCACCTTCGTTTTGCTGATGACATGGTCATTTTTGCAACTACCCCATCAGAGCTACAGAGTATGATCCAGGAACTTGCTGACAAGAGTAAAGAAGTGGGATTAAAAATGAACTTTCAGAAGACAAAAGTGATGTATAATGCTTTTACAAGAAATGAAGATTTATCGATTGATGGAGAAAAGCTGGAGATAACAGACACGTACGTTTATCTTGGACAGCAGATATCAAGTGAGGGTCACATTGGTGAAGAAATCAATCGGCGTACAAAGCTTGCCTGGAGAGCTTTTGGAAGAAACAGCAAAATTTTCAAGAGCAATATGCCATTATGTCTTAAAAGAAAAGTGTTTGATCAATGCATCCTTCCAGTGCTTGCGTATGGTGCAGAGACGTGGACCTTAGCTAAAAGAGACATACAAAGGCTGCAGACAACTCAAAAAAGCATGGAGAGGTGCATGCTTGGTGTAACCAGGAGAGATAAGAAGAGAAACATGTGGATCCGAAAAATGACAAGAGTGGAAGACATCATGATCAGAGTTAAATCCCTGAAATGGCAATGGGCTGGACATACTGCCAGAAGAACAGACCATCGATGGACAGCCGAAATTTTAGATTGGATTCCAAGGGACAGGAAAAGACCCAGAAGAAGACCACATGGAAGATGGGTGGATGAAATTCGAAAGTATGATGATGATATCATCATCATCATCATTGTCAACCATTATCAATCCACTGCTGGACGAAGGTATCCCCAAGTTTCCTCCACAACGGTCTGTCTTGTGCCAGTCTCCTCCATGTCACAACTGCATACTTTCGAATTTCATCCACCCATCTCCCATGTGGTCTTCTTCTGGGTCTTTTCCTGTCCCTTGGAATCCAATCTAAAATTTCGGCTGTCCATCGATGATCTGTCCTTCTGGCAGTATGGCCAGCCCATTGCCATTTCAGGGATTTAACTCTGATCATGATGTCTTCCACTCTTGTCATTTTTCGGATCCACGAGTTCCTCTTCTTATCTCTCCTGGTTACACCAAGCATGCACCTCTCCATGCCCCTTTGAGTTGTCTGCAGCCTTTGTATGTCTCTTTTAGTTAAGGTCCACGTCTCTGCACCATACGTAAGCACTGGAAGGATGCACTGATCAAACACTTTTCTTTTAAGACATAATGGCATATTGCTCTTGAAAATTATGCTGTTTCTTCCAAAAGCTCTCCAGGCAAGTTTTGTACGCCGATTAATTTCTTCATCAATGTGACCCTCACTTGATATCTGCTGTCCAAGATAAACGTACGTGTCTGTTATCTCCAGCTTTTCTCCATCAATCGATAAATCTTCATTTCTTGTAAAAGCATTGAACATCACTTTTGTCTTCTGAAAGTTCATTTTAATCCCACTTCTTTACTCTTGTCAGCAAGTTCCTGGATCATACTCTGCAGCTCTGATGGGGTAGTTGCAAAAATGACTACGTCATCAGCAAAACGAAGGTGGGTTAGATAATCTCCATTAATCTTTATCCCCTTGTTTTCCCAGCTCAGCGACTGAAAAACACCCTCCAATGTGGCATTAAAGAGCTTCGGAGATATGGTGTCACCTTGTCTCACTCCCTTTCCAATTTTTACGTGTGTTGTATTTTCAAACAGCCTAATCTTTGCACTTGCATTTTCATAGATGTTATTAATAATATTAATGTATGCATCTTCAATACCGCAGGTTTTCAGAGCCATTGTAACTGCTGATGGTTTCACCGAATCAAAGGCTTTTTCATAATCGATAAAAGCCATGCACAATGGAAGTTCATATTCCCTCGCTCTTTCAATTAGTTCTCTGAGCACGTGGATATGATCTATTGTGCTGTAGCCACTCCTGAATCCAGCTTGTTCTCTCGGTTGAGCCATGTCCAGTGTTACCTTCAAGCGGTGTGAAAGAACTTTAGTGAAGATTTTATAAACTACTGATAGGAGGCTGATAGGTCTGTAGTTTCCGAGATCCTCAATGTCACCTTTCTTATGTAGCAGGATCATTGTAGCGGTGTTCCAATCCTCAGGAATCTTTCCTTCATTAAGGCATCGAGTGAAAATTTGGGCGAGTACTGTTTCGATTTCTCCACTTGCTTCTTGTATGATGTCTACAGTAATTCCATCTTCTCCTGGAGCTTTTCCTCGCTTCATGTTCTTGATTGCATGTGCAACTTCTGCTGGAAGGACTGGAGGAACTCTGGTACTGGTATCTTTCATGATGTCTGGAGTGCATATATCATCTCTTTCATATAATTTGGAGTAGAAATCTTTCACTCTTGTCAAAATTTCGCCTCTATTTCTTGTTACAGAACCATCTTCTTTTCTCAGTGCCATAATCTGTTTTCTTCCCTTACTGAGATGTCCCTTTGCTATCTTTAGGCTTTGGTTGTTTTCAATTGCTTTCCTCACTAGTTCACAGTTGAATTTCCTTACGTCTTCAGTGATATTTTTTCTTACTGTCTTGCATAGCTCTATATATTCCACTTTGGAAGTCACATCTTCTTTAGTTGTCCTCATCTCTCTTCTTTTTTGCATCAACATTTTGGTTTTTCCTGATAATTTGTTCACATGCAATTTGTTCTTAGACCCAGCTAATTTTGTTGCTGTTTCCATAAGAGCTTTGGTTACTTTTCTGTTAACTTCAGAGATGTCCACTTCTTCCGATGTTAGGCCTTCTAAAGCAGAGAACCTGTTCTTCAGTTCTAACTTGAAGGTATTATGGTGTTTTTTAAGGTTGGTTATGTCAATAGATTTTGTTTGTCTTATGAGCTTGCCACGTTCAAGTTTAGTGTTGAGGTGCATCTTACATCTCACCAATCTATGGTCACTACCTGTGTTGAACTTGTTTAGCACACTGCAGTCTTCTATGACGAATTTTTTGTTACACATAATAAAATCAATTTCACTTGTCGTCCCATTTGGATGTCTCCATGTCCATTTCCTGTGTGGCTTTTTCTTGAAGAAGGAGTTCAAGATGAAAAACCCTTCTGCCTCTGCAAACTCAACGAGAGTATTTCCACGCTGGTTTCTGTTGCCCTGACCGAATTTACCTACTGAAGTTTCATTCTGTTGCCGTTGCCCTATTTTTGCATTGAAATCTCCCATAATTATTTTCAAGTGCTGCTTACCTTTATTATTTAGATGACAAATTTCCTCATAAAATTCTTCAATTTCTTCTTCAGGATGACTTGTGGTGGGTGCATAAGTTTGAATAATCTGAGCCTGGTATCTTTTCGAGAGTTGGATAACAAGTCGTGCAGCTCTGTCAGAGGAACTTTCAACTTCTACAACTTTATCCTTCAGTTTCTTGTTTATTATAAATCCAACACCACTAGTTCTGCCAGTATCTGTCCCACGATAGTAGAAGAGATGTCCACTTTTCAGTTCAATGAGATCTTCTCCTTTTCTCCTTACCTCACTTAGCCCGACGATGTCCCACTTGATCCTTTGTAGTTCCTCTTCCAATTCAAGAAGCCTTGAATCAGAAGACAGGGAGCGTCCGTTGTAGGTAGCCAAGGTCAGCATCAAATGGCAGCCTAGTCCGGTCCTCCGGGGATTCTTAGCACCCTCTGCCTTCATGTCGCACTGGCCGCTGCCTTGGCCAGGTACATTCCAGCTGCCGGAGACTGAGGGCCAAGATTTAAGTTGTAGAGTCATTTTGGAGGTGTTTGGCCATAACTCACCACGCTGGCCAAGCGGGTTGGTGAGTGTGGGATAGCATTTCCTCTGATCCCGATGGTATAGTTATACCGCTATTGGCGGTCGTCAGAGCCCCTTTAGTGGGAACAGGATGCACCACGAGAAGGCGGGGTTGACATTTGTCAAGGAGAGGCTGTGATGTTACGCATCACCTGACCTTACATCCCGATGATGATATATATATATATATATATATAGAAGAATATCAGAACCGAGTCACCAAGCTATATTGTCCCTTTGATGAGTAACCCATAAAATTTTGAGCTCATAAAAGGAGACATATATAAATTTGTAATGCAAAACATGTTGAGAATAATCACTTATAGCTTCTTCAGGGTCTAACAGAAATGCTACCTCTCTCATTTCTACAAAGACCTGAAAGTGGGTTTCTGCTATATTATTATACATCTGCTTAAGTGCACTAAAAACAAATTTTGTAAGTTAATAAAATCCTTGAACATTAAATTCTACTAAACCTGTTAACTACTAAAACAACCAGCTAGCACATATGCTGGTAGAAAAGGGAAAAGGTTTAAAGTGAAAACCACATTCTTAAACTTTGAGCAAAATAAGCTTATTAAACATTACAGGAAAAAAATAATTTTGAAAAAAAAAAAAAGGCATATAATAACACTTAACTCTCTCTTTGTATCTTGGGCTTAAATTTGTTTTTAGCCTGCTTATGTGTTACATACATACACACCATGAAGGAATGTTGAAAAATCTTTCAAGAGTGAATGCATGAAGAGAGACAGAATAGTTTTCATGTTGTTCCTAGTACGGAAGTGATTGATATAGCTGCGATACGTATTGCCGCCTTTGTTGGCATTTTTTGATGAAGTAAGTTTCAGAACTAATTTAAGTATCAGTGTCTAACCTTAATACTTGTAGCTGTTTTATTTGTAGTGGCTTGGATACCAATTTCATTATTCAGTAAGTATTAAAATGTGAGTTCACATATATGCAAATAAATTTGGAAATGTTGCACTTCAAGGAAGATAAATGCTTTGAATTTATGAGATTTATTTATGTGTGAACAGTTTTTCGCAGTTTTATTTCATTATTATCATAATAAGTGTGATTATCACGATCGTTTCATTTGCCGTAACCCCACGCCACAAGACGCTCAAAGCTGCCATGTTGGCTGCCATGCGTCCAGCGTCCACACCGACGTCATTTCAGCAGCCAATGAGAGGCTGACATCGTAGCGAGCCCAACCTTATACCATGAGATATATCTAAAGACCTTGCCTTTGACTCCAGCCCACCGTCAGTAACAGCTGCAGTGGTGTCGCCAAACATCTGCACTGGAGAACGCAATGGCGATCTGTTGTGTTCAGCGATGAAAGCAGATTCTGCTTGGGAGCCTCCGATGGCCGTATGCGTTTTCGCAGCCGTACAGGGGAGCGTCTCCACCCTTCTTGCATCCGCCAGCGACACACAGGGCCTACACCTGGTCTCCTGGTGTGGGGAGCGATCAGCTATCACTCCCGTACACAACTAGTGTTTGTACCGGGTACGTTAAACAGCACCTCCTACATCAACAACATCATTTAGCCCGTTGTTGTGCCATTTTTGTAAGGTCGGTCCATCGTGGTGTTTTCCAGCAAGATAACGCATGCCCACACACGGCTCGTGCAACGCAACAGGCACTTCAGGGTGTGAGACAACTTCCATGGCCTGCACGTTCACCGGATTTGTCCCCCATTGAGCACGTGTGGGATTTTATGGGACAACGACTTATCCGGTCTCCACGGCCAGCCACGACCATCCACTGATTTACGCGTCCAGGTTGAGGATGCTTGGAACTCAATACCCTAAACTTACATCCAACATCTGTAGGACAGACTCCATGCCAGAATTGCACAGTGTGACGCAGTTCATGGCGGTTCAACCTCGTACTAACCATGTTACATGGAAATGTTGTTTTTCAGTTTACCAGCAAATACAGCTGTATTTTGCCATAATGTTTTGATCACGTTATCCTCTGTATTCCGTTATTATGCTGTATGAATTTCGTTGGTATCAGAAGTCTCCTTCTTGGTGTTCTTTTTTCACTTTCCGACAGTGTATATTAAAATATTTACAAAGCAAAACTTTACACCCTTGTAATCCAACATAATAGCAGCAAATATGACTGACTGAAATGTAGCTTATTCCTTATATATCATAAAAATGCCCTTGATATTTATGCATAAACTAAAAAATGAACGTCATATTCAATAACCCACATAAATGAATTCAAAGTACAAAATCTGTATATTTACAATTACAAATTATGGGTGCTGCTATATTTATCAACAAAGAATATAAAGTTATTCAATATATTTAATTAAATACAAATATAGATTCTAAAAGCACAGAAATGTATATCATAGAAATGTCCTTGATATTTATGCATATGTTTAGATTCTGATTCTAAATTAGATCCCTGCATAATTACAAATGTAGATTTTAAATCACAAAGGGGCAGAACAAATTGATAAATACATGTAGCACGAACAGCACATTTCAGGAAACTTTATGATATCCTCTAGTAATATTTACTTAAGTTAATACTCATTAAGAAGGCAAATGAGCCACCACGGTGAGGCATGGATGTTGTGCTTGTCTTAAAGTACTGGCTCTCTCCCTTCCCTGGAGTAAGTGACCTTAAATTAGGGACGGGTGGCTGCTTATAGCCCATTGAGTTACTCACAGTGGTCATTAAACATTCAATAAAAAAAAAGTGTGAATGACAACATTAAAGCATTGTTAACAATATCAAAAATAAGGAGATTACCAGTACTTAAAAGTTTACTCCACCCAAATAGAGGTAAAATTTGTTCAAAATTCATGCAAGGACTGTACACATCACTATCAAAATTATGCTTAACAGGTGGCAGTAAGACTTAAGGGATGATTGCTAGAAATATCCTAACAATGAGGTCCAACTTTCTTCAGCATTTGAACATGGTGCTTACAAAGTTTGCCTAATTTCAGCTCTCCTTCCATCTGAATAGTTCTGATCCCCTCTTAAGTTGGGGCTTTTCTTTTTTCCTCAGTTCCCTAGTAGCTGGTAAGGTAATGGAAAGCCTGCCAATACTAAACAATAACTGTATTCAGTTATTTTAGATTATTGGTTATTAATTTATCTGTCTTTTTTGAGACTCACGAAAAACATCGCGGAAAATCTGTCAAGAAATTTTATTAAAAAAATAGAACTAAAAACGGTGAATGGCGCGATTCTTATAAATTCAAAACTATTGAGCAATGCGAACGAATAGAAGCTCATATTTGGACCTCTTCATTAGGTGAAATTCCGAAAGCAGAAAAGAAAAATATTGATAATTGGTTAGCTAAAGCAGTGAGAGATAAAAACAAAAAGTTTAAGGAAAAATTGAAGATTAAAGAGAATAAGTGGTTGAATCCAAAGTTAATGTCTACAGCACCTGGCCCACAGTTAATACCATCCCCCACTAACAAACATGTCATAGATCTGACGGAAGAAGGAGTAGATGAAAACCTGATTAATCTCCTCAATAAGGGATATAATTATAACCTTTCCTCTGCAACACTTGATAAAAAACGTATACTGATTGATTTAGAAAGCATCTGTAGTAAGGTAGAAAGAGAAGATGAAAATACAGCAGTTACTTTAAGGAAAGAATTCTCAGACTGCGTCTCAAAATTTGTAAAAAAGCCAGTAAAAGTTTATTACAATTTTAATAGAAATGCCATTGCTGACCTTAAAAAATCCAAAGCCAATGATAAAGTTGTAGCACTGAGAGCAGATAAGAGCAAAGTTTTGGTATTGGTAGAAAAAGAGAAATATTACAATAAAATGGAAGCTGAATTGAGCAAGCCTTATTATGAAGAACTCAATGGTAACCCTATAGATCAAACTGTCAAAAATCTTAAGAAATTAATCAGCTCTTTAAGAAATAAAAACCAGCTTAATGAGCTCTTCAAAAACTTCTCCAAAATCCAGTCAAGAATTCCACAGATCTATGGTACGATAAAAGTTCACAAAGAAGGCCATCCAGTAAGACCTATAATAGACACTAGAAATTCACCACTCTCCAACATTAATTATTATTTACTTGGTCACCTCAGAGATATTTTCCCTTCTCCTTCCTACCTACTAAAAAATTTCATGCAGCTAAAAGGAAAACTGGACAACTTGCCAGAATCAATTCATCCAGTAATGGCAAGCCTGGATATAGTCTCTATGTATACCAACATTAACCTGGACCTCCTACTGGAATTCATTGCAGATGACCTTGCGGAAAAAAATAGTATTCCATAATCACAACAGAGAAATACTACTTGGCATATATGAACTGCTCCTATTTTCCTTCAAGAATAATTTCTTCCAGTTTGGAAAGAAATATTACAGGCAAACTTCAGGACTTGCAATGGGTTCTCCACTAGCACCTCTGCTAGCAAATTATTATATAAGTAAACTAGAGGCAAAAATCCTTATACAACCCTCCTTGTTTGCTCTCTATGTAAGGTACATGGATGATGTCCTAATTTTAGTAGATACTGTGGACCAATCTCTACCCTCTCAGGTTCTGGAAGAATTTAACTTACTAGAGAATACCTTGCAGTACACCCTGGAACAGGAAAAAGACCATAGCATCAATTACGTAGATTTAACCTTGACCTCAAGAGAGGGGAAAATATTTACTCAGCTTTTTAGAAAACCCACCAACACAGGAAAGATGTTAGACTTCTGCTCATTCCACCCTGATTATATTAAATCAAATACGGCGAGACAATTTTTGGAAAAAATTGAAATCCTGGTCTCTTCAGCTACTCAGAAAGATCTTCACAAAGAAGAATTAAAGGAAATATTGGCAGAAAACAATTACCCCTCCCCATATGTTGAGAAAATATTTAAACAAGTGCCAAAAAAGAAGCAGGAAAAAAACCAACTTCAAATTCACCAGCAAAATTACGTACCACAAGGGACTTTCCGAGAAACTGAAAAGGATTGGAGCAAAATATAATATCAGGCTAGCTCCAGATCTTAATAACAAAATAAAGAAATTCCTGCCAGCTTTAAAGCAGAAAGAATTGGACATCCAATTGCAGGAAGGAGTAATTTACTGCATCGACTGTAACTGCGTACTCAGCTATATAAGAGAAACAGGGAGAAGTATTAAGGTCCGAATGAAAGAACACCAAACAGCTATTAGGAACATTGGGAACAAAACAGGGCTAGACAGACATATACAAGCAAGTGGACACTCCATAAATTGGGACTCAGTGAAAATAATCGCCCACCAGTCAAACTTAGTAAAGAGGAAACTAGAAGAAGGGATCGAAATAGCAAGAAGAAGTACCACAATTAACGATAATTGCGGATGGACTCTTCCAATTGAGTGGCAGAAACTACTCCAGTGACATAGTCCTGATGACGAACTAGGCTTTAATTCAAAAATTTGACAACCAACTTTCATGAAAAATAACCTCTATAAGACCCGTAAAAAGTTATTCCACAAGGAAAATGATGTTCTTCAAATACTGAAATTTAAGCAAAGCTAAATGTCAATATGCAATATATCTGAACAAGAAAAAAATAAAGTTAAATGTCAATACACAATATATTTGAATACTGCTGTTTTAATATTTTTTGCATATATTATTTTCCATGTGCCCTAATTGCACATACCCTTGTGCATACTTATGGAGGCTCCATAGGAACTGGACTGCATAAATTATTAATGATCTCTTGAACTCTCTACCAGATACCCCCTCTTTCCTTAAAAAAGAAAAAGTAATATATTGATTGTTGAAGTTCTGTTTTAACTTCCAACAGAGAAGAACCAGACTTAACTCAGCAGCACAAATAGGGGAGAGAGGCAAATATTATTTTTGTATTGAAAAATGAGGCACAGTGCATATGTTTTTTTGTATCAACTTGGCCACATAATGTTTATTCTTTAATAATGCTTATAAAACATGTTTGTTTTTTATTGCATAATTCTTATTTGTTATTTAATTAATAATTTATGCGTCATTCACATTATGCATATGATTTTAGGGTTTGTACGAAAGTCTGGCTGAAAATCCCCATACTCGTAGACCCCATCTCATATAATGCAAAAACTGAAATACTACCTTAGAATACCTTAGAATAATCTCAATAACTGTACTTTTTCCATAGACATTACCAACAAACGTAATTCTTTTTTAATTTGTTCAGATGGAATAATTGTTGAAATATGGGTACAAAACAGAAAGAAACAGAAGTAAACAACATACACATGATGTTCTTGTGCACCAGTGACTACATAAGGTACAATTTGTGAATAGTGTTCATGCAAAATTTGGCATTTTTGCTGTTTTTGAAAATCAGAAATACAAAAAATGCTGACCTACAAAAACTAAAAATTTGAATTTCTCATATGGTACCAATTTGACATGCACCAATTTCAGTGTGTAGCTTCTCATTTGAAGTACAGTAGATTCTGGTTAATTCATCAGGCATGGAATGTTTTGGCCTAATTATGCAAAACTTTGTCGTGAAGAGCTAATTTGGGATGTTCTTCAAGAATCGTCCCAAATAAACAGCTACCTCGATTAACCAATGACCCAATTAACCGGAATCCACTGTATTTGCAAAACTGAACAGTCATTTGGCACAATTCCTACTGATATCAATGGAGATGTGGTGATGGTTCAATAATTATGGACACACTGCATTCTGACTGTAAATGGGTCATTTCCTGTCAATTCAACACAGAAAAATTGCATTTTTAATGTGACCCCTTTGGATTTTTTTATGAATCTCTGTAGATTTGTTGACATACACCAGAAATGAATGTGTGCCAATTTTTAGCACACTAGCCTTTAAATTTCCTGAGATAGGAGATCGTGAAATTAAAAAAAAAATTGCTAAATTTAAGTGTTTTGTATTTTGTAAATGTATTTATAACTCAAGTTCTTTTAATCACAGGGTAATGAAGTTTTTTAATATCTCTTTACTGGCTTCAAAATGATATATTACTTAATGCGTAATTTTTAATTTAAAAGTCACAAAATTTTAAATTTGACCTTGAATTTCTCAAAAAGTGTCATTTTGATTTCTTTAAAAAAATAATATATTAAATTACATCACATAGTGATAATATTTTATAAATTTGGTGGTGGCAGTTAAAGGGCATCAAAAGTTACAAGGAACTGTTAAATCGACATGCTTCGTAAACCTACCGTATGACTAAACTGTTCATGTTCCACTGATCAATAGAGAAGCTTAATAATTTAGTCAATCAGTAACATAAAAAGGAACACACATGTACTATGGTGATGGGTTACCCTCTTTTATAAACCATTTTATGTAATATTTATAACAATATGAAAACTTTCACATTAATATCTTAACAGTTCAGTTTTAAACAAGGACATGCGTTATTTGCTGAAAAGAGTTGACATAATGCATTTCAACTTGGCACTGATATCTAATTTTAAAATATTCAAAAATTTATCTTCATGTTTGTGGTGACAATATTATATTGTAACCATTGAAGAAAACTATTTTTATGTAAAATAAAGAATAGTTTGCATCAAGAAGTGCACCACACGAAATTGTTTTTTGTGTGATGCTTTACATTATTTATTTTTACTTCATCCATGTCTTCAAAGGTATTCAAGGCACATCCAACCCACAAGCATTCTGCACAGAGGCATGCCACAAAGATAGATATAACTGCAAGTGCTATCTCACATTTATCAGAAGTAACATACTTTTACATATTCTATTTTGCTGATTGTAGAACTTGTATAAACTCATATGCTGTTTTTGGACACTAGGATAAAACAGTAAAGTTTGGGAGTATTGGGTATTGATTTTGATATTTCAAAATGTAGCTACGATAACTTTTTTTCAGCTTCTTATTGACTTTCACTGAGGTATTCAAAATCAGACATGCTTTTGGTTATCCAATTATATAATTGATGTGGTGTCATAATCTGCATTATTATATGGCCTTTAAATTTGCTTTATCTGCTAGACTTTTAAGGTTGCCACCAACATTCTCATGCACTATTACCACATGATGTTGTATAAAAGTGCTACCGAGCAACTGTTCTAAAATCTAACTCATGGCAGCAGAAATTGATCAATTTTTTTCTCTTCTTATGTATTTGTTTTTCTGTTCTGTTCTTATATATATTAATAATAAAAAGTCTTTAAATTTATGTTGAGATATGCAGGTAATGCTGCATAAGATGAACTGCTACTGCATTGTGTTGCAAGCTCTCCAAAATTATGCCATAGTTTGTGCATTCAGGTTTCCCTTATTTTTGTAATATGCAACAAATGGGTGAATTGTGGTGTGAAAATTATTCTAATGGAATCTTTAAGCAGAATCTTGCAATGGAAATGAACAATTGTTAGAAAGATCCCATACTGCCAAAAATTCACCAGCTTGAAAATTTGCAATTTATTCATTATTAAAAGCTGCTTGCTCTTTAACTATAAATGATCTTAAATGAACAATAAAATTTTCAAAAACATAACAAAAAAATTATCAGTGGTTTTGTAATGTTAATTTTGTCAAGTGTCCAACACAGTTTGTGGATATTCACTGCTTGTTAGTTATGTCATGAATTACATTAGAATCAAATCATTAAAATTATTTTCTAATTTTTCAGTTCTTGAGCATTTTTTATATTCACCTAAATAGCTAGTTGATTAAGGTGATTCACAAAGGGTATATTCCCTGTGCAGTCCTTTATATTCTTGAATCTTTAGACCTGTCACTTAGCATTAATTTGACATTTTAGTTAATAGTACATACACAGATGATGCAAGTGCCACTTGCACCAGCAAGATCGCAATTTCTTGGCCTTAATTCACAAAACTTGGAAAATCCAATTTCTAAAATGTGATATTTTGCCTTGCAAAATATGTACTTCAAATTGGAGTGACACAAAAAATGGAAGTTTTAGAAATCCAACAAGACAAAATAAAAATTAGGGAAAACAGTAGGAAAAATTAAATATATTTTTAAATGTAAGTTGATGCATTGTAATTTTTTTTTTTTTTTTTTTGTAATGTAAGTCCAAGGTTCATACTCTTCCAAGCAAAATAAATTCAAGCAATTTTCAAGGACTTTTAAACCCAAATTATCATATGTATGAACTGTCGGTCGGTCACTAGGTAGATGTTTTAGTAAGTTCATACTATTAATCTTAGCTGAAACAGGCACATCTTCAATGACCTGCCTGCAACTCCTTGTCCTCAGTTGGTTTATTTTATTAACTTTGAATTGACCCTCTGTTTTGGTATTTTTCAAAATCATTTCATTTCGATGAATATTTTGAAAGGGTACATTATTTCCGTATTCATCTGCTGATATGACACTTATTGTTTGCTTTAACTTTTTATTTTTGTTGCATGACTTTGATGCATCCAGGAGATGAAGGGTCCACACATCAAGTACAAGCAATTCCTGGAAGTTCCACCCACCGGTAAGAGCGCATCCCTAACCCCAGTAAGCAGAAGCCCATCACAATTTGTGAATACATCAGTCAACTTATTTTACTCACATGGCTGATGCTTTACTCTGTAATGATATCATAGCCAAGGCACCAGCTGTCTATGTGTCCCTAACCCCAGTAAACAGAAGCCCATCACAATTTGTGAATACATCAGTCCACTTATTTTACTCATATGGCTGATGCTTTATTCTGTAGTGATATCATAGCCAAGGCACCAGCTGTCTATGTGTCCCTAACCCCAGTAAACAGAAGCCCATCACAATTTGTGAATACATCAGTCCACTTATTTTACTCACATGGCTGATGCTTTACTCTGTAGTGATATCATAGCCAAGGCACCAGCTGTCTATGTGTCCCTAACCCCAGTAAACAGAAGCCCATCACAATTTGCAAATACATCATTCCACTTATTTTACTCACTTGGCTGATGCTTTACTCTGTAGTGATATCATACTCAAGACACCCGCTGTCCACACACTCCCCTGGGTTGAATGCAAGTTCTACCTTATTTGATCAGCTTGGTGTTTTTATCAGAACTACATAGAAATCTCGTATACATCTTTTTAGCACAATAATTGAACACATGCTCTTTCATATCATGGCTTAAGAAAAAATCAAGTACTGTTTATAGTGACTTAAACTTTGTCAAGGACTTGAAAATGAACTTTTTTTATTCAAGGACTTTTCAAGGTTTTCAAGGAGTGTACGAACCATGAAGTCTTATTTTAACAAAAAAATAACAATTTAACATGGGAGGGAGGTTCAAAGTTCCTTGACTCTCTCTAAGTATGCCCCTAGCAGAACTAAGTTCCTGATTTCCAAATCTGAACTATACAGTTTTCATTAACCAGCACAGGAAGGTGGGGTGGGTACCCTGCTGAGGATATAAAAATTGTTCCCAGCACGGGGAGATGGGTACACCACTGAGGATATCTAAATTGTAAACAAACCTGCGATACTGTTTATATAGCATAATGGTTCCTGCAAAGCCACTATCTGAAACATAAACAAATGTGTTGGTGGATGCAGTGGAAGGATACTCATAACACTTCAGAATCGCTTCCATATTGAATACATGATTACCATTAAGGTGCTCAAGCCAAGACTGAACATCAAATCTCACTCACTATGAAGAGTTGAGCCAATTGGTCAATGAAACAAGGAATATATACAATTACCCCCCCCCCCCAAAAAAAAACTTTGCAGCTTCATAGACAAAACACTATTAGGACACCCCCTCTCACACACACACACATGATGTACATACCAGCAGAAATAAATCATTTAAAAAAATTGCTAAAGCTAAGTAGAAACAATAGATGGCACCAGTCATACATTTGGATTGATGTATTTTAGTAATTACTTAAACACAGGAATGAATTGGGAGTTTTCAGAACTTCTAATTCTTGGTTCATTGACACTCAGAATTGAAACTTTCATTAGACATGGGGATTAAAAAGGAATTAAATGTTATTTGCAAAAATATTAAAACATACCTACTTATAAATGCTTTCTTGAAGATGAAACTTTTTACTTTTGGTTGTTCTATGGATCCAGATATCACTGGAAATGACAAATATGATCTCATATTTTTTTTAATAATTTTTTTTAAAGAATCGACATTTTTCTTATGCCTTATAGTCCCTTCTTCCTATACCCATCCCAGGAAAAAGCATTTCTTCTTTTTCAGAGCACAATTCATGTTGAAAATCATAATTTACCCTATGCATGCTAGAAATAGCACCATTTCTGTTGCCCGTACAGTTGTTTTCCCTGCACAGTGAGAAACAGCATTACATGTTTTAAACTTTAATTTCTTCAAAAATGAAATATTAGTTGTTTTCACTGTTTGCTATAACAAGAAGCAAAATTTTTCATTTTGTTTTAAGAAATCAAAATTGAAACTTCAACTGTCCGTTGCCGGCAGTCTGTCATGACACGCAAAGTTGTTTTCTCTGTACAATGTGTAGGAACTGGTGTTTTCAAAATTTAATTTTGCTAAGAAAAAGGCCTGCTCTGTTCCTTGATATATTATAACAAGAGGTGACTAAGGAATGGTAAAACATGCATTTTAACTGAAATGGAATTGAATTCAAAAATTGTTGCTGCCGTAGCTCACTCTGCTGTGAAAACAATTTTATGAGTCACAGAAAATGTCACCAGCGCCATCATGGACAGATGAAAAACAGACATTTAGAAATTTAATTTTGGTTAAAATAATTTGGGGATGGGGTAGAAATGTGAGTTTCGTTGATTGATCTTGGGGGAAAGACTCATGTAAGAGGGAAACACACATTTCATTAAGAAAAATACTTTTAAAAATACCAAGTTGCTGTTTTGCCCCATTACAAAAAATAAGAATTGAACATTGTCAAAAAAACAATTAGAAATGAAAAATACACTCAAGAAGAAAAAAAAAAAAAAAACTTTGTCGGAAAATTTTGAAACATCAAAAATCGTAGAATATTTTTATCACTGCTAGGACAGGTATTTCTGCTGTTTCCAAATTTGGCCAGTGGGAGGACATCCGAAAATGTAACAAAATCCAGTAGAAAGCTTTTTTTCTGAACTGGAAGACACAATAGCAAAATCCAGAAAACTCTGCAGGTATGCAACTGCATCAATTTTTTCAAAACATTTTGAAAACTGTTAAAAACATTTAGTGCAACTCTACAATCTCAGTGATCACAGAAATACAATTTTGCATAAATTTTGGAGGGAAATTTAAAAGTAAAAATGGGAATGGAACTTTAAAATAATCTGACAACCATGACAAGCTTCCAAAATTTTTGGAAAGATGGAAATCTGTTTCCAAGATGGAAAAATGGCACCCATGTGAAAAATAAAAATAAAGCACTGTATAACAATGAAAAATATCGGAACAATATGCAACTCTACAGGACTGCCACAAACTGAATCCTTGAGAGAAAATTCATTTCACCAATACCTGTTACTAATAATTTTGAATAATATTAGCCAGTCTACAGTAGTTAGCAAAAAAAACTGCCAGTGCTGTTAATTAAATTCTCTGGTTGAAAACTGGATTCTGACAACTTGATGCCCACACAAATGTAAAACTTCCTGTGTTCATTAAACATGTTTGCAAGAAAAGAAACAAGCTTACCTATACAGTATTTGTAGCCTGAACTTCTGATCTGGTGACTGATGAAATTCAGACCATTAAAAGTGAACATTTTGAATGGATTTTTTTTATAAATCCACTACAAAACATTTCCTTTAAATAGTCAATCCAGTCTCAAAGTGAAATTCTTCATCAGCCACAGAAAAATGCATTCCACGGGTAAGTACATATGCTTGTCCTTTTCAAAAGGCTCATTCCTGTACTGTTCTGATGTGAAGGGGAAAAAAACCTGGAATGAGGTGCATGAATATAATATACAAGAATACCAAATAGTTAAGAGTTAAGGCACAAAATAATAAAAGCTACTAACACATTAGGCACTCGAGATTTACACTGAAGCGCAAAACACACATTTTTCCAGCTTGACCACACCTATTAAACTGATACTGATCCAGCTTGACCACACCTATTAAACTCCAACTTTTTTGCAAAAATATATGCAAGTACAAATTTAATGCCCCAACTATTTCTGATCATCTTATTTCATCTATTGTTAAACAGACTTTGAAAAACAAACTTTTTGATGACCATAGATAGCTGGGTAGAATAAATATATCATACACATAGCTAACTAGCATTAAACCATATTAACAATAAACAGAGGAACAAAACATTGTTGGGGGGGGGGGGTATGTTTTTTTTCTAAAACTATAAAATTTCTTCTGTAAGTTATGTATTATTTTTGTTGAGATTTTAAGTAGACAGCAGGGTAGGATTCCACAACTTTATTGCAACTCAGTATACAATTACAGACACAGAAGTTCAGTAATGTTCAAAGGTTAAATATTAAAAATAGTGATAAAAAAATATACAATCACATTCTTTTCTTGTAAACAAGAATGCTTTAATGGAATTTACAAAATTTTCAACAAAACAAAATACACAAAATATACAATTATAGATACCGTATTTTTCCGTGTATAAGACTATATTTTTTTCCAAAATTTTTACACCAAAAATTGGGGGTCGTCTTATACATGGGGGGTAATTGGTTGAGAGAACCCTGCGGTTACCGCAGCAAAACTGCCAGTACCTCTTATCCCCTCTCCACACTGCGACTTAAAAATCTACTGAGTCACCAGTGCACTTGAGTCTCAGCTAATTTTGTTAAGCTTCCTGCAATCACTAGCCTTTGTTAATTTGGTCGAGTGACATCAAACGGCCGATTCTGAACAAACCAATCAGAACTCTGAAAGCATCCGTAGGTCACCAACTCTGTTGGTGGGGGTAGTGTTTTGGCATCATTGTGCTGGATCAGTCAGTACCCCCTGAGCAGCGCTTGTGTATATGCAAAATTTAATGCATTAGCCTCATAAAAATGTCTGAAAATTAAAAACGATTGTCATATTCTGCAAAATTCACATTGAAAGTCATCAGTTATGCAAGGGAACATGGAAATAAAGCAGCAGAGAGAGTTTGGACCTCATCCTACTGAGTGTATAATCAGACAGTGGAGAAAACAGGAAAGAACAACTCAAGATGCCAAACAAAAAAAGGGCCTTATTAGGAAAACCAGCAAAATGGCCAAACTTGGAGCAGAGGCTAAAGACTTGGATTATGAAGCAGTGCCAGAGTGGGATATGTGTGCCAACCAAGCTTATTCAATATGAGGCAAAAAGGTTTGCAAGGGAAATGAACATTGTTGATTTCACAGGAAATCCAAAATGGTGCTTCAACTTTATGAGGATAGAAGGATTGGCCATGAGAACAAGAACCAAGTTAGCCCAGAAAATGCCATCAGCTTATAAGAATAAAATCCTACAGTTTCACTCCTTTGTCACAAAACTTCGGAAAAAATATGATTTTGAACCGAGTCAGACTGCAAACATGGATCAGGTGCCTCTCAATTTTCATGTGCTTTCCAACATAACTGTTGATATGAAAGGAGTCAAAACAGTGGCAATCAAAACAAGTAGCCATGAAAAGGCACACTATAGTTCTGTCCTTGCATGCTGTGCAGATGGTATACCAAGCTGCCTCCTATGCTCATTGTTAAGAGGAAAACTTATCCTAAAGAGACCATACCACCTGGAGTTATTGTCCAAGTTCATGAGAAGGGCTGGATGAATGAAGAGATTATGGCTATTTGATTTGCAAAGATTTGATCCACAAGACCTGGAGGGCTCTCAAAGAAGCCAGCTGTGCTCATGTTTGATCAGTTCCAAGCACACTTAACAGAAAAGACAAAAGGGATTGCAGCAGATTTGCGAACACAGCTAGCAGTTATTCCTGGTGGACTTACAGGCCAGCTTCAGCTTCTGGATGATTCCATCAACAAGCTCTTCAAAGCCCTGATGAAAGAAGAATGGAATAAATGGATGCAAAAAACAGATAATAACTTAACACCGACAGGGAAAGTGAAAAAAACCAACCATTACTGAAGTCTGCAACTGGGTCCTAAACACATGGAATGGAGTCAAGTAAGAGGTGGTTGTGAAGTCCTTCAAGAAATGTGGAATCAGCAATGCCATGGATGGTACTGAGGATGATCTAATATAATATATATAGACAGTGACTTAGACGTCAGCAGTGATGCAGTTGAGGTTGAAAAAAGTGATATGTCTGGAACTAATAGTGCTGAAGAAAGGGATGCATAATTTCATAGTTTGTATCTTAAAAATATTGCCTAATTTTAAAATACATAAATTTCCAAACTTTTTTTTATATATATACATGTATTACCAGACTTTGGCTGTGATATTACCTAATTTCTAAAAAATATCAAAATTTTTTTGTAATAAAAATATTGATTTCTTAATTTTCTGTTCTAAATAGTAGGGGTCATCTTATACACAGAAAAATACGGTATCTTACATCAAGAGCAGTGGTGCACTCCATACAATAAAGCTTTCAAAGTAATAACAAAATGAAATATGCAAAATTATTCAGAGCATTTCAATGGAAAATACAATTCTCTGTATTATGTTTTAGCAGATTAACTAATAATATTGAAAAAGTTCATCATATGCTGGTGTGTGACTTACAACTTTTTTACCTCTTTTTACCTTTACATTTTCACAGTGAATATTTTGTGAAGATAATACATTCCATAAAACAATGAATTAATCACATGCCAAAATACAATGAACAAATAAAAGTATTTACAAAACAATAACTCTATGGCAAAATAATTTAAAAGAATAGCACCAAATATAAGACAGGCTGTGTGTGAAATGCAACTTATTCCTCATACACCCAAACACATCCTCAGCATTTATGCATAAACTAAAACACAAATATCATACATAATAACCCACATAAATGGATTTAAAGTGCAAAATCTCTATGCTTACAATTCAGATTATGGGTGCTACTATATTTATTAAATATATTATGTAATTATTCAAAATATTTAAATACTACAATCAGGGCGCGATTTCACCGATTAGCAACTAGCAAATAGCTAGTGAAAAATCAAATTTGCTAGTGAAAAAAAATCGCAGTAGCAAATATTGCTAGTAAGGTAATTTCTTTATTTAAAGTAACCAAAAATCATTATTAATCCATGAAGTTTACATAACAGTTTCTATTATCACTTGTTAAAACAGCGACGATCAGCGATTCTCTTTCGCCAATTTCCTTTCGACACTTAATACCCAACCTCCCCATATCTTTCATCCCTTCCAAACTGTCTTAGAAGCGCATTGAAACTCCTCTCCATCGTGCCCTCATTGGCCAGAAACTGAACGTGACGTCGACAATGGTTGCTGTGGCAACCCAGAGCTCTGGGATGGATCGGATGTTTGACCACCTGCTCTGCCACCCTCCCTTCTTTTGCCCCATGAACTTTGTCCTCAACTCCTGTCGTACCCTAAGCCAAGCGATCGCCTTTATTGCGTGGCATAGATAGACGCTTTTTTATGAAACGTGTTCGTGGAGGGTAAACGAATACAGAAGAAACTTTTGCTTCGTTTGACTTCTGGTTTTGGAAATTTTCCTTGTATTTTCAAGCTGAAATACAAATATTTATCCAGTAAAATGTTAATGAGCAATAATACTTGACAGAGGCAACATCGTGAGAAAAAAAAAATTATGGTTACGGAAAAAATCCGAATTCCGTCGACCTTTCGTTTTCTAGTTTCGTAAAGACGGAATTCCAATAATAACGAAAAAAGCCAGAATTCCTTCAATTCACGGAAGAATCTCATGCCTGAAGATTACAGAAATTTTTTGCAGCAGCCAACTTCCGTTTTTGCAAATTGTTCTCCACAGTTTCAAGCTAAAATGCAAACATTTATGCAATAAAATGATATTTAACAAGAAAAGCGGACACAAAGACAACATTGGGAGAACAATTTGCGATTACGGCAAAATTTTCTTACTCTGTTTCACTACTGTGTTCGAAAGTTTTGAAGCACGAAATTTCGTCTCCAGATGGAAGATGACCCCCCTCCCCCAAATATCGATCTTCAGAATGATCTAACTGATGACAAAAATATAAAGCGGTA